>CM075811.1:43943670-44397906 GCA_037975025.1 Excoecaria agallocha
GATATGTTTGTTCGAAGTATATAAAATGGTGAATTTTGAAGCTTACCAACTTAAAAATATGGATGGAAAGATATTGATGCACTAATGGAACATTTTTAACTTAAAGAAATATCATCAATAATCTTGCTTAAATAAGCAGATTCATCACGAGCAGGGGTCAGCAGCTCACACACAGTTTCGTCATTAGCACCTCATCTGAGCTTACATGCATTTTTTCTATGAGCACCTCATTTGAGCTCATAGCCAGTTTCGCTATAAGCACCTCATCTAAGCTCACAAATAGGTTCGCCATGAGCACTTCCTCCGACCTCACAGAAAGTTTTTCCACGAGCACTTCCTCCGAGCTCAAAAGCAATTTTTCCATGAGTCCCCTCCCCTTTTTTCAGTTCAAATAGGCCATATCACCACGAGCACTTTTTTAACAATTTACAATAGTTTGGCGGTAACGCCAAAACTCTATGTAACAACTCAGCTCTGCAACTAAACCCATAAGCATAATTCATAAATAATACAATTCGGCAGTTTGAGCCATAAGTATTTCTTAACTTTTAATCGGATTAGCGAATTTTGGCTAAGGAATTATTACGAAATTCACTAAGTTATTATTATTAAACATCACAGTGATAGGATAACCAAGGCAATCAACAAAAACATTCATAAGTCAAAGATCCATTACAAAGAAGAAGAAAAAAAGAAGATAATAATAGAAAAGTGTTTATTTTCATTAATAGGCAATGTTCACATACAAAAATAAAAATAAAGTACAAAAAGGGTCTAAGGGAAGGAGCATAGCTACTCCTCATCAGGTTTGACCTCCTCTAGCCAAGAGAAATCCTCCTGCAGAAGCTTATCCTTCACTACCTTGATAAGTTTGTTTCTATACGAGATGGCTTTCTCTATAGTATGGTCATCGACCTTTTCTTCAAGCCGGGCTATCCTTCATTGCAGCTTGGCATGATCACTTTCCAACTTGGCCTTCTCAACTTGACAAGTAAGGCTCGAAGCTTATCTTTTTCCTTCACATATGAGGCTTCAGCCTCAACTAGCTTGTTAGCCACCTCCTCGGTTGCTTTACTCCACTTCCTTTACCCCGGTGTCAATAGTCAAAGCCTGATCTTTCTAATTGTTGACCACCTGCTACACCTCTCTCAGTTTCCCATCAAGTTCGGCAGTGATCCTCTTCTCTTCTTTTAGAAGAGCAAGTAACCTACTCATCTTGCCAATAGCCACATTTGACAAGATCGCACTCTACAAAGAAAATGTGTTAACACATGAAAACAACAAAGTTAATAACTACCCTAAAAATAAGTACCTCCACTTGTTGTCTTCTCATGATAGCACAAAGGTGGTCCACTTTTAAGTTTATAAAAGAGGATACCTCATCCATGATGCATGTGAGCAACGAGCATAAGCTATTAAATTCTGCATTGGAAGAGCTATAGGTAGGTAGGTTCTGCAACCACATGCTTTGAACTTCCTTGATTGTTTTGCCAACCTTTTCGCTCCATCCCAAAGGAGCAGATGACTTCTCCTGATGAGTACGATCAGATGAAGGCCCATGTAGCATAATTAAAGGTTTGCCCGCTTAGGGCAAACAGCGAATCAGAGATATCAAGAAGGTATCTGAGATGGTTATAGTAATGAAAGGACTATTGCTGGGGGAGAAAAAAGAGCTGACATTTGGAAGGGGTTCAGCTGCCGAAATAGGGCTGGTAGCCAGAGCCAATACCACATTGGCTGCCTATTCAGGCATTGAAATTTGAGCAAGGGCAAACACCGTGTTCATCAGCCCAAACTTTCCTCAATTTTGGCCTTTTTAGCTTTGAACTTCTCGTTGAAAAATGACTTTCCCTCTCTTTTCATAACTGAAAGACAATAACAGAATGAGAAACAAATTAGACTATCACTTTAGCAAGAAAGAGAAAAATATTCCTCGTATCTCATTAGGGTGCTCGGGAGATAACTTGGGATCTAAAAAGTCATGAATAACAATTTTCTTACGGGCGAGATCCCTCCATCGGTCTAAAGTCTTTTTCTCTTCTTGGGACCACAACAGATGTTGGTCATTTTGGTTAACAAACAACCCCCAAGAAGTTCAGTTGGAAAAATTTAACTCACCCTCTACGATAAAAAAACCTATTTTCCAATTCTTGAGGGAGTCTGACTTTCTCGAAAAGACACCGTACCCTACTCGAGCTTGAACATAACAATGGCCGTTTGTCATGTTTCGAAATTCGACCACATGGGTAGCCTTAAATAGATGGATTGTTATGTAGATGGCATTCTTGAAAGTCCAGATTTGTAGGGTAATTAGTATGAGCAAGGCATTAGGGTGCAATTGACTCACAGTGATGTCATAATACTTCAAAAATGATGTTTCGAAGTAGGTTAAAGAGAGAGTGGCTCCAGCTTGGACGTTAGCTTCGTAAAACACTAACTTCTTTTTGTCATTAAAGTTAAAGTTAGTGGTAATATGGAGCTAGGAGCTAGAAGTTTGTACTGGATGGGTATACCTAACCTGACTCTTAAATTAGTAAGCTTGAAAACATGTATGGATGAGCTGGTACTAGAAACTCTTGGTTTAGACCTCGATGGTCTCCTAGATCTAAGTTTACTAGGGTCAAGGGTTTCGTTGGATGGAGTGTTTGAAGGGGTGTTCTCTGCTAATTCGCGTGTATTTTGGCAAGGCATTTGGAACATCGAGAGTTCTATAGGAGTACTAACGGTGGACAAGCTGTGAGCAGATGTGCTCGGTATGCTATCATTTAGCAAACCGTCTGGGATCCTAATATCACCAGATCCTATTGATTCATTCGTCTTGAAATTTAAATAGCATTTAGGATTAAAAAAAGAAGGATATTTGTGGTAAATTTCTCTTTTATTTTAAAATGTCCGAACTCGATCAAGCTCGTAGCGTTTAAGTGGGCCGGACACTTAATAGGCTCCGAGGGGACTGAACAAGCTTGCGGGCTTTTGAAACATCCAATTTCTTTTTCTTTATTTTTTATAGTTATTTTTTATTTAAAAATGGAAATGTTTGATAAGCTGGGCATATAATATGATTTTAAAAATTCATTTTCGAAGCGTAAAAGTTAATTGATAAATTGATAGAAAATAGGAAAGAAGATAAAATTCCCATGAGAGGTAGCCCCTCGACCCCAAATTCCACAATGAAAATTTATTCCTTCTAAATAAAATAAAATAAAATAAAAAATCATGTAATGAAAAGGGCAGATGAAGAAAGATCCGAAAGCAGGAGTGTTGCATGTTAGACAAAACAAGTGGGCCAATTGGATGGGCTCCCAATCAGAAAAAGGTCTCAGAAACCCATGTTTGTTTTCTTAATCTCTACCGACCAAATACCCAATGGAATAAAGCTATTTTCATCACATGACTTGTATACCCTATTCAAAATTTTGAGATTAAGAAAATTCAAAACCATTTTCATTAGCCATTTTATCAAAAAAAAAAATTAAAATTAAAAAAGGACACTTATACATAAAATTGGGTTGTGGTATTGTGTAAGTAAAATAATTATATGGATCTTACAGTTGGCCCACTTTGGTCAACTACTTTTGGATCACTTGAACTCTATGGAGTCCGTGATTGAGGGGAAAAAAAATGAAATTTCAGTTTACATTGACAAAAAAAAAAAACAGATAAATAAAATAAATAAATTGGCCAAACGTATGAAATGAGATTCAACCCAATCAAATTGGTCAACAAAAAATTACAAAAGCAAATGTACAACTTTAACTATCTATTATCTGATGTAAAAGTGATGTCCAACTGCCATGGAAATTTCTGATTACCACGTAAAACAAAAGAAAAAAAATTATTATTCCTTAAAAAAAACACATTATTCACTTAAATTAAACAAGAAATTCTATTTATCTCCTTTAGTAAATGCCACGTGGCAAGATTGGATTGTATTTAACTGGATTGAATTCTAAACTGACTTTACACAAGCACAAAACTACTATCCATCTTATGCTAAATTAAAAAAGAAAAAAGAAAAAAGAAAAAAAGAAAAAACTTTAAGAGGGCATGCTTTAATTGAGATAAGAAAAAAGGCAATAAAGACTAAGTTATCAGTATTTATGAACACATTTAATCGCATGGTATCTTAAAACTAAAGGCTAAAACATGTGTGTAGTATCAGAACATCCAATTAGGTGGTGATTAGTGTGATGATTAGGGGTGTGCATCGGTCGGTTTGGGTGAACCCGACCCAACCTGAAATTCGAAATTCTTATATTTTCCTCATCCGATCATATCCTATATAAATATCGAGTTCATATCCGACTAACCCCCTTTTTCGGGCCCCGACCCGAATAATTCAAAATTTATTTTTTTAATTTATATATTTAAATTAAAATTCTAAATTAATATAAATAAATAATATTAAATGCCATAAAAAATATTTTAAAAATACAACAAACTAACAATTTCAAAATTACATTAAATATATGTTATATATTAATTAATATTGTAGAGAAATTAATTTTTATTTATATATTTAAAAAATTGGGTTGTTCGGACGGGTTCAGGTTAGTCAAGTTTGACACAACCCGAAATATATCTAATATCAAAAATGGAACCAATTCTATTAATTCGATTAATCCCATCCGAATTGATTGGTTCGGTTTAAATTGATTGAATCAGTTCGATTTTTGCACACTCCTATTGATGATGAAGAATATTATATTTGCATATAAAATTAATTAAAAAAGACATATAATTTTGGAAATAGAGAAAGAGATAGAGAGAGAGGGAGAGAGGGGGAAGGGGTGCCAATTTAATCAGTTGCATGCAGGGAATGTGCAGAACATGCTGTACATTTGATGCTGCTTCACTGTCTCACCCATTCTCACATGCCTATCCTTCATTAATCCTATAAATTCATTTCTCTCTCTCTCTTTAATAAAATTCTCATATTCTAATTTGCCAAAACACATCTTTAAACCCCCTTAAACTTTGATATTTTTCCATTCAGTCCTATAAATTTTTTTAGTGCTATGCCAGATTACTGAAATATTATTATTAAAAAGAAAAATATACTATTCCGTTGCTAAATTTGTTATTTTACCTCTCAAATTTTTTTTAGTATGAATATTCACAAACTGTTAGAAGAAAAAAGTGTTTCTTACCTTTTTAAAAGAATTTTTTTCATTCATGTATATTAAAATATATAATTGAAGACCAAAAAATCATAATAAGAGAATACTAAATATAGATGTAAGAAACTAGAAGTAGGCATAATAAAATGATCCCAAAAAAAGGAAGTCCATGCTGTTGATGTATATGTGAATGTGTATGAGCAAGCATGTGCCAACCCATGTGCAATCTCTTCCCTCTCTTTTCTCTTGCAATAGAGGGCTTTGCTGGCCCATATCATTTTCACATGTACCCTTGGGCTACTCCCAACTTGGATCTTTCTTCCTTCTTCTTTTTCCCCTTTTGCCCTCCTCTTTCCTTCTTTTTCTCTAAACTGCCCCTTTTCTTGTTCTTCAAAAAGCATACTTTGTCTTCATTTCCTTAAACATATATATATATTTTTAATCTTTTATGTACATAAATTAATCATCTTGCTTGTCGATTTATTAGTTCAGTCCGTACTTCACAGAATTAAAATAATAAAAAAATAGCATTCACTTTTTGTTTGTGAAGATTAAATATTTAAGTAAATTGGTCACTGCAATCTCAGTTTAATAGTTTTTTTTCTATCAGATAATATCTACTTATTTCATTGACATGATTTTTCATTAGAATTTATATGATTATAATAATTTCTAAATATCAAATTATTTTACTACCATATCCATGTAAAAATATATGACATGAATTTTACTGCACAACTTATTTAAATCATATTATAAGCACATGATGGTGTTCTGTTAATAAAAGATAAGGGTAGATGGTAAATCCGATATGATATGGAGGGTATAACGGGAATATAAAGTTTGAATCTCCCTAAGCCTTGGGATCGCATGTGCCATTCCAGATAGGCAGGCTTTTGCTGCCAAGTGAGTCTTCTCTCTCTCCTTCTGGCTCGCAGGGATGTGCCCGCTTCCCGCTTTTAACTTTCGAAGTGAAATACTAAATCGGCGTCGTTTTGTACGAAATTCCAAAAGTAGCCTTCTTGTCAGAGGGAAATATCTGCATGGGTAGGACCTGATCCCACTAAATTAGGACCCCACAATTCAAAATCGTGTGGCCCATCGACGACAGAATTAGTATTAAATCATCTGGACCATTGAATCTGTCTATCTTGCACATTTCTTGGTTCCCCTGTCCTTCCTCCTCACCTTCCCCATTCCTTTATTTTTCTTTTCTTTTTCTAATTTTTAATGTTTCTCATTTTAGGTCTAAAATATACGTCATTAATTAATTTTTAATTGCTAAAAGGATAGTTTATATATAGCGATAATCGTGGGAAAAAAGAGGTGGCGATGATAAAATAAAAAAAATAAAAAAATATATAAATACGTATAGAATTCTCTTATCATGACATGCATTTTTGCATATATTACACATTATCCTATTTTTTCCCTTAAATATAATTAAATTAGTATTTATTGATATTATTCAACCAAGAAAATTAAAATTTTGAAGACCAACAATATAAAATACACCGGCGACGCTAGATGGGAAGGAAGGGGGGCAATTGTCCACTTAAAATTTTATATTAAATAAATTATATATATATTAAATGAACAGTTTTGCCCATTTAAAATTTTATTTTGATCTCATTTTTCTTAACTTATTTTTTAAATTTAAACATAATTTATATTTTTGCCCTTCTAATTATGAATTCTAACTTCGCCACCGGTAAAATGCTTTGTAATTGCATTTTGTGTGTGTGTGTGTGAAATAGAGATATTAATTCTTTTTATTTTTTGGTTTTTGGGAAAAGAGAAATTTCCCATTTAAATATTGAATTTTTACATTCCATGAAATGTAGCATCGCTCAAGAATTACTCACTCGGCTCTATTCTAAGTGTGGATTTTAAATTCTTTAGTGCACTTTAGGTGTATTTTTTTATAAGTTTGGGAAAATATTTAGTATATATTTTTATATTTGTCCTAACAATGAGAGAATTGATAGAACGAATATGTAATTAATTTAGACAATTGATAGAATAATATTTTTTATAAATAAAATTATGATATAATACCAGCTATATTAACAATTTCTTTTTATTTAGTTTGATTCATAAAAATATTTATAAATAGAATTTAGGCGAGCACTAGAGAAAGTGTGGAAGAGAGGGGAGTGGATAATAAAATGGATGACAAGACAGAGAAAGCCAGCAGTGGCAATGCCGTAATAACTCAGGGAAACAAGTGGCAAGAATCAAACCATTTAGTACATATACAGCGAGTCCCGTTCTTGGTTGCCCTATCACATACCCATATTCCATATCTCTGCGACTTTTGCTAAAGCAGTTACCGCCATGAGCTCAGTTTCAAAGAATTCCAAGATTTCACTCAAAAGAACTTCAAGAACCAGAAGAATCACTACATCAGCTATTCAGAGAAGACGGCGAAGAAGAAGAAGAAGGACACATGCTGCACGTGCCTGCTGTAGCAAAGCTTCTTCAAGACGCACGTGCTCCAAGGTTTCAGACAAGCTCCAGGCTCTGAAGAGCCTCATTCCCAATTCCAACAATGGAGACATTGTAAAAGCTGATCAGTTGTTTCAAGAAACTGCTAATTACATTCTCCGCTTGAGAACTCAAGTCTTTGTCTTGCAGAGATTGGTTCAAATTTATGGATCTACTACTACTAACGAAGCACCTGATAACACCAATGTTGTATTATAGTACTCTGCTAATTTTCATCTAGAGTTTCGCTTGTTGTTTTTAGATAATTTTACTTTTTTTTTTTTTGGGTTTGGTTAGTTAAGAGAAAGTGAAGAAAGAATGAGATAGAAAGCTTGCAACTTGTAACTTCTCTCCACAAATCAAAGCATTTTTCTCCCAAATTTTCTGTCTGTTTCGAGAATGATGAGAAGAAAAATTCCAAATCCCAGTTTGTTGGTTTGGGGTTTGGAAGTGAATGAATTAGAAAGTTTATTTATTTCTTGGAGCTTCCAGATTCCAATGAATTAAAAAAAGACATTTTCAGAACAGATTTATGTTTCTATTTATGTTTGATGAATACAGTGTGTGAAGGCTGAAAATAGTTTCCTCTGGGTAATTCAAATTTCTCCTAAAATGGATTGGAAAAATGTACAAGGATGGGGTGGTAAGCAAGCATGGCGACAGTCCCTGCTAAAATTAACTGCAGGGTGCATACCCTGTGATAATTGGCATAATATCTTAGTGAAAATGGCCAGCTTTGCCTTTGTCTCATGGCGTGGCACCAACTGCCATACTGTGATTGTGATGATAGTGACAACTTACTCTGCTTCTAAAGAATGCCCATGTGCTAAAGCCAAATTTTAAGGGGCTTTTGGCCTTTCCTTTATTATTATTATTATTATTATTATTATTATTAATGTTATCCCCACTTTAATTTTTGATTTAATATGGTTGTAATTAGATTGGAGTAATTATCTCTTAATAATAGCAATGTCTTTGCGAAGGAATCATCAAATTTTATGGGATTAAAAAGCACAAAACTTAAAAGATTTGTATCAAAGGATAAAATAAAGTTCAAGGAATCCAATCAATTAATCTCAGCAATTCATTATATATATATATATATATATATATATAGGGAAATTATTAGTTCGAATTGCCTATTTTTATTATATCCATGATGATTAAAGATTTTTTTTATTTTACAAAGGAGATGCACGGTATTTAATTACAATTCTAAAATTTAGTAAGAAAAATTAAATTCAAAATTTTTTATATTTTTAATCGAATTTTAACCATCAAACCAATTCATAGCGGTACATCATAGTGGCATATAATTCATTTACAAAGCATGTAATTTCAGTCTCTGATTTTCCTAAATGTAGACTTATTTCTTTTTTCACATGAATTAAAAAGTTGATTTAATTTGAAAACAAAAATCTTATCCATATTTTTTCTTCTAAGTGAATAGAGAATGTTAAGATTTAAGAGTAGGAATTAAAAAAAATGTCATTATAAATCACATATTCCGTTTAAAGCTGGTTTTAGTAAATAAACATGAAAAAATAAATAAAAAAAATTAATAAGACAGTTGAAAAATGGCATATTAGAAAATTTATATACAAGTAACTATCATCTAGAAAAGGCAAAATGAACTATGTTGTAGGACAAATGAAAATGAAAATAGGGCCTATATTTTTATAATGGAGAGAGTATTAGGCAAATTTTAAATTATACATGTTTTTATTTTTATTTTATTATCAGTGAAAATACATAATAATATTATATTGAAATTAACAACATTAATATAGTTACATTCTTATATATATATACATATATATATATATATATATATATATATATATATATATATATATATATATATAATTACGTCATTTGAGATAAGGTGAGATTCAAACTCTAATCAGTTGAAAGAATAATTAAATTCTCAACACTTTAAACTATTGGCAGTTCTCATTGCATTCTAATATCTACTTAATTTTCATCTAGAAAAGTAATATTTATCTCCATAAAATAGCATGAAGAAATTTGACTTTATAATGTTTTTAAATGATTAATTTATTTTATTAATTTCGTGGGATCAAATGAATATTGAATTGGGCATAAAGTATATAGAATAATGGTTGAATAAAACATGGGTTTTTGGTGAGAAAGATATTGAAAAATATAATATAACTAAAAGTTTATTTGATAATTTAATTTTTTTGCGGCGTATATTTCAATTATTAGCCTAAAAAACTAGTCTATTTTTAATTTTGAACTTTATATAATTTAAAAATACATTACAATGCAATAATAAAATATTTATATATGGCTTTCTTTCATTATTCCGTTTCATAAAGAAAAAAATAAGGTTTGGATCCATATGTGAATTTGCCAATTTTATATGGTCCATATTGGTCCCCCAATTTTATTTATACTTTATACTTCGTCCGTTCTTTTTTATCAGTCATTTTTGTTGTTTTCACTAGAATTAAGAAATAATAAATAGACTTAAATTTAGTATTAAATTGCGTGATTAAGATTAAATTATCAAATCTGATTGGTTCTAACTTTATTGGGAAAGAAAAATAAATTGAAAAAATAAATTAAATTACATTAAAAGTCTAAAAGTGACAGATAAATAGAATTTGGATTTTACTCAAAAGCGACAGATAAAAAAGAACGGATGGAGTAATTCATATACTAATAAGAAAATTCAAGTGGCCATGGTTGCATTGATGCTTACAATGAAGAGGACTGCATTTCCAGACAGAACTCACAATATTCAGTAATTTCATTTAATTATCTACTCTTGTAATGTTTTTACAAGAGGGAAAATTTAGATTTAGAGATTAGAAGATATGTCATAATGTAGCATAACTCATATCAATCCTCCTTAACTATATAAACAGTCAGTTCTTAGACTGAACAACTCCAAGCTGCAATATGAAAGCTCATCTCTTAACAAGACTAACTAGCTTCAAAGCATAAGCACTGTAATTGTTCTTGTTGCTTGTAGAACAGAAGAAGAACAGTTTCTACTGCCAATGGAGAACCTGTTATTCAACATCAGTGGAATGCATAACCATAACCATGTTAGTGTAAATAAGCAGCAACAGAAATTATGGGCCTGAACGGTCCAAACTCATTGGCTGAGATATGAGGAACTTGTGTGGCTGACCCAGTTTTCCGGATTTCACTATTTTTAGGATGATGACAAAATTTTTCACATCAACAGCTTGCCTATACCAACACAACGGCAACTATATGTTGGCGGCCAATAGAATTCTACAAATCATCTTATAATAAAGGCATACTTATTTTGAGTTAACTATCAAATTAATTGAGTATAAAAAAATAATTAAGTTTTTTTTATTGATTCTGAAAGTTTATATGGTAGAATTGAGAGTTCTAATTGTATAATACCTTATCACACTATATTAAATGGTTCAATCATTAATATTAAATTACAGCCGGTAATAATTGATTACAATTAATCCTTCAATATTGATAATATTAAGAGCTCGAATTCTATTCTGACATAAGATTTCGGGTTATATAGTTGTGTTATCAATTGTAAAACCTAAGTTATTAGGTAAGGCTTGATAATTTGGTGTTATTCAATGTAATGTAATCATGTTTACTAATGTATTTGTGAATATATTTACTAATGTATTCACAAATTCTTTAATTTTGTTTTGTATTTCTCATTACATTATTTTTATGAGTTTAAAGATTTTGCAAATTATTTTTAATATGACATTGGAGTGGTGATGCTAGTTTTTATTTTAATGAAATAATATATTTTTAACATGAATTAATTTATTTTAATACTACTTTTAACATAATCAAGGTGAATAATACTGTCCGAAAGTCATTTGAAACTGTAAAATTTTTATTAAACTACTAGAAAGTATTATTCATAACGAGTACGGTGATATAATTTGAGATAAAAATGAATTTATTTAGACTACCAAAAGTCAAAAATAAAAATAAGTAGCGAAACCGTAATAAGTTGACCAAAACTTTGACCAGATAAAAAAGATTTTACAAATTTTAAAAAATTATTCTAATTACATAGAATCTTTTGAAATAATGCAAATAAATTTTTAAAAGTGAAAAATTAATTTTTAGATAAATCCAAAAAATTAACTTTTGGACTGATAATTTAATTTCGGATTCTGAAATATACCGAAATGAACTCGTTTTGGGTTAAAATTTTAAAACCAACCTAAATAATATTTTTGGATAATTTTGAAATAATTTTGGCAAAAATTTGATAACAAAATAAATTGGACCAATTATAAGTGGATTAATCATAGCCATTGGATAAAAAACTTAATGATCAATTCATGGTCATTGATCAAGCCATATATAAACATTATACATTTGAAATTTTCAACTATTTTTCACTCATATTTTCAACTAAATATAGAAATGTATTATTATTTACATTACATTAGTAATGTAACCAAACATAGTAATGTAACCACAATTACATTGCATTACATTACATTTTTTAATCCATTACATTACCTAATATACTACAATCCATTACATCTTACCAAACATAGCCTAATCGGCTATGATACAGGTAATATTTTCATCTTCTGATGCATTGATAGTCTCAATGAGCTCCTCCAGCTTTCCAGCATTACCTGATAAATTGCTTCAATTAATTTTCCTAAATCATTCCAATCCTCCCTAGGTTCCATACAATCTGGGATCGAGACTAGGCTCATCCCATCATCAAGACAGTCCTCCGCCAATGTTTTCAGAGCCCTTTTGTGAATGTACTCTGTGTTTACAAATGTCACTTTGAACCCATTTTTTAGTAAATGATGCGACCATTCTATCAAAGGAATCACATGTCCTTGTTGTTAGAGAGTATGCCCTAGAGCCCATGTAATAGGGATGTTTTTCATATGTATAAAAATTTATATTCTTAATAAAAGGCATCATTCATTTATTAATGCTATGTTTAAATACATGAGTTTGTAAATCTTAAATTAATAAATGAAGTCCTAGATATTATAAACACAGTGCAAAGGCAATCATGAAGGTGTTCATGATGTGAGATGTCTATTACATGCAAATGTGTTAATATCTAAATATCCCTAGTCATAGAATTAACAAGATAGGACATTGTCAATTCGGACAGACTAGCACATGTTATGCTTCTTGAATGGTTCAAGCAGTGGTTCTCATAACTGTGATTATGGAAGATAATCAAAGCTAACATGTGGATGCTTGTTAGAAGAACAAGTTCATTGGAGACCTGCAAAGAGAATCCTCACATGGATATTAAATCTATGTCAGTGAGGAATCTCTTCATAGCGGTTGTGCAAGTATCCTTAGACTTGAGATCACCAAAGTTATCTTAAGTAGCAAGTGATATACTTTGACTCCATAACTGATTACTTCCAACTAGGAGTGAACATAGTTAGGATATTGGGTATATCATGACCTACTTGAAGATAGTTGACAAAGGATTCACCATCCCAAATTTTATAAGGAAAGTTATCTCGCATGATTCTATAATTATCTTGTTCAGAGAATCTCTGGCCAGAGTAAAATGCCAAGATGGATAGAGATCCATGGAAGGTATTTTGGGAACAATGGTTAAATTAATAGAACATACATAATTAGATTTATATGAGTTGACAGAAATCCATACTTAGAATCTAATTGAGATAAGAGTGGTGAAAGGAGTAATTGCACGGTAACTGTTTCTATGGAAGGGTATAGTCAAACCACATGACTTTCCTGACATTTGGGTAGTCATGATGCCTAGCTAGAGGCCAATCATGACTTGTATAATGATGTATCAAAAATATCAATGGGGATTGATAAAATGATTTGAAGGAGTTTAAATCATGTGAGTTTTGGATAGAACTCACAATTACATATTATACTGCCAATATGGACAGGAACCCAATAGGTCACACACATATAGAGAAAATGATAAAATGGTAAAATGACAAGGATAATAATATTTGATATTATTATGAGGCTAGAGAAATGAATAAGATAATAATTAATTAAAGAGTTTAATTAATTATGATCAAGTAAAATTATCCGCGAAACTTTTGAGAAATGTTCTGTAAATTAGACCTAATTGAAATAATGTATTTCATTATTAATTATTATTGTCTTATAAGTGTTATTGTACTGATATAATAATTAATAAGTCCATTGGAGGAGTTATAAAGGGGCCAAAGGAATAGAGCTGGTGTGGAAGCCCTTCTGTAGAGGGACACACGCCAACTCCATAAGAAGGCCTTAATGGCCTATTTCTTGGACCAAATTAATTTATATATGTTACATAAGTGTTATGGAACCTACATATTTAATTTGATTGGATTTGGAATTCATTTGGATATTTAAATCCAATTAGTTGCACAAAGGGCCTAGTTTGTGGGTTTTGTGCATAGTCTTTTATGAAAAGGTTTAATTTGGATTTAATTAAGCCCAAATGATTATAATTAATTTCAGAGGCCCAACTAATAATTCTCCAACAATTTTAAAGAGCCCAATCTCATTAAGGAGTTAGAATTTTAACCTAACTATAAAAGGCCAACTAATGAGGAATTAGGGTTAAGTGATTAAACACACAAGAAAGTCTTTTATTCTAACTCTCTCTCCCTTCTTGTGCCAACTCCTAAGCTAGCTCTTGGGAATTTCGGCCAGCCCTAGTTACACACCAATTAGTTGGTTCAATTTATCATTCTCTAGTGTGGATTACTCATTGGAGGTGTTCGATTTTGGACACTGTGGTTTGCAACAACTCGGTGCGAAGTAAAATCAACTGTTCAACAAAAATCAAAGGTGATTTTTCTTATTCTCATATAGTTATGTTGTATATTCATGGCAAGATCAGTAATATTGGTTAAAAAATTTTAAATTCCGCTTATGTATGAGATGCATGTAACCGATAAATTCCAACACTTGTTCTGGATAAGATATGGCTATAACATGTTCAATTCATTTAAGGAATTTTATAGAAGCTTGATAGCAAAACATGCTCATGCCATTGTCGCCTCCCGTCACTATAAGAAAATATCAAAATAACAACGAAATTCATTCCGCTGGTTAGCAATGAAAAATGAATTTCGTTGCTAAAAATGGTTGAAATTTTTGAGATTTAGCAATAGAATACAAAATGATTGTATTCCATTGCTAAAAAAAGGGGAAGATTTTAGCGCCAAAATATAGTAATGGCTATTTTCATTGCAAAATATGGCATCAGCAGTTGGCGGACAAAATTGGGAACAAAATTTAACAAAGCAAATTAAATTTCGTTGCTAAAATAGCAACGAAAAATAAATTCCGTTGCTAATTTAGCAACTGAATTTAATTTTTGTTACTACTTTAGCAACAAAAAATAATTTGGTTGCTAAATAACCAATATTCGATTCTAAAATACCAACGGAATTGTTTTTCCGTTGCTAAAATAGCAACGAAAAAAATATTTGGTTGCAATTTTAGCAACGGATATTAAATTCCGTTGGTATTTTTGGTGCGAAGAAGATGGAAAAATTTTGGGATCAAAAATACCAACGAAACTATTTATCTGTTGCTAAAATAGCAACGAAAAAACTATTCGGTTGTAATTTTAGCAACGAAAATCAAATTTTATTGTTATTTTTGGTGCCAATGAGAGGAGAAAATTTTGGGATTAAAACTACCAATGGAATTCATTTTTCGTTGCTAAAATAGCAATGAAAAAACTATTCGGTAGCAATTTTAGCGACAAAAATTAAATTCCGTTGGTATTTTTGATCCCAATGAGATGAAAAAATTTTGGGATCAAAATACCAACGAAATTGATTTTTCGTTGCTAAAATAGCAACGAAAAACTATTCAATTTCAATTTTAGCAACGAAAAGTAAATTTCATTGGTATTTTTGGTGATAAGGAGATGAAAAAATTTTTGGATCAAAAATACTAACAGAATTATTTTTTCATTGCTAAAACTATTCAGTTGCAATTTTAGCAACGAAAATTAAATTCCATTGGCATTTTTGGTTTCAAGAAGATGAAAAAATTTTAGGACTAAAAATACTAACGAAATTCATTTTTCGTTGCTAAAATAGCAGCGAAAAAATATTTGGTTGCAATTTTAGCAACGAAAATTAAATTTCGTTGGTATTTTTGGTGCCAAGCAGATGAAAAAATTTTGGAACAAAAAATGCCAACGGAATTATTTTTCCGTTGCTATAACTATTCGGTTGCAATTTTTAAACTACGTCAGTTTTGTGTTTATTTCTTGAAACCTATGTAATACGCATAATATCCCTCCTCTTTCACTCTTCAGTTTTCATTTTTTGCCCTAACCCACAATCGAGTGCCCCCATTTTCTCTCCACCGTCGCCTCACCCTCTCCCACCGGTTTACAGAGTAGCAGCTCGTCGGCTAATGATTTTCATTCAACTTCACTCGCATTTCACTTTCTTTGCAACTAAAGGTATGTATTGAATTTCCTTCCCTCCAATCGGTTTTTGAAGTTCTCCGCATTGATTTAATTTCCTATTAATCTAGATCTTTTTTAACTAAATTAAGCTCAGATTTATTTTTTTTCCTTATAGATATATGTGTGTTCATGTTTTTATGGATCTTTTTTCCGTCATTTTTTCATTACATGTGTTCATGTCTATTGATAATTGATAAGACCATAAATGCCTTATCTTGCAAGAGGAGCAGCTGGTAGTTTGAAGGCTAGAGGGAAGTCAGGACCTGCAAAAATGGAGTGTCCGATCGGACCCAGGCGTTAGCACTCCGAAGCTTAAGTCAGTGACTTGGGAGTAAGAGCTAAAAGGTGAGATAGGGTTTCCAGAGTTCAATACCTGCTGCCATCGTATTTTTGGCTATTTATAGGAGATATTTTGGGGAAAGGGTACTTGAGTGCCTTGGGGAGATGATAACCGTCAGTCAGAATAGGTGAGTGGCAATGTGACTAAAAGTTGGTGGAGAGTGTAGGCGTTGGCTTATGCCAGTGGACTGGCAGGACATGACGTCCCATTAGTCCGATCTGACATCACGCTTTCCTGTGTTATCTTCTAGCTTACGCTACTATTTCCTGTTAGCAGATTTGGACCGTCTCAAATACTTACTGGGCCGAAATGACTGGGCCTTTTGAGATGTAATTTCTGTAGTTATCATTTGTCCCCCCCCAAAACAGGTCTGACTGGGCGAGATGCATATTTGGTTATATTGGAGAGATTTTTGAGTTTTTTGGAAACGCCCAATTTGAGAAGTCATACCTGCCAATTTTGGGCAACCGTTATGCATTTAATGTTTGCGCATGTATCAAAGGCGATGCTTCATTTGTTGGTGTGCATTTAACGCTTGCTCACGCGTTAGAGGTGACGCTTCGTTCTTCGCTATGCATTCTCATTAATTGGAGACGTGTGGCGACTGCTCAAAGGAACGTTTGAAGGATTCCAGAAGCTTGGAGTCTATATAAAAAGATGGCTTTAGGATGTTTCGTCTTATTCTTTAATCATCCTTAGCATGGATGTGAAGCTCCTGTCATGTTTCTTTGGTGAGATTGAACGAGTCGAATCACTATACAAAGTACTTTCCACTTCTTCTTCTTTTTTTATCAGAGATGGTATTAGATTATACAGAGCCTGTAGATTGGCACCTTCTGAAAGCCTACAGAGGTCATGGGCTCATAGCTTGCTCTTCAAAACTCAAGGAAGGGAAAGTGATTGAAATCCCTTTACAATATGATCTTCCCATAAAGGTATCTGTAACAGTTTAACCAAGTTTCGTGGCGAAGAATAGGAGAACATCTGGAGATGAGAATAGCGGACCATTCATTCGGTGCTTAAAGGCGTTGAAGGCGTGGTTGCAGCAGTCGAATATCATGAAGTTCGCCCCTCCTCATGGGGAACCAAAATAATTTTCTGACCACGCCTCTTTCAGTGTGCTTCAATTTTATACTGTGATCTTGGCCAGATTCTGTGCACATCCCGCTATTTCATTGCCTGTCGGCCAATTGAGGTCGATGTAAGGTTAACCAGCATCGTCAAGATTTTCGTCATGTCCAGTGTGGTTGGGGTCGGACTTTGCTACTTTTTGATTGATCGGATTTGGCGATGTTGTTAAAACATAGTCAGCTGGCTTAGCTTTGTTTCCCCCCTTTTCTCTCTTCTTTCTCTCTCTCTTCTCTTTTTTTTTGAATGCTTCATATATGGAAGTCAATCTATCTTCCGAGTATGTCTTTATGCTGTAATTTTCATCCTGGGTGACATTTGTCACAAATGTAACTAATATGAAGAAATATTATTGTCAATGTATGAAGATTCTATATGGAGAATGCACAAATTTAAATATTAAGTGATAATACTTCTTGAATTCAAATGCGTTTGTTGAATATTTTAGCGCCCAACCACTTTTGGTTAGTGATCACTTAGTCCGACCAGATGTTAGAGATAAGTCGCATTTTATAATTGCCGCTCACGCACAATGGGCAACTTTTTGATATTTTGATTTGAACAGAATGTCTTGCAATCAGTCATGCGCGGGAGAATTACGCATGGCGAATGACCTTTCAGTCTTTACATCATTCCATCGTTGATATAAGGATTTGGTGATTCGAGTCTTTAACCAGATATGAATCGTCGATTTTGACAGGAGGACCGATATTCATAAGCAAATGAGCTTTGACTACCCATAGCTTCGATTGCATTGATTCCAGTCGATTTGGTAGCTATTTCCAATCGGGTGAAGCTCATAGCTCTTTATGGAGTCCATTTTTCTTGGAGACATGTTAATCAATTCGAGACGATCGTGCGAAGCTCACACTTCTAGAAGTTAGCCAAAGGTCCGATCGGTGGGACATTTGGCTTCGTATTTTCGTTACTAGTAGTCCCAACTGGAATTGGATTATTTGTCAGTTGAAAATTGCGGTTGGATGAGGTAGAATAAAACAACCGTCCTGCACATAAGAACAAAGTCTAAAAACAAATAAAGAAACGTACCTTGTCCTAGAGATGAGGAAAGATGGAAAACATTCTCTTCGCTAGGTGTAAACGGCTGCGCTTGATGGCTCTTGGTCGTTTCGGTATTCCTGTTGCTTGAGACGCCAAGGGTTTCGATTTTATAGGTATTCTAGAGAGACTTCGCAATGGAGATTTTCAAATTGGTCTGCATCCGATGGGTCGCATCTTTTCACGTCAACTATTATGCATTTATTGCCAGCATACATGTCGAAGGTGACGTCTCTTTTTCCTGGAACCATCATGATGATTCAAAGGCATGTGGCGACTATACAACTTCCTGAGGCACTTGGATATTTCCAAAAATTGTGCGGCTATAAATAGGCAATTTTTACGCCCCTTTTCCATAATTCTTGTCAGGATTCTGCTGGATTTTCTTCGTAGATCCTTTTTATTCTTTTGGGAAAAGGGTACTTGAGTGCCTTGGGGAGATGATAACCGTCAATCAGAGTAAATGAGCGGCGATATGACTAAAAGTAGGTGGAGAGTGTAGGCATTGGCTTATGCCAGTGGGCTAGCAGGACAGGACGTCCCATCAGTCCGATCGGACATCACGCTTCCCTGTGTTATCTTCTAGCTCACGCTACTCTTTCCTGTTAGTAGATTTGGATCGTCTCAAATACTTACTGGGCCGAAATGACTGGGCATTTTGAGATGTAATTTCTATAGTTATCAATAATGAAATTTCCCATTGGATTTTGCTGCTACTATCTACTTTGATGGCTCTATTTTTGTTTATACAAAATTTATACAAAGTGGCTCTGCTTTCGCAGTTATTATTGCCTGCTTTCAATTTGGGCGGTTTGTGTGACTGAGCTAAGCTTAGCTTCTATTTTCTGTCTAGCTCTATTTTTTGTAACGGGTGTTGTTTTGATCCTGAGGTTATGTCGGGTTGTCTTGTGTTTTTGCTCAGGCCTTGCTTCCTGCCTGGTTTAGGCTATGGCTGTTTTGCTCTGTTTCTTTGTGTTCAGTTTTTGGTTCTCC
Organism: Excoecaria agallocha; assembly: GCA_037975025.1. Taxonomy (NCBI): domain Eukaryota; kingdom Viridiplantae; phylum Streptophyta; class Magnoliopsida; order Malpighiales; family Euphorbiaceae; genus Excoecaria; species Excoecaria agallocha. The sequence continues at coordinate 43,963,250 of CM075811.1, forward strand.
CAATTTTGGCTTTTGCTTTTAAATCTAACATCCTTGTTTGCTAATGATTTTTCAAGAGCTTAGATGATGTTTAGATGAAGAGCTCTCCTCCTTTGTTTGTTCTCAAAACATTTCTTGGTTTGCTTTATCCATTTTAGCTAGTTCAGGTTTTTATCTTTACCATTCGATTCTAATTTTTTCGTTGTTTAACCTTAATTTTTTCCATTGTTCTTCTTGTGAATCTAATGTCGATTTGAAATTGAAGGCAATCAACTTGTAAATTTTGAGTATTAGATAGGATAGAGGTGTAGCAGGAGGAATTGCTTCAATTTGCACAAGGTGCTGTTACAGGATTGAAGCTTAACCCTGATATTGGAAGGTGATCTCATAACTGGAACCTCTACTATTTCCATATTCTTGTTAAAAATTATTCTATGATCTTATTTTTGAAGTATTAGAATGAGCATTTACATGTACCTTTGTGGATATGGATGGAAGTTCTCTCCTAGATAGAAAGACATCTTTATATATATACATTTTGTGTGTGTGCTTGTGTTTAAAATAATAAGATGCAATATTCCAATTTACTACCTACCTTCAAAGGCTTGAAATTGATGTTATCATGCTCATTTTTAATTCGCTTCCTTGGTTGCATGTTCTCTTCATAACGAAAGCATGTTTTAGCTAGTACAACTGTTTTGTATTGCTATCCCTTCCCTTCGTCAATTGTTACTCAAGTGATTCTCGATTTTAGTTGATGGACTTGGAACCATAGCCAAGAAATACAATTTTTCTAAAATTAGCATAAGACTGTAGCTGACAGATATGATCTTTAAAAATTCACTTACAGGTGTACGAGGTGAGGCTCTAATTAGTCTCTATCCTATCCTACTAATTCAGTAAATCCTCAAAGTGATTGCAAGTTGGAGGACTTTCATAAGAAACCACAATATTGTTCAAATGGATTTAACACTTTGGGAACAGGTCAGAAATTCAAAATCCTTGTTTAGGTTTGAATTGTTGTGCTATCTCGAGCCAATTACTTTAAGATATAGATTTCTGTTATTTGATTTATATCATGCTTGTTGCATAAGGATTATTCATGATGAATTGAAGAAACACAACAAACGGCCAGAAAAAGGTTATTACTAACTAGGCTTTTGGTATTTGTTTTGTGGTCTCAGAATAGATGCTGAAGCCACTCATCTGAAGAACAAACTTGATGGACTGGTTGGTTGTGGGAAGTCATCAAGTGAAGGTCCAAACAAGGCATCTAATGAAACAGCTAAAGCAACTATAGAGGTGTGCTTGAGTATTATTATTATCTTGTCTAAACACTTTTTATTATCTGAACATAAAACCTTGTTTACTAGTGGCATGGGCTATATATTTGATTTTTCCATTTGGTACTTTAATTCTGGTATGACTTTTCCAATAAAATTAGCTTTAGATATACATCTTAGGATATAAAATGAGACAATATGTTGGAATTTTTAATGGTGCTTTTATGTGAACTCTAATAAGGTTGACAAGGAAGAATGGGTAGAACCCATGAGCCATGGTTGGTAATTGCTCCTCTTCTTGACTTACTTTTCCTTTTTTTTCTCCCCTCTTCTCTATGGTCTTATGTGTTGCTTCTTGACTTGAGAAATAATATAATGCAGCTTCCTTTACTTAAAAAATTAGCACCTAGCTTACTAGATTTATCTAAAGAGTGAAATTGCAAAATCGGAACATAATAATAATAATAATAATAATAATAATAATAATAATAATAATAATAATAATAATAATAATAATAATAATAATAATAATAATAATAATAATAGGAAAGAAAATCACAAGCATGGCTTCAAAACCCTCTTTTTATTTTAATAACCTACTGTTATTTTAGTTTTGTGCTTTGCTGATGGAATCTTGGAATAATCTGAATTTTAATAACTTACTATCTAATTGTTGTTGCTTGATTTGGGAACTATTGCAAGTAGGTAGAATTAAATTTTTGATTAATTTTGTTAGGATTGTCGTGTGAGGAATTTGCAATGTTCAACCAAACCTCATTTGATAGGTAGCCAATGCATTTTCATATACATTCATGCCAGCACTTCTGCCAAGATGCATATCTGTTTGTATTGCATTAATCACTCTGGCTTGCAATTTGTTTGTGTCACTGTTGTATCAAGGTATATAGCCTGAAACGATTTGACCTGCAAGCTACTGGTTTTCAAAGGATAACTCGGTTATCATGATTGAGTGCCACATACCTTGATGCAACTTAATTTTATGCCATGCTTTCACATTTTAAGGTTCTTTTTTTTAGCAATGTTTTACCTTGTTGGCTGGATCATGATGTTTTTGTCTTGGTAAAAACTTGGATATATTTTTAAATCTTGCTTTTGTTAATTATTTTTCTTTTTGCTAAATTGACTTTGTGTTTGCTAATGACAATGGTTATATGTTCCATTGATTTTCCATATTATAAAATCATGTTTCTCTGTAAGAATTCAGATGTTAGTATAAAATTGTCTTTTAATGTAACCCAGCTAAATTGACCGTACTCACCATGTTGATGGATACTGTAATCCAGCTAAAGAATCGGGTAGAAGATTTGGAAACTAAGGGTGCTCAGTAGCCAGATGGTCCTCCTTCACCAACACCAACATCTACATAGCTTAGATTTGTAATTTTTAATTATAATATATTTTTACTTTACAGTACTATAATATATTTTCAGGAATTTAATTGTTGTGCATTACAATTTTTATATTATATTGTCAATAAGAATATTTTCTTAAATTTCATTATGAATTTGGATTATATTTATTTATAAAAAAATAATTTGATTGAAATTAAAATATTATGCCAAGCTAACATAATTTTACAATTTCTGATGTTAAAAATAGCAATGGAAAGAAAAATTCTGTTGCTATTTTTAGCAACGGAATAGATATTCAGTTGCTAAAATTTTTCAACGGAAAAGAAAATTTCGTTGCTATTTTTAGCAACAAAATTGTTATTCAATTGCTATAAACAATAACGGAAAATTAATTTCGTTGCTATTTTTAGCAACAAAATTTTAATTCGGTTGTTATAAATAGCAACTGAAATTTTAATGCCGTTGGTAAATATAGGCATTCAAGTATTATTAAAACTATCGTATTCACGAACTTTCTATTCTTTGAACTATTCATTGTGACTAAATCATTGTCAATTGTTTACTTCTGTTATGGTTCATGTTAATAAACAGATCAATTTGAGCTCAACAATTAAGTTAATCTTGCAAATGTGTAGCATATTGTTATTTCTCAGTTTTAAAGATAGAAAAGTAACTTAAATTGATTTTAATGCAAATTTTACTTTAAATGCTCATAGAAACTTAATCTTTTAAATGTTAGACTTAATATGCAAAAATACCCTTAATGTTTATCAAAAATAAAAATTTTATCTTTAATATTTGGTTACGTATAATGTTGATTCTAAAATTATCAAAATTATGTAATTTTATTTCTTAAGTAACGGAACCGTTATTTTGATTGTATTCCGTTTTTTGATTACTAACGTGGATAAATTGCAACATTTTGACGAAATGACTTCAAACTAACGATTTCGTTATTTCAAGAGTAAAACTGTATCATTTTGATGATTTTAAGAATAACATTACACGTAACAAATATTAAAGGAAAAATTGCTCTTTTTGGTAATTGATATTTTTACACATTTGGCCATAATGTTATTTTGTTATAACAATAACGTATGAGGATATTATATTCCGAAAAGAGTTTTCCTCCACTTCATATTTTCATATATAGTATATATATTATATTTAGTATAGATATCAAAATCATAAATATGATATCAGAAAACTTGATATTGTTATTTTTATCTAATATATCTATCACTATTTTGTATATCTTTGGTACATATAGTATAAATTCAGTAAATTGTTATTATGAAAAAAAAAAAGAGCACTCTTAAACATTTATTTCTCATATGAATGATAATAATTATATTACCCGTTAATTGTCGTCACCATTTAGTTGTGAATTACTGGACACATTCTATGGAGGGCTCTGAAATTTTTGCCTTGTCATACTTTAGAGCTCGGATTATAATAATCTGTACTACTAAAATTCATTAACAAATCTGTTTTTTTATCTCTTATTTTTATTATTTTCACAAAAATTAAAAAATATTAATTAGACTTAAATTTAGTATTAAATGGCATTATTTTTCCTAAACTATTAAATCTAATTGATTTTAAATAAATTATTTTTTATTGAAAAAATTGAATTGAAAAAAAAATAAATTACATTAAAAGTTTAAAAGAGATAAATAAATAAATTTTGGATTTACTCAAAAGTGACACACAAAAAAGAACGGAGATAGTACATACTATATAGCCAACAAAAATATTACCGGTTGGTGATATTATAACAGCTAGAGTGAATTAATAATTTTACAAATCAGTCCATTAATTTAGATTAACTACTATATCGATTTTCATTTTTAATTAATTTTTTAATATATAAATTTAGTAAATTATGCAAATTGTAATATTATATTTAATGGTTAAAAATGCTTTAAAAATAAAAAAATGCAAATCAAATATAATATCCATTAAAAATAAAAGAAAAATAAAATTTTCATAATTAATTGCAATAATTGAATATATTTAATATGAAATTAACAAAAAAATGCTCAGTATACACATGTAATGAATAAATACTTGTAATAAAAAGATATTTTTAATATTTTTTACCAAAAATATATATTATAATAATATTTTTAAAGGTCATATATTATAATATTTATTTATGAAGTACCAAAATATTAAAAATTTTAAGTGTAAAAATTAACATATAAAATGTATATAATGATTAACTGTCAATTTTTTAAAAATAAAAACTGTAATTCTAAATTATCAATTTAATTTCCATCCGATTTTTCATTTAACGGGAAAAAAATATTTTTTTTTCTCAGCCCTACTTACAGCAATTGGCATTCATGTGAAACTCACTATATATATATATATCACCTTCCTTTACTATTATTTATACTCCCTCTTTCATTTTCAATCTCAAATTAATCTATCAACTGCCTCTTTACCTTTGCTTAATAATCTCTCATTATTCTTAATCAAATTCTGTCTGATATTTTTTAAGTATAAATAATCCTTAACTATATAATCTTAAAAATTATGGCCAACTTCAAGAATTTTCCTGAAATATTCTTAATGTTCGTAACTTCAAATTTTTTGGCGATGGCGGGTGAGAAAATGAGCAATGGGCAAGCAGATGATGCATGGCATGATGCACGTGTAACATTTTATGGTGACATGAGTGGTAGAGAGACTTTGCGTAAGTACATACATAACTATATATACTACATATAATTTGAATATTTATTCTTAATTGTGTTTGATGATGGGTTAATCATGGAGATGCAGAAGGAGCTTGTGGATATGGTGATCTATTCGAGCAACGATATGGATTAGAAACTGCTGCTCTAAGCACAACACTTTTCAATAATGGCAAAATCTGTGGTGCGTGTTTTGAAATTAAGTGTGTACACTACAAAAAAATTAGCAAATAGCAACGAAAATGGCAACCGAATTTGTTGAATTTCCGTTGCTAATCAAAATTAGCAATCGAAAATAGCAACGAAAAATTCAGTTGCAATTTTGGTAGTTGATATTTTTAGCAACGGAATTTCAAATTCGTTGCAAAATCCAACCAATATAGGATCCAGTGAACTGGTCAAAATTAGCAATGGCAATTAATTTTCATTGCTATTTTTAGAAACGGATTCGAAATTCCGTTGCTAAATGTAGCCAGTATTATAAAACAATTTGCGACGGATTTTCATCGCCATTCCGTCGCTAAAAATTATTATAATTTTTTAATTAGTATTTTTTACGCAAAAAATATATAGATAATATATTACAAAACCACAATATCTCTAGAAAATATTTAAGCAAACAAAAATAATCATATTTCACAAGCTTTCCAATTACCATCTCATTGAAAGCATAAAGTCAATTACCAATTCAAATAAAAGTAAAAGACCTTACTTGTAAATTAAAGACAATGGAGAAAAGCTCTTTCTTTGAAGCGACCTACAGACAATTATAAACACAAAGATGATAGAGATTCACAAAATTCTTCAATCAACAATAATCTTAGCAATCACAAGAACAATTAACATCAATGTCAGGGTCCTATTATTTCTAAAGTAAAAAGCTCTAAAAGAGTTGTTAATAACCATAAACTACAATATCTACCTTGCTAAATAATCATAAGAATATCCACCACAGTTACAAAATTAAATTTTGGATCTTGCTGAAGGACATCATGAAGACATCAAGAGTAGTATGATTTTGATATGTGGCATCAAGCATATGAGGAAAAAAAAAGAAAAACAAAATGTAGATTCATGTACTTCAACATAAATAAAAGGCATTTCAAAAAAAAAACATAAATAAAAGGCTGTAATAGAAATGAGGATTTGATATTTTCAAAGTTTAACAGTTGGAAAGAGGCAAATGTTTGACCTTGACCAAATCCACGAAAAATTAAAGTTTTTCTTCAAAAAGAGTGCCGAGAATGACAGAGGAAAAGATTTAATTCTCTTACTTGTGCAGCACAACCTTGGTGCCTGGAAACATGATCCATTCTTTTTGAATCTTTGAACCAATCAACAGCAACAAGATCCATTAAGTGTTTCCCTATATGGATCTTCATATACATTTCCATTGAAACGAAAAAAAATAAGCTTTACAGTGTTTAAGGTTTAAGATGCATATGCTCGAAAGATAACAGTAAGAAAACAATGAGACAACCTTTGATCTGTCAAAACAAAAGTTCTTGCTATGAACTTGGAAGTTGTTCCCATCAGAAATTCGCCAGCAGTCACGAAAATTATCACGGTCATTATGACGTAAATTACCCGAAAAACGGGATAAGTCAATTTGTTCAACTGGTTCTTCTTTCAATGCTGCGTGCAAAAAGACTTTTGAATACATGCTACAGGCAGTCCCATAAAGCTAGAAGCATATCTGAATCATGCAGAAATGTTTACCTATTTTCTTTGCATCATTCTCATGCTTAGTTTGATAAGCCGGTATACGGTAAAAATAATTTTATTATATAAATTTACAAAATTCAGTGATTTTTATAAAAAAAAAATTATGATTATTATGTAATTTAGTTACAAGTTCAGTGACCATGGATAAACCTAAGCCCCAAAGTTTGTCATTCCATGTCACTACTTCCGATGGCAAAACATTGCATTTTTATGATGTTGCTGCTTTTAATTGGCAATTTGAACAATCTTATGATGGAAAAATCAATTTTTAGTTTCATGTTAATTAGGGTTATGAAATGTAAGTGCTTTGTAAAGTGACGTTCATCATCAAATAAAATTAGTTTCCAAAAGTCCATTTTGCTTTATTATTATTATTATTATTATTATTATTATTATTATTATTATTATTATTATTATTATTATTATTATTATTATACAGAGATTTTAAGTTCAATACTTACCCAAAAAAGCCAGACCAAACATTGGAGGTTCATGAACAAAATATATATATAAGTATATTTGTTTATATTGGATTAATGTAAAAGTATGGAGGGTAAAACGATCAACCAAGCGAATAAACTCAAAAATGAAAAATCTATAACTCTTCTGCACTCTAACCTTTACGTTTACATGATAAATAAATAGTTTTAATTATAAATGAACTATTATTATATAATCGAGTATAATTATTTGAATAAAGAGTTTTAATTATAAATTAACTATTATTATATTATCGAGTATCATTATTTGTTAATTTTATTAGTATAATCTATTATTGTTATAACTATAAATATAACGGCAGTAATATTTTACAATTAATTATAATTCTATTCTAGCTCTAAATATCATCTAAATTCCGTTTACATAAATGTTAAACTATTAAGACTTTTCTTATAAGAGACCGAAAAATTTAAATCTAAAAACTCTCCCTTAAATCTAACCAGATTCCAGCTAATGAGATATTACTTTAAAAACAAAACTGTTAAAACTACTGTAGCAAAAATCTATTAAAAGGGAATTTTATGCAATTCAAACAGTTAAAATTTTGATTTATTTCAATTGATTACCATCCTGCTCAATGATGTAATTATATAAAAATAAATAAAAAAATATAAATATTAAATCTACCAATATTATAGAAATTAGCATACTATTTGTAAGATCACGTAGTCAAGTAAAATAAATAAATGATGGCAACAATTAGAGATTGCAAATAGGCAGATTGAACGGATTTGAATTGGATAATTTATGCCTGATCATATTTGATCGGATCATAAATTGATAAAAAAATATGAGTCATAAATGAATCAATATCCAAATTAATGGATTGCACGAATTTGAATTGATCCATGGGTTGACATGATACAAAGTAAATTATACTTATAGCTAAGGAATAGGACAGATAATTACAGACTTATAAAGGATAGACTCTTCAATAAATACAAAATGAGATGTTGTCTTGTGATAGTACTAAGCTAAACCATTTCTAACCACATTATTGACAAGTAAGTAATTATATAATGGTTTTTAGTAGAGAATATTGTAATTTAATGTTTATTTTTAATTTCTTAAATAAATAATTAGACTTTTTGCCAAAAAAATGCGTAGGCACCTATTCGTATGAATTCACTAGAGAAGGACCTTGCTCAATAAGATAATCAAATTGATTGTGATTTTCGCTTTGGCTGTCTGATGAAAATCTTTCCTCTCTAAATCACTACCGTCGTTTCACAAACTATCATCTTCATCCATGCCAAATAGCTCAACAAATAGATTATTGTTTCCATTGGATGATGATGCAACAGGTTCGGCCATGGCGATTGGGAGAGTATGGAGTTGTTAAAAATTGCCGAGATAATAAACTTGAAGGTAAAGGTATAATAATAAGAGGGCTTGCTTTTAATACAAATTTTCCATCCTCGTGCATTCAAAATGTCACCTCTTTTTTGAGATGTGATAACTAACTAAAGCCTAATGATTACTTAGCATTGCTATGGATAGAGCAACAAGGTATGTATCCTAAAAGAAGCCTCATGCATGGTAGTAATATGTCACTCTATTGGCTAGATAGGTGAGACAAAAAAGAAACCCATATCTTATCCCATTGTGAACGCCAATAGTTGTTCACTATAGGGTGGCTATTCCTTTATCAACTATCTTCGCGTGAGACATCAATAGCACACATGCATGTTGGACATGTGCTGTATATAATTATGAAAATTAAAATATTTTATTCTAATATTTGGTTATATTTTTTGGTGCTATGGTACTCAAATAATTTAGCAACATTTTAGATTTTAAATTGAGTTTAACAAAAATCTCAACTGATTAAGGAAAATGTATTTTTATGTGCATGTAATTAATATTATTTTATTAAGCCATAATAACATGTGGATGGATAAAGTATATAGATTTCAATTGGTATTTTGTGCATTTTAAGTTTCACGAGTTTATTATAGTTTGATTTTTAATTTCAACCAATGAATGTCTAATAGGCAGGCGAGTAATTTTATCCATATTAAAAAAAAAAAATTATTAAAGTACAAAAAATAGTTGAAAAACCCAAAAACAAAAGTTATCTTTCGCATAAATGCTTGGCTAAATGATTTGTAGGTATTTTAGTCAAGTTAAAAAAAAAAAAAAAAAAACAACAACAACTTCTTTTTGTTTAGAAGTACTTTTGAGCTACGCAATTTGAAACATTTGGCAGGACTCATCCAAAAAGTCACCTAAAAAACATACACAAAACACAAATCAACTAGCTAAAAAGAAAAAAAAAAATAGCCCTTCAACCAGTAACAAAGGATGCAAGCTGTACTTTCAAACAGAAATATCATCGCTCGGACTAACTGCTGAACAAGTTACTGCAGTGTTTGACACTAGTTACACAATAACATAACGTCGCCTTCAGCCTTGACAGATGATCTTACAGATAACAAAAACATGGCTAAAGCTTCAATATTGCATGAATTGATGACAATAATAACAAAATATGTACAAACTATTAACATGTAATAAAATGATACAGCTCAAAGCCAGAATGGCTCGGAGGATGAAAGATCTTGAATTATTCTCCATAAACAGCCCCCTTGCTGGGGTTAAATATATAAAGAGCAAGCATAAATATCAGACTGGATTGAGCTCAGTGCCACATAAGGTTAGATTGATCATCACAGGCTCCCACTTCACTTCCAATCAAGCATGTCTAATAGCCACAAAACCTCCTCCATGGAGTTTGCAGCATCGCAGAAATCCATTTCAATCCCAAAGACATCAATAACACTCTCATTTTCATTTTCCATAAAGAATAAAGAGATCCATGCCCTGATGCCTGGAACAAAAGGGTGTGCTGGGGAGAAATCGAGGTATTCAAATGCCATAGCCCTATAAGCTGTCCGATCAATGTAATCAAACACCGATCTATTAATAATGCATGCAACCTTGTTGGAGTCTTTGCGCCCCACAAGCATTGAAACGCTCACAGTCTGGCTCAAGGGAATTTTGACCCTTGGTTCAACAGGCAGAGTCATCTTATAATCAGGACTCTCAAGGTGAAATCTAAGTACGTTACAAATTTCAGGTGGTGGAACTTTGATTCCAGCCAGAAAAACAGGGCCTTGGACCACTTCTGAGAAGATCAAATTTTCTTCAGTCCAAATGTCGATGAAAAATTCCAAATCATCAAAAGAAAGTCTTGGGGGAGGCAGGGTTTGGTGGTGCTGCCGTTTATAAAACGTTTGATATAGTTTATAGTAGGTCACAGTTGGAGGGTCAGGCTTCTTGCAAATTGAAGGCCATCTCTTGGCACATGAGCATTTCCAAAAGTAATCATCTCTTGCTATATCTCTCCACTGTTTGCATACTGCCATACAAGAAGCAAGGTCTACCCCATCCAGCAAAGGATAAACAGCCTTCAGAACTTCATCATATGACATTTTCACCTCCCAACCCCAGCAGCCATTTAGAGCATTAAAGTACTTGGCTGCAGCAGCAACTGATAATCTCCCTGCAAAATAAATTAGGCATCTTTAGATCAAGTCGCTCTTAGGCAACACCAAACCACAATGTTAATTACATTTTTCAATATGGCAAAATTGTCGAGGAAAAAGTTCAACAACATATTAAAGATGCAATAAAAAGTTGATATAAGTTCACTAAAACTGGAATATTCATGCGTCAATCTCAAATACTTCAACAAACCAAGATTTCTATCAGTAAAGTTAGGGATTGTACGATAAGATCAACCAATTGATCTTATTCGTCATAGTGTTAGCAATCGAACAAACACAAAAAAAGGCAGAAACTCCACTTTTCAAAATCATCTGTATCATCTTTTGTAATAATCAATATGATATTGAAAGTATATACGCCTGCATGTTACACTAATCACAAACAACCAAACTAAGACATTCTGATTTCATTTCTTACTTTATTTCTCTCTTTACTTACAAAGACATAGCCGTGTATACATAGAGGCACAGAAATGAAGAAATTTAGCACGATAATAGTATCTGACATGGCATTAATTGACAATAGAAAAATAAATGACCTTATGCTTAACATTCAAGGTTCAAAATAATTACTCAGCCACCAACACTTTTTATTGATTCCTTAGAAAAACACAATAAAAGCCCAAATTATAAAACATCACTCTTGATTGGTTGGTTATAATTGACAACCCAAATCAGATATGATCGCCAACATATGCAGCATCTCAGAGAACATCATCATCTACAATCAGTAAATTAAACATAAGCCAAACAAAACAAGCAAATTTCGATCCGTAGCAATAAGGGTATGGATCAAAATGCACAATCAACTGAACTCATATATCGACATCTATCATTATTCAAAGAAAAATAAATTGTATTGAACCGGAAAAGGGCGCAAAAACGAAACAATCGAACTGCGTGGTGGCGACACAAGATAGAAAAAAATCGTAAGAAAACATAAAAAATAACAAATTTGATTATACCACTATGAACAAAAAAATCAAACGCATAACATAATAATCAGCAGTGAAAATATGCACAAACCAATGGAATCAAAGAATAAGCTCAAAAATTAAAAATCTGAATCCAAATATAAAAGAGTACCCTAATTGGAGATGAGAAGGGAGGAGACGATGGAGATGACCTAAGAAGGATGAGATAAGAGAGGAGAGACAGAGATAGACAAAATTGAGACGAGCGATTTGATAACAAGGATCCCCAATTACCTGTGCCACTTGTGGTCTAAAGAGGGAGGCCTACAAATTCGCCGATGCTAAGAAAATGCGTGGCCCAAACCGATCCGATTATAAATTTACAACCACTCCAATCGGTTATGGAGTCAATCGAATTGAATTTATCGATTTTAACTCCTCAACTCCTTGCACGATTTGAATTTAAATTCTCAACGAAATAATCCCCCAAATCTAATTACATAAAAATGCTAATTAAATTAAGAAAGCTTGAGAGAAAATGACTTAACAAATCAAAAAAAGCAAAAATGACAGCTTTTAGGTGTTCTTTATTTATCTCCTATTATTAACTTGAGATTTCCATTAATCAAAAGCTTTGTAAGATCTTCTTCTTTAATTCTTGGTGTTTATTTCTCTGTTTATTGTTCATTACTTGCGAAACAAAAATTTGGGTCGCCAACTTGCTGATTTGATTCCAACCTTTGATTGCTTTTCTTGCAACCCTGATAAGTTGAACTATCGGATAAAAAAAGTTTCATGTCATTATGTAAATATAAAAAAATGACGTGTATAGAAAATAAAAAAAATTCAAGTAATTAATTATGATATATTAATAGAATTAATTGATATTAAAATGACATGATAATTATATGTAATTTTCTTAATTATTATTTTGATAATATAAAAAATTAATTTTCAAATAATTTTTACTTTAATTGAAATAAAATATAATTTTGATGAATTTGTATTACAAATTATTTTATTATGACCATTTGATTACAAGTCCAAAAATTCGATGACCACGGACGCAATTAACCCTATCAATTTGTTCTTTTTTTCAGAATTCTAACGTTGTTGCGTGCAAAATTATTCGCAAAGAACATACGGAAAATGAGCTATGAAGATTTCAGATGAGGATTATAGTTGTGCATTTTTAGTGTTTTTTTTTTTGGCTTATGTAACTTTTTCTTCAGATACGAATTTGTTTAGTTAGGAATTTTTATTGATTTATTTTTTTTCTTATTTTTATTCTGTTTGAAGAAAAATCAAATTCATTAAGCAAAATCCGCATATAAAATTGCAGTTGATATCAAAATAGCTTATGTGCGCACTTTATAATATAAACTTGACCTACTAGTCATACACCTGTGTGTTTGCTAAATGGATTTATTCATAGGAAAATTTTTTATTAGTAGAGTAATTTTTCTTTTATAATTAATTCAAATGAATTTTTATTAGTGGAGTAAAAAAATATTATTAAATATATTTTGTTCATCATTTCTAAGTTTCAGGTTCTAATTCAAAGATGAATTGTTAATTTCATAATTTAAAGTGTTGCTAATGTTAAATATCTTATCTACCCTTAAAATAGAATAGTATACCAAGTGATAACATTCCATTCCCACTAACGTGTAATTGAAATGGATTTTTGGCATGATACATAATTTTTGCTCAAATTTTGCATCAAATTCTTGGCTTGATTCTCTACGCTTATGTTTGATGGGGACTCATTCAAAGATTTTCCGTGGTGAAGAAATAACTTCGATCGTTATCGACATCAATACGAACAAGGAAGCTGGGGAATGAAATCGTTAGAATATAACCAGGAATTAGGGATTTTTTTTTTTAGATATATATTTTGGTGTCTTTCTTGAAAAAAATTAGAAAAGAGGGGTAACGGTAAAGTTATTTAGGTTTTTAGGGTATCATAAAATAGCACCTTGTGTTGCCGTTTTTCGATAGGTGAGGCCCACACGAATAATTGTTTGTTTGCACTGAAAACGGTAAGTCTACATGTCGTTTTTCACCATGAAAAAATGACGTAGTTTGGCATGTGATGCAAGTGCATGGGAGGCTTTTGAAAATAATGCAGTTTCACTCAATGTAAACCATCATTGTTTTGCTGTGCAGGAGGTGCTGAATTCAGCGAATCTAAAAGTGGGACCCGCTGTTAGAAAACGACACTCACTCTTGCCTTTTTCTGAATAAAAAAAATTAATTTAAGGCAATCATATAAAAAATTAAATTAATAACTCAGATCCCTTTACAGTGACACACAATAACTTCTGCGAATTGCAGACTTTAAATTAAAAAAATATTTTATTTATAAAACGGTAAGAGTGGATGTCGTTTTTTGACCGCTGGCCCCACTTTCAAATTTGCTGAATCTGACGTCTCCTGCATCGTAAAACGATGCTTTTTATATTGAGTGAAATGATACAGTTTTGAAAGCCTCGCATGCTCCGATCAAACGTCGAATGACGTTGTTTTTCCACAGTGAAAAATGGCATGTAGATAGATTTGCCATTTTCAATGCAAAATAAACAATTATTCACATGGGCCCCATCTGTTGCAAAACGGCAACACAATGTGCCATTTTTTGGCACCCTAAAAACTTAAATAATTTTATTGAGATCAGTCTTTTCTAATTTTTTTCAAAAAACATACGAAAATAAAAAATATTCCCCAGGAATTAGCGCTTCTAATGATGAAATGCTTGCGGTGACAAATTCCCTTGTGGGGAAATGGTCAATGCCTATCCAACAATACAGACCCGATACAACAAAAAATATTATGTTACTTTAATATACTGAACCATAAACCAAAAGAAAAAAAAATGCAATTAAAGAAGAGAAGTTCGATTTTGAGATGAACATATAGAAGTGGATGAAAAAGAAGTAGGAGGAGGACGACAACTTATATTTTCTAGCAGTTTAGGCTGATCTCAAATTCCAGCTTGTTTAATTATAAGATTAATGTCATATGTAAGATTAATATATGTACTTATTTAATTATAACATAAAATTTAAATACATATATTCCCATAAAAATAAAATACAAATAAATATATTCATTTGATCTAAAACGACAATGATACGGAGAATATCAAGAGTTATATAGGCTTGTTCAAGAAGAATCTTAATGATTCGAGCACAGTTCAAAATTTCCAAATTAAACCTATATTTCAATGAGGTGACTTGAAAGGGAAATTCTATCCCCTTCAATGAGAAGGGAGGAATGAGGGGTTGGTTCCATCCATGATTACTGAATTTATACATAATCGTTCAAAAATAATTGTTTTATTTTTCGTAACTTAAATATCACTGAACTTATAGAAAAATCACCGATCATAATCTTTGCTGAAATATTAATATGGCACACCACGTCATATATTTGGACACACGTGACATGATATATCAGCAGTTATATTACCATAAGAGACCATATGTATCCAGATATATGACATAAAATGCTGACGTGACGTCTGATATGGCCTCTTCCAGTTATGTGGCTATTGACATATCATGCCATATGTGTTCAGATATATGATGTAACGTGCAACTTCAGCATTTCGATAAAAATTATCGTTAAAAATCGGATAAAATGATTTTTCTGTAAAAAGATGATAAGTTCAGTGACATTTAAATTACGAAAAATAAATCAGTTATTTTTGAACGATTAGGCGTAAGTTCAGTAATCATGGATAAAATTAACTCAAGAATGAGAGTAGTGTCAAAAATATATATTTTAATACATCTCTCATTGTTTTGTTATTTGAAACAAAATAGAAAGTCACCGCAATATAAATAATGTATTCGTAAATAGGATAATGCAAATAGTAATTGCTTGTGTTGTTATGCTTTTGTTAAAAAAAAAAAAATAGAATCCTCTAACATTTATGCTATTTGTCAACCAACTATATATTGAAAAATTGAGATATACATTTATATATTTTGCTAGAAAAAAAATTAAATTACCCACAAATATATATTATTTATGTATATAAACATTTTTGTTTCATCTCATCGTTTGTCCCTTTTCAAACTCTATTTGCCGCCATCGAAGGATTCCCCATGCAAATTCATCTGTAATTCCCGAACTTGAATTGCAATCATTCTTCTTTTTTCTTTGGCATTTTTTTTTCGAACAATGTTGATGTCAATTGAATTATTTTACAAGGCAAAAAATTTAGTGGCAAGGTTATATGAGCAAGCTAATTTTATTTTACATGTTAGAGATCACTTCTTGATAAATGGTTTGCTAATTTGTGTTGATATGATTAATTATGTTTTTGGTTATATGTGATAGGATATTATTTCAATTTAAAAAAAATTAATATTAAGGTTTAAAGCTTTTTTATGATATTATTCGATAACAATCAGTTTGGAATTATTTTGAAAATAAGAGTATTTTAGTAAGGCTTTTATTTCAATATAGTTTTAAATATTTTTTCAAATAGATTGAAAGAAAAAAAATACGTTTTAGTTCATCTAAAAAATAAAAAAAAAAGAAAATAATTTTAATAATATTTTTTTAATTTTATTTTAATTGTTTCATATATGATTTAGAAAGTATTTAACTCTTATTTTAAAAACTGCATATATTGATTGATTTAATAAATACTATTTTAGTATTTAATCTTAATAGTATAATAGATGAATTAAGAAAATAATTAGAATTATAAAAAATTATAACATTGACAAAATTATTATTTTAAAAATTTTAAATATTATTTTATTTTATTTTATTTTTATATGATGAAAATTAAATTTATCATTTTATTGAATATATTAAGGGTAAATATGTAAACTTCTCCTTCCAAATTTTTAAAGAGACAATAAAAGTTATAAAATTAAATGATGGGCGTTAATACTTATATCTAACGGAATGAGCATATTCTAACTATTAAAAGACTGAGTTAATTAGGTTTGTGCATTGGTCAGATAGGGTGAACCCGACCCAAATTTGATCAAACAGAAATTTAAAATTAATATATTTTCCTTACTGATCATATCATATATAAATATGGAACCTCCATCCGTTTAACACGATATTTTTCGAAACCTGATCCGATCAATCCGATATACCCGAATTTATTTTTTTATTTACATATTTTAATTAAAATTTTAAATTAAAAAAATAAATAATATTAAATACCATAAAAATATTTTAAAAATATAATAAATAAAGAATTTCAAAATTACATTAAATATATATTATATATTAATTAATATTGTAGATAAATTAGAATTTTTTTATTTATATATTAAAAAGTTCGAGTTGTTCGGTCGGTTTTTATCCGATCCAAACACATGCATAATATTAATAACCGAATCGATTCTAATAATTCGATTAATCACATCCAAACGCATCGATTTGGATCGAATTAATCGGATCGATTTTTGCACACCCTTAGAGCTAATCCTCATATTCTAACATAAGCGTTGGGATGTTAATTTCAAAAGATAGCGAAGCAATTCTTCATTTACCGCATTTTGCAAATTAAGATCGCACTCAGTCGATTTTGCGGTCATTGATCTTTTGTTGCTCATTAGCTTTCCGTATTTTTGGATTTATCACAAAGTCAATTAATTTTACTTTTATACCCCCATGAAATGAGAAAGCTATCTAAAACAGCATCTAAATTTGCAGCAATGTCTCGAAAAAATAAGGCTGATTTTTTATTACTAACTTGAAAATTGGATGCTGACGACAAACCTGCTTTTCCCGAAGCTTGCACCGGAACAATTTCAACGGAGGGTAGAAGAGGAATTGGCCAAATAGAACAGGTTATAATAGTCATTTTATCTCTACAGTAAATACCAAATCCCTTTTTACCTTCCCTTCCCATCATTTAGGAGGAAAATCATTTGCGCATTTCATGCTAGCAAATTTCATTTATGATAATTAAATTTGCATATAATCATTTAAAAATAATTAATTTATTTTTCGTAACTTAAATATCATCGAATTTATTACTTTTTTATAAAAAAATTATATTAATCGAGTTTCAACGATAATTTTTTATCAAAATACTGATATTGCATGTAACGTCATATATCTAAAAATACACGATACGTATATCAATATATGGCGTAGTGTGTCACTTCAGTATTTTGATAAAAATTATTATCGAAAATTGATTAAAATAATTTTTTTATAAAAATATAATAAATTCAATGACATTTAAATAACGAAAATTAAATAAGTTATTTTTGAATGATTGAATATAAATTCAGTGAGTATAGATAAAATTAATCCCGCTATAGAGTAAATTTATAAAATCAATAACCTAATAAAGAAAAGAAAACTAGAAAAGTAAATGCTAGAGTATTTATTTTCTATCCGTTTATATTCGAATTATGCCATATATTTTCTTTTCCGATATGTCGTTAGACAGACGTACGAAACGTAGGCTGAAAAGATTGTAATTTGTAAGTTAAAAAAAACACGTTCGTACAGTTATAAGAAAGAAAAAAAAATACCGAATTTTTAAATATTGATAAAACTTCTCTGACAAGCTGTCAAGAAAAAGGACATCGCGGGAGGGCATTTCAGTAACTTCGACACATATCTTTTGCTCACGGAGAAAGGTATAGAAACTGTGTGAAACTTAGTCAACCAAGGGCATTTCCGTTATTTAGTCAACTTAATCTCTTCATTTTTTCCCAAGCCCTATAAAACCAAATCCGCTTTGCCTCCCAAAAATTCCCAAAAAAAGTTATTTTCCCCGCCATTTGCTTCCCCCATTTCTCTTCTCCTAGGGCTCCAGACTCCCTCTGCAACTCAAAAAACCCTAACTCTTCTCCAATTACCCTCAAACACACACATTATTACATTTCTACCACTTCCTCCACACTTATTCATGCTTTTACTGTGCCAAAAGTTAACTCACCGGTTAGTTAATCGATGAGCAATTCAAATTCACATCCAGCAGGCTGGAGCTCCGGCTCCGGTCCACGGGGCATAGGACTCTCGAACACGATATATTCGGACATAGCTCCGTGCTTGCCGTTGCCTTCGCTTCCGGTGTTCTGCGGAGCATCGGATCCGCTACTCCGGTTATTCGATGAAGCTAGTGGTGCCGGTACTGGAGGTCTTGCAGCTTTGAATCGAAGTAATATTCTCGCGCAATCTGCTCGAATCGCTGATCTGCTTCGAGAAACTGATGTTTCATATTTGTAAGTTATTGCTTCGTTTTTGTGCAATAGTTAATTCTTTGATTGGTTGATTTGAGTTTAAGTTTAGGAAGCTACTGGAATTGATTGGGGAATGGATTTGCGTGTTCTTGATAGTTAAACCAATTGGAAATGCATGTTTAAGTTTGGTTTTGTCTAGGCAAATACATTTTTTTCTAATTATATACCTGTTTGGACTAACGTGCTGCGTCGAGATTTGGATGCAAGTTATATTTTCTCTGCGATGTTACGTGGTGAGATAAAGTTGGAAAATGTGGTTTAAGTTATCTCTGCAGTATTTTAATCGAGATCTTAATTTATCCAAATTTCAACTTTACCGTTCACTTCAGCTGGTTAAGTTGAAAAAATAGAATTCGATACGGTGTATTTTGGGGCTGTATTTCTATAAGCCTTTACTTCATTAAACTGCAATTGTTGGGTATATTTTTCATTTCAGTACATTGACGTCAAATTTTATGTAATTCTTTTTGGTACAATGAACATTTTAGCCAAATTTGGATTGCATTATAGTTGATTACTATAGTTTGTAGAGTTAAGCATATCAACTTCTAGGGCATTCATGCAGGACTTTTCTCATTTGGATTTTGAAGAGTAATATATTGCCTAATCTTATACTGAGAAGCAGCAATGTTTTTTCTTGTAAACTCTATTATACATATCTGAAATTCCACCAAATTTACATTTTGTTAGGAATAACTCACTGAATTCAGAGATTAGGGAAGAAATACATGGGGGGGTGTTTGTTGGGGAGAGAGAGGAGATAATTTGCAGTTCAACTTGTAGCATAGCAAAAAAGTTTTAAAACTTCATAAATGCTGTCCTGACCAATAATGTGCCAGGCCAAAAAGAATACTGTCACAACTTCTCTGAATATATACCTTATCATGTTTGCAGTGAGTGGCAGCATTCCATTGATATCTGTTGTTCTTTACAGGAATCTCAGAGATGAGACAAGCCCAATTCCATTTCAATATGTAGAGCCTTTGGTACTCCACGATCAGGTTGTCCAATTGAATCCTGAAGCATTTGAGTATGTATCTCCTGGTAAACAAAGTACACGCAATTGCTCCTTTGATTTGTTTTCCCCTTACATAATTAACATGCTATTTATTTTTAGCACAGACTAACAAGGGATACATATGTACAAATTTGATAATTGCAAATCATATGGATTAAGCCCTAAGATTTGGGCTGTCTAGCAGCGTGAGAATTCAGTATTTGAGTTTAGCTATGGTTGATTGTTCACAATTGTGACATAAAAAGAAAAGTCAATGAGAATGTTAACATTTTCTGTCTTGGATTAACGCTTTGCCTCTTGAATGTGGTTCAGATAAGCGGATGCTTTTCTGGAAAGTTACTGCCTTCCTTTTTCTTTTTATTGGTTGACAGTTTGATTTTTGTTGTCGGATTTTGAACTATATTGCAAGTTCTGTTGAGAATAAATAGAGTAATGGTTCATGGCAGTGCCAATATTTTTTCTGGAAGCAGACATTTTTATTTATTTATTTGTTTATTTAATTGTTGCCCAAGAAAATTCTCAACTTTGGAGTGGACAAATAGGAGGTTGTCATGGACTAAAAGTCTGAATTGTTGCTAATTTATTTAAAATTATATGATATGCTTGTGAATAAGTTGCTCGTTGTAATAAAGGTTTTTGGTAAAATGATTGTGTTGAGATGGATGAAAATTAAAACAATTACACAAAATCTGATGTACAAAATGTTGAAGCTTTGCACGTTTTTTCAATTTCATAAAAACCATTTAATTATATGCTTAAATGTTCAACCATTCAATAATAAGTACAAAATATGAGAAAATTTGCCAAAATAGAACTATTTTTTTAGTGTTTGGGTAAAATTGCGACTAATTACTGAAAGTATGATAAATTTGCTAAATTTAAAGGTTCGAATAAAATTACAAAAATATGAATAGTTAGATATTTTATGTTATTTGTCCATTGCACAAACATTTGGAGTAACAGATGTTAATTTGTGTTTGAAGGTGTTGAATATTTTTACCTCGTTGTTAGATGACATTGGCAATTTGGCATGCAGTTTTGAAATTGTCAAATAATGCTGTACCTATTTGTTCACTCTTGTCAATAGTTATATGGTAAACTGCATCATCTCTTTGCATAAAGATGGATCTCAACACAGTGAAAAGTGAATTACTCCTTTGGTTGCTAAAGTTGGACTCTATAGTTTTATCATATTCATAGTCTGTCAATTGGCCTATCTTATTTTGTGTCTTGTTTGGCATCTGAAGTTACTTGGTTTGCTTGTAGTTAGTCCCCTGCTAAGTGGTTCGAAATATTCTCAGTGTAAAGCACTTGTATATAGATTCTGCAATAGCGAAAAATTGTGATTTTATGCTATCAGTTGCTTAGAACATCTAATCGGTGGAAATATCATTTACCTTTCTTTTCTTTTTCTTTCTTTCTTCTTTTTTTTTTTCAAAAATTCAAATATGGCATTACATCTGCACATGTATAGAAACTGAGATGTAGATAATCATACATAAGGGTGGCTCTCATGACTGATTCTTAGAAATATTTTTGGTGGTGGTAATTACTGAAAACCTGCAAAGAAAAGTAAATAAAAGCAAGATAGGTTAAAAGATGTTACAAGGATATCTGAAAAGTTTTAGGATATTTTGCTCAAATAAGTGGTATTTCTTTCTTTTCTTTTCTTTTAAAATATTTTGGTAGTGTTATTTTCATTCTTACAACATGCTCTTCTTGTGGTCACTGCATTTTTAAGTTCTCCAGGTAAGAAGCAAATCTCAGGAAGCACGATAATTGAAAGCAAGCCTATTATGCCAAGTATACCTGTTTCAACTCAAGGGCATGGAGATTATGGCGGAACTCAAAATCACCAGCACAACCCTATTCCTAATGTAAGTTTTAGGACTGGATTTATCTGTGCATGATTTATTTTCATCTGTGTCCTTGACGTGGAGGAAAAATTGCAGGACAATGCATCATCTTTAAGAAAAACAAGAGCGAAGAAGAAGGTCAGTGAAGAAATTCCACCAGTGGTCCAGCCAGATCCTATTGAGCAGCCAGATCCTATTGAACTTCAAGGTTGGCATAGTTATTATAGTTTCTCTCTCGATCTCTCCTCCTCTTATCTTTCCTTCCCATTCTATATTCATCTGATTTTGTGGTGTTACCATGCCAGAGGCCACAATTGGGAGCTTCTGTGATATGCTAGAGGACTTCTGTGGGAGAGCTGAAGTTATGAGTGATGAGCGGGATGAAGCGGAGTGGTTATCGGTGCCTGCTGCTGATCTTAGGATGCTTGTGAATGAAATTATGTCGATACGTGCGAAAAAGCTTCTGCATTTGGTTTCTGTAGATTTTCTTGTGAGACTCTTGCGGGTTCTGGATCATCAGATACACCGAGCAGAAGGTTTGTCCATTGATGAATATGAGCATGTAAGTGTCATTCTTTTTTTTAATTTTCAATTCTTGTTTGCTCTGTTATTTATTTGAGCATTGTGTACCTAGGCATCCATACTTGATATCTTTTCAACTGCTAGGGATTTTTTTGTATAATGTTTTATAAATAATCTAATGCTCTTTTGTTTACATTTTTAGTCTGGCATTTTAGTTCTATGAACTCTGCTTCTAATATCATATTATTTGTTTCTTGTTGGGCATCATTTTATTACCTCGGTAGTCTTTGTATCTTCTAAATTATACTTTGTTTACTTGTCGTGTGTTTTATATGGTTTATGTTGATTTTTATGCAATAATCTCCCTAATTTTGAATCTGTGGGAATGTTTTACTCTGATTTTTATGCGATAATTTGAATTCTTGAGGAAGCATTCAACTGAAAGCCATATATATTATGAGTTAATTGCATGAAAGGTGCAGCAAGTTTACTCTTTCACATATAAAATTTTGGCTTCTGTGGATGTAAATTCTTGAAAATCTTATCTTATGCAAATACTTTCTATGATTTGTATGTACGTTCGGGAATGCCCTTTCAGATTGAATCCTGGGAAGATTTCTTGTTTCAATTGTTTTGTGAAATTGAACATCCACAGCAATAATCCCCGACTCAATAAAATAAACAAATAGATAAATAACAATGCAGTTTTATTTTGTAATATTGATCTTTGTTTCCTGGCTATATGATTTATTTATGAGTTTTTTTTCTTTGTACACCTGCAGCCAGAATCAGAGGCCATTTTCGTTGGCGTTTTGTGCCCTGGAATCCATTCATGCATCTTTAGCTGTGATGGCTAATAATAACATGCCAAAGCAACTGTATAAAGAAGAGGTTCATTCTATATTAGTTCTTTCAGAATTTAACACTGTAATAATGTTATTTACTAATCTCTGACGAATGATCATGGCATTTTGAATATCAGAACATTGAAAGAATTCTGGAGTTCACTAAGCATCAGATAATGGATGTTATGTCAGCGTATGATCCATCATATCGTGCTTTGCATAAGCCAAATGAAAATGGTGTGCCTGAAGGTCAGAATAATGCTTTGTCAAACTGAAACTCCTTTTCTTTTCATTTCTTTTCTAGCAATTGCTTTTCATTTGTCTTTGAGTTATAACTTATACACCAAGGTTATTGATCTTTCTTTTAAACCTAGAATTTGTTGAAGGTTCTATAAACTTTAAAATTCAACTGCAAAATTGTAAATTTTGCAAAATGATGGAAATAGTTTTCAAAAATATGCAGTGTGAATCATAATATATTGTTCAGTTTTGAAAATAACATTTTCATTGTTTGGTCATTCATGTGAGATTGTTTGATCATGAACCTCTTTGCTTAGTTTATATTTGTTCTAAATTTTATGTTCGATAGTGCAGTTTCAGTTTTGAAAACCATAAATGATTTAATACAAGTCTGTAGCATTGAGGACATCATAAATCATCGTCAATGTTATACGAGATATTAGTTCATATATGATAACTATAGCAAAATGGTGACGGTCAACATATATATATGCATGTGCATTTCTCGTATTCAAGGTCATAACTAACACGTATTAATCAATTCTTGTTAAGTAATCAATTGTATATTTAAAACTTGAAACCTAAAACTGATGTCAAATTAAACATGTGATGTGTTATGCTCCCAAAAGGCAATATTGTAAACTTACAAGCATCCAAATAGGTGAAATTGCTGTAAATTAACTTTGGGATGTGATTTTGAACTCTATATCATTTGATGCTACTCTTGTACATGATATGACCTGCACGTTTCTAACTCATAAGAATTTCAGTAGTTTAACTCATATTTCAACCACAATGATGTATACTTATGCAGGGGAAATAATGTTTAAATGGCAATTGTGTTTAAAAACTATTGTCCTGTGAGATTGTTGCTGTATTATCTGTTAGAATGTTGGGTTTCTTGCTTGTGTCATGCTCCCTTTAACTGATGAAACCTATCATCAGGTAATGAAGATGAGGGCCTTGAGTCTGAGTATGGTTCAGCAAGTAAAAGGAGGCGCAGTCAAAAGAGTACAAAACCGAAGAAATCTGCATCAAACAAGTGTGCTTATCAAATATGCTGTTTCCAGTCATTGAATGTTGTGAACTTTTTTTTGCATATCAAAGGGAGGTATTTTCTTATTTTTTACTTTTTTCTTTAATAGGGTCGCTGGTGCTGTGAGTACAATACTGCAGAAACTTTGCACTGTTCTTGGCTTGCTGAAGGATTTGTTACTAATAGAAAAATTATCTGATAGTTGCATATTACAACTGTTGAAGACAAGCTTCTCAACATTTTTGGTGGACAATATCCAACTGTTGCAATTGAAGGCTATTGGTTTAATTAGCGGGGTAGAGATCTGTACATATCACTTCTTCTTTAACACTTGTGCATGAATATTTGGACATACATGCATGAATGCATGCCAATAATAAATACTGTTCTGTTGTCTGAGTGTTACTGTTAATTGTGATACAGATATTCTATTCATACACTCAGCATCGTACCTACATTGTAGATGAAATAGTTCAACTTCTCTGGAAATTACCAGTTTCAAAGAGAGCTTTCAGAGCCTACCACCTACCTGATGAAGAACAGAGGCAAATTCAGATGATATCTGCTTTATTGATCCAATTGGTTAATGGAAGTGCAAATCTTCCTGATGCTCTTAGGGAAGCATCGAGTGGTACTTCCATCTTTCAATTATCTTTGGATGATAGTTATTTGACAAAATGCCATGGAGCAGTCACAGAGACATGTTGTCTTTTCTGGACACGAGTTCTTCAGCGTTTTGCATCTGTAAAGAATCAGGATGCTTCTGAACTGAAAGTCATGACAGAAAATCTTGTTACAGATCTATTAACAACTCTGAATTTACCTGAATACCCTGCGTCAGCTCCCATCTTGGAGGTGAGATACATAAATAATTATAGGCTGACTTGAAATTTGATAAATGTTTCTCTAGATTTCCCTTAAATCTTGTTGGGATAATCTGAGAAACTATTGGTTGCAGGTTCTTTGTGTCTTGCTACTTCAAAATGCTGGACTGAAATCTAAGGATGTTCATGCACGTTCCCTGGCCATTGATCTTCTTGGTACAATTGCAGCAAGGTTGAAACAAGATGCTGTCATTTGCAATAGGAACAAGTTTTGGACAACTAGCGGTGATGATAGTAATGAGAGTTATCCAGAAGATGCATGTTGTGTTTGCTTAGATGGAAGAGTTGGGAAAACTCTGTTCATGTGTCAAAGTTGTCACAGATTGTTTCATGCTGATTGCATGGGTGTAAGAGATCATGAAGCTCCAAATCGTAGTTGGCAGTGTCAGATTTGTGTCTGCAAGAAGCAACTTCTTGTGCTGCAATCGTACTGTAAATCTCAGTGCAAGAATGAGGGGAACAACAAAAGAAATTCTAAGGCTTCTGATCCAGTTACTAAAGTTGAAATTGTTCAGCAATTGCTCTTGAATTACCTCCAAGATTCTGTATCTTCTGATGATGTGCATCTTTTTGTTAGATGGTTTGTACTTGAAGCTTTGTTCTCACAATTTGTATCGAGAACTTGTTTTTTCAGGGTTTGTGCACAAACAAGTTTAGACTGAGATGCTATTATACTGAGAACTCGTTTATGCAGGTTTTATCTGTGCATATGGTGCAAGGATGACCCAAAATATCAACAGAAGCTGGTTTACTACCTGACTAGACTCAAATCAAACATCATAGTGCGTGATTCTGGAACTACCTTTTCGAAGTTGATGAGGGACTCTGCAAAGAAGATTACTTTAGCTTTAGGACAAAATAGTTCTTTCTCTAGAGGGTTTGATAAGATTCTTCATATGCTTTTGGTGAGCATTTTATTTTACTTCCTCTATTTTTGTATATATAATATACAATCTTGATTCATGCATTTTCCTCTTAAATTTTCAGGCGAGTTTAAGGGAGAACTCCCCTGTGATTAGGGCCAAGGCGTTGCGAGCAGTAAGTGGAATGCTCATATATTGATTCTGGACTTTTGGTTGTGGAATGTTCTTTTACGGCTGATGCGTAATCAATGCCCTTTTTGTTTGATGGGTTCAGGTGAGTATTATTGTGGAAACCGATCCAGAGGTATTATGTGACAAGCGTGTGCAATTGGCTGTTGAAGGAAGATTTTGTGATTCTGCGATATCTGTAAGAGAAGCAGCACTTGAACTTGTTGGAAGGCATATTGCCACACATCCTGATGTTGGACTGAAGGTTTGTTGGCATTCACTAATTGTAGTATATTTGTAGGACTTGCTTCTGTAAGTTATTAATTTTCTTCCCTCATTCAAAATTCTGGTGTAGTATTTTGAGAAAGTTGCTGAGAGGATAAAAGATACAGGAGTGAGTGTTCGAAAACGAGCTATTAAAATTATCAGAGATATGTGCACCTCAAGTGCTAACTTTGCCGAATTTACAACTGCTTGCATTGAAATCATTTCTCGCATTACTGATGATGAGTCAAGTATTCAGGTAACTAGAAACAATCAAATGACTTCATAAATTACTAGCAGCTCTTTTGTTATCTTTAATAATTTGCCTGTTGTTCTTGTTGTTCAGTATTTTTATTGTTTTATATGATAGTATTTTTGAAGTCCTTATTAATCAAGATACTCTCTTGCCTAGCATTTTGGGTTAGTGAAAGTAATATTTATTGGGGTCTTCTCTTTTGCATTCTAGCTTTGAGAAGCTCCTTTAGCAATCCTATCGGTTTTTCTTTTTGTATAATTACTTTCATGAAAAATTGTTGTGCCCTGTTCTCCTTTTATTTATTCTTCTATTATATACAGGATACAGTCTGCAAGACCTTTTATGAATTCTGGTTCGAGGAACCATCTAGTATGCAGATGGAGTATTTTGGAGATGGTAGTTCTGTGCCTCTGGAGATAGCTAAGAAGACTGAGCAAATTGTTGAGATGTTGAGGAGGATGTCAAGTCATCATCTTTTGGTCACTGTCATCAAGCGTAATCTAGCCCTTGATTTTTTGCCACAATCAGCTAAAGCCATTGGGATCAATCCTGTATTACTTGCTTCAGTTCATAAGCGCTGCGAGTTAATGTGCAAGTGCTTACTAGAAAGGATATTGCAGGTAGTGCGATTGCATGCTTATGCAGATGCATGCCTGGTTATGAGTAACTTATTGGGGAAATTTGTTCTCAGGAGGAGGAAATGAGCAGCACCGAAGTGGAGTTGCGCACACTGCCTTATGTGTTGGCATTGCATGCATTTTGTGTTGTGGATGCTACACTTTGTGCACCAACTTCTGACCCTTCCCAGTTTGTAGTCACTCTACAACCATATCTCAAAACTCAGGTTATCACAATTAATCTTTACTATGATATGGTGCTTATCTAGTACTCCCTTTGTCCCAAAAAGATAATCCCACTTTCCTTTTCTGTTTTTCCCAAATTATAGTCACAAATTGTTTCTTAGTTTACTAATATGTTCCATATTAATGTATGGACATATTAGGAAAAATGCATTAATTCAACCACTTTAACTAAATTATCTTAATCTATGTCAAAAAAGACGTGGGACTATCATTTTGCAATGTAGGGAGTGTTAGTCAAATGGAAACATTTGATATTTTAGTGTTGTTTAGGCAGCGATTTTGGAATTGTTGAATATAGGTTTTTTGTCAAAAATTAGCTCCTTCGAAAATGAATTTTTGGATTTAATATCTGGAAAATTACTTGGGGGTAGTTATCTGGTGCAATGGTAAAGTTTTTAGTTTGTGAGTATAATACAGTCCTGACTTTCTGGAGCAGCTGTATCCTGTGGAAGTGTCAGTTTAATCTATTTGGATTTCCAATACAAGGACCAAGGTTTTACAGGGACATTAATTGTTTGATAGTTAAATTTTGAGCCTCTTTTAGGTAATTTAGAAGTATCTTTGTGCTCATAGCAGAATGCGCCTGGAAGCTATGTTTACTTGTAACTGGGTCATTTGGTCAACCTAATGACTCTATGCTTTTGAATGAATTTTTTAATCAAATACATGTTAGCGAGATTGAAAGAAGTGCAAGAAATTTGAATTAAGCCATTGTAATTGCATAGTTGTCCAAGTGTTGGAAGTACTTCGTGTAATCTAATTGGGTTGTGTTTTAACCAGGTTGACAATCAAGCAGTTGCAAAGTTACTGGAGAGTATTATCTTTATAATTGACTCTGTTCTTCCCTTGATCCGAAAGTTGCCTCAAAGTGTTTTTGAAGAGCTTGAGCAAGATTTGAAACATATGATCGTTCGGCATTCATTTCTAACAGTTGTCCATGCTTGCATCAAGTAAATTTTGATCTACTTTATCTTCCTTGTCAGTTATTGTACTGTTGATCTTATAATAATTTTATATCTTATTTTAGAGTACTATGCAACCCGATTTTCTTGGCCTTTATGCTATTTGGTTTTTTCTTTTTTCTTTTTTATGTGGTTAGATTGGGTAGAAGAGGACAATTGTTTATTTTGTGTTGGAGAAAATTTCCAGAGTTCTCTTTTGGTCACATCTTGCATCGCCAAGTTTATGAAGTTCCTGTTTAAGCTGCTGGCATTTCCTGTTTAAGCTTGCTGGCATTCTTTTGATTCTCTTTGATATGTGTAGAGTTGTTTGCTTGTTCAGGATTCAGCAAAAAACCTTTAACTTGATAGATTGACCATTTCAGGTAAAAAGGCCATGTATATGAGAAAAAATGATAATAGACTGTATCTATTCAGTTGTAAGGATATGAGAATTTTATTTATGATATTTACGTGACTTATTTCAGTATTTAGATGACAGTTTTAGTCTTGAATTTCAGATTATGTTGCTGATCCTGTTTGTCATCATAGGTGTCTTTGCTCTTTGAGCAAAGTAGCAGGAAAAAGCACAGGAGTTGTTGAGTATCTTATTCAAGTATTCTTCAAACGTCTGGATGCTCAAGCAACTGATAATAAGCAGGTTTGTTGCTACATTAATCTTTATGGCTTTTTTTTTATTTCCTTTATCTTTAAACGAGGTCAGCATGTACAAGTGTATTCTGGAAAGTTGTTCTTAGTGGTTTGAAGTGATAATAAAATTTGTAGTTATATTAATGTGCTATACATGTGGATGCTATGAAATGGCACATAAAGTTGACCCTATCATTTATTGGTCGACCTGGCTGGCGGCTGCTGCGTCTCCATGGGGCACTTCATACAAGTTTACTGCTAGGAGCCCCTCTAGCAGAGTGTGAACTTTCAAGATATCTTGGTATTTTGTTATATTATCAAAAGGATCTATGGATATCTATTTAATTGGTTTTATTCGGGTTTCAACTTTTAACCTAAATAATTTGCCTTCTTTTCTTTTTCAACCAAATTATGTTATAGCCAACTTTCCATATGACAGGAATATGATATGCTTTCATATATATATATATATATATATATATATATAACTGTGTTGCTTATATTAGAATAGAGTATATGCACTTGAAAGATAATGGGATTAGTTTCAAAACTTCAATTTTGTATTTGATTGGATGTGATCCTAGATCCAATGGACTTGGAAAGTCTTGTTGATTGCTGATTAATATTTAATATCCAGAGGTTACTTGTTTAATTTCCTTGTGATGGTACAAATGTATGTATGGAGGTTATTTGGAACATGTTGGTTTGATAAAAATTTAAATGTAACTATGTGGAAGGTCCTTTCTCCTGCAGCAGTTTCACCTTTAATCTTTTACTCTTTTCAAAGTGAGTACAGCTGCTATTGAATCGAGTCATTCTGGAACTTGAGTTGTTTGGGTGTGATTTATTCTGTTGTCTGTAATGCGCGGTTTTAGAGTTTCTTGATTCAGAATTTGAGTTCTGAAGATTATTCTCAGCACATTTAGCTTCATGAGTGCTTTTAATAGGTTTGTTTGTAGGTTATTCTGGACTTGACTTGGCTTGGTTAGCTTGTATATGATGGGTTCTTTTAACCATGAAAAAGGGCATTATCCCTGTTAGGTATGACTATAATGAAGCAAATGATTTGGTATCTATATGTCA
This sequence comes from Excoecaria agallocha, assembly GCA_037975025.1. Classification (NCBI taxonomy): domain Eukaryota; kingdom Viridiplantae; phylum Streptophyta; class Magnoliopsida; order Malpighiales; family Euphorbiaceae; genus Excoecaria; species Excoecaria agallocha. Next base: position 43,993,961 of record CM075811.1, read on the forward strand.
TGGGTTCGTTATAGACTTGAGTTATACATGCACATTGACATAAAGGAGTAGCTGGAAGCATGCTTCTGAAGTTTAGTTAAACAAGAAGGTGACATATATTTGGTGTATTGCTTTTGACTTGTTTAGATACAGCCAAATGTATATGTTGCTACAAGCTTTAGTTTCTCAAATCTGCGTGTCAGCCTCAAGTTCAGTTAAATTGCTTTGGTAATCTGTTGTTTAATTGAAGTGATCATTTGTGAGACTTCTCAATTGACCTCAAACACAGTTGCTTCTCCCTTTATAAATTGAATAAAATGACGAACATGCAAAAGCATATGCACCTAATGTTTTCTCCTCCATGCAACTTGCAGCTAGTGTGTCGCTCTCTGTTTTGTCTCGGGTTGCTTATTCGCTATGGTAACTCTTTGGTGATTACCTCCAGTAACAAAAACATTGACGCTGTTAGCCACCTCACTTTATTTAAGAAGTACCTCCAAATGGAGGATTTTGGTATTAAAGTGAGGTCTTTGCAGGTGTGCTGTCTGTCTCTGTTTTTGTTTTGGTTGCTGTTTCTTCTTTTTCAAGCCTTTACTTTAGGGCATACTTATTCTTTTGTTAATTCTTGTAGGCATTAGGTTTTCTTTTAATTGCTAGGCCGGAATATATGCTGGAAAAGGGTATCAGGAAAATATTAGAGGCAACTTTGTCCTTAGGTTCTGATGTTCGTCTTAAGGTAATAGTGGCCCCTCTTATTCTGTGTTTCCATTTTTTTACTGTTAGACTTATCATTCTTCTATTCAGATGCAATCATTACAAAACATGTACGAGTATCTTCTTGATGCCGAAAGCCAAATGGGAACGGATAAGGCTGGTGATAATGCAAATCATTATACTGTAGAAGGGGGCCAGAGTGTACCTGTTGCATCAGGAGCAGGTGATACTAACATGTGTGGAGGTATAGTTCAGTTGTATTGGGATAATATTTTGGGGAGGTGCTTGGATTTCAATGAACAGGTTCGCCAGACTGCTCTTAAGGTGAGAATCCATGTTCTTCATTCTTGTTTCCATTTGTGTCATGCAATTAGCCTGGCAACAACTTACGCAAGAAGGAAAGAAAATAAAGTATACATATAGGCCTAAGATATTTGGAAAATGAAAGCCACAAGTGTTAGAAATTTATAACTAAGGCCCTGTTATTAGAAATGGATGGACTATTTCTTGGTCTGACTATTCATATGCAGCTGGCTTGCCAGCATGATGATTTAATTTTGCTTTTCATGAGACTTAATGTTGGAGTTATGTGTCTTGAGATTTTCTTGCTACATTTTTATTGCAGATTGTGGAGGTAGTGCTACGTCAAGGTCTGGTGCATCCTATAACTTGTGTTCCATACCTTATAGCACTTGAAACAGATCCTTTAGAGTCGAACTCAAAGTTGGCGCATCATTTACTGATGAATATGAATGAGAAGTATACTCCATGGGAACCCATTTCCTTTTTCTCCTCCTTGAGGTCTGTATGCCAATTTATGAATAACTTCATTTCAGGTATCCTGCTTTTTTTGAAAGTCGGTTGGGTGATGGCCTCCAGCTATCATTTATATTCATGCAATCCATTTGCGGGGTCTCTGAGGAAAACCTGAACCAGAAAAACCAATCTAGAGCTGCAGGAAATTTAAAGGGAAAACCTGAAGGTGGATCTCTCATTCAAACGAGACTTGGAGTTTCCCGGATCTACAGGCTTATTCGTGGAAATCGTGTGTCAAGGAATAAATTTATGTCTTCAATTGTGCGTAAATTTGACAGCCCAGGCCGGGCAGATTCAGTTGTTCCATTTTTGATGTGAGTTCCCTCTTTGGTGTTGGTCCCAGATTTCACTATTCTAATTTGGCTTTGGTATTTACTGAAGTTGGTTGATTCTTTCTATAGGTACTGCACAGAAGTACTTGCCATGCTGCCGTTTACTTTACCTGATGAACCCCTTTATTTGATTTATTCTATAAATCGGATAATACAAGTTAGGGCTGGAGCTCTTGAAGCAAATATGAAGGGCTTAATCTTACACTTGTCACAAAAGAATTCCAGAAAGGTATCCCATGAAAATGGGGTCTTTGAGCAAGGGCAAGAACAGTATATGGCTACTATGGATTTAAATGGGGTAGTTCAGCAAGAGCCAGTTGCTGAACCTGAGTCGACTCCTTCGATGTCATTTGATTTGAATGGAACAACTATGGAGGGACCCCATTTGGATTTGAATTCTAATGTCTTGAGAGATCCAAAGATAGAGAAGATGGATTCTGGCGATCCTGTCAGCATCTCAAAAGATGATTTGGATAAGATCCAGGTACATTTTTAAGTTTTGGCTCTATCTATACTCAAATGCAGAATGTCTCAAGACTTTTTCCTTTAAACCTGTGTACAGAATTTTATATGTGGGAGGGAGAAATGGGGGAGAATCCTCTTGTGATACTGCCTGTTTTTCCCTTTCACGGAGGTCTTTCTTGCAAAATACTGGTGGTTTTAGCAGTCTTAAATGTCCCTCTTATGGATAATTACATGCGTAGGAAAAATTTCATCATGTTCTTGCTTCTAACAGCACTGTTGGTGTTTGTGTAGGTTGACTGTCTTAATGCAACTGCAGTGCAGCTTCTTTTGAAGCTCAAGCGGCATCTAAAAATTGTATATAGCCTGAATGATGCCCGCTGCCAGGTATAAGCTGTACTATTTTTTATGTTTTTTTTCACTTGAGGCTAAATTAAGTGTATAGCAACTAACTAGATACTATCTATGTCCAGGCTTTTTCTCCAAATGAACCTTCCAAACCTGGAGAAGTCCTCTCAAGGCAGAATATTCCCTTTGACATCAGCGGAACGTCCACTAGTTTGCCATCCACTTATGCAGATTTGGTACAGAGATATCAGGTATATTATAAATTTTGCTAGCATATTGTCGTGAGGTGTCATATGGTAATTGGTTAAACTTCGTGAGTTTCCTGCGCATGTTCTCTTCCTCACTTGTACAGGAATTTAAGGGTGCTTTAAAAGAAGATGCCGTTGATTACACAACTTTCACTGCAAACATAAAGAGAAAGCGACCTACCCCCAGAAAAACGAAACAAGGGCGTATGAATGGAGATGATGATGAAGATGATGATGAGGACTGGACTGGAGGGGTTCGGAGGGTCAGTGGTAGCGGCAGGAGAGGGAACAGTAGAGCAGTTAGGCAGCGGTATTAGCTAGCTTATTGTAAATATAAAGCAGAGGTAGGCTAACATGTACATTTACTTAGAAGAAAGGAAAAGCTATAGGATAGAATGACGAGAAAGAAGGAAAGAAAAGAGTTGTGGAAATAGAAGAAAGTGAGCCTGGGATATGCAGGCTCTTTAAGTATAGGCCTGCAGGCAGTTTCCCAAGCTGTTTCCATTTTATATTTTATTCAATATTTTTGTGAGTCCATTCTTTTCTGTTAATGAAATTCTCGATTTTTTCTTTACTCCGCCATAAATTTTGCCATAATCTCAAAGCTACAACGTCCCGATTATCAAATTTGCTGTATATATTACTCCTATGTAATTCATTTATGGGGCGTGCAATTACATTTATTGCAGAAGATGATTTCTTTCTGTCACAACATAACATGCAACAATATCCAAACCAACAAATATGGATTAATTCAATTTTCCCGTGTTAGCCGATTAGACATATAATATATGGTCTTTGATTCTATTAGCTCTACAGCCATTTTGGGGAAACAGAAAGAAGCTTCTTCGTCTTCATCTAAATTTGACACAAACTGCATTTTGAAAAAAACAAAAAATCTGATTTCTATAGCATTGAATTTTTAATTATCAGACCAAGTGTAAAACAGATTTCCTAAAACCAAAATCTTACAATTATTCCTTTAAAATTACAGGGTAAGAATTAAAAGTTGAATGGATATTGTGACTTTAAGGTAGTCCACTAGAAACAATGGCTGCTACCAAGAATAATGATCCTTTGAAACCACTTATGGTACTATGACAAATAAAGGCTGCAAGGCAAGAAAAGAAACTCGTTCTTAATATGAGATGCGAATGTTTAAAATATAGAAGAGATAGAGAGAGAAATATAATACCGTGTCCACGCTAACTGGTTGCCCATTCTCTACCAGAATCTCAGCTATGGTTCCAGACTGATCAGCCTAAGAAACCAGAAAAGAATTGATATTAAATATATAACAAACAAATAGTTGAAAGTGTATATATCAATATATCAGTGCATTGAACTTCAAATAACAAGCTAAGTAAAAACCAAAAAATGAAAGAGGAGAGGTGTACTTCAATATCATTCATTAGTTTCATGGCTTCAATGATGCAAATGACCTGTCCTTTCTGCACTTTATCTCCCACCTGAGAAAAAAGACAAGCAGCATAAAGGCAAAGCATGGTTAATTCAGCTCCGGCATGAGTTTGAGCACACAATAGTATGATGTATTCATAGGAAACTAATGCAAGCATGTGTTTAGGTCTCCAGCAATTAAACAGGTAGCCCAGTAACATGAGCACATACCTTCATAAATGCAGGTTCACCAGGTGCTGGAGACCGATAAAAGGTTCCAGCCATTGGGCACTTCAGCGGTGGATGAGATGATGAACTAGACTTCGCAGGGGCAGGTGACGCTGGTGCACTAGAAGAAGCAGGACCAGCAGGAGGAGATGCAAGGGCTGGCGACGGTGGAGATGGAACCATGGCATGTGGGTAAGATGGAGTTTGCATAACCGGAGGTGCAGGTGAAGATGGAGGCGGTTGCAAAGCCTCCTTTTTCCTTATTATGACTTCAATGTCTAGCTGCTTCAATTGGAGTTCAGAGATATCTCTTGAATCCACAAGCCTACTCATGAAATTTAAATCAATTCAAACAAACAACTAACTAGGTACATATATGTGCACTTAAAACATAACTCATTCACTTACTTGACAAGGTCTGAGACCTGAGTCATAAATGATGAAACCGCTGATTCATCCGGAACATTGTTAGCCGCAGAGGTACCTTTTTCCTCCAATGGTGCATTCTTCAAGCTAGTTTCCAACACTGGTGCGGAATTTGAAGAGGCCTTGGTAATAACCTTCATTTTAAAAGCTAAGTTCATCAAACCACGATATTGATCATAATTGATGTCTTAAGCACATAAAGTCTTCCTTGACTAAAACTCACCTTATTCAACTGAGCTTGCACCTTCACAAGAGCAGATTGCTTCTTTTTAACGCACTGCAAATCACAATCATCACATCATCCAACAATCAACTAACTTCAACAGTATGTTCGCTTACAGTACAAATTTGAATCCCCCAACTAAAAGATGAATCAAAGTCAGATGGAGTTAACTGAAGTCAAGTGGATCAAATCTAGGCAAATGAGTAAAGACAGCCAACAAAATCACTTTTTCATTTGCATTGATCCAAAGAGCAAAGCAGTCACAATTTTCCACCATCACCCATCACTCATGGCAAATATGTAAACCAATTTCATAATAAAGTAGGTTCATTTATATCATATATAAACACAAAAAAAAAAAACTTCTAAATTGGAAATATATCGTTTTACTCCAAAACAATCATAAGAATAAAAAATAGAACAAACAAATATAACCAAATGCCACAGTAATAATGGATGAACACCACATTACCTTTTGAAAGAATTATAATTGAAAAAAAAAAAGAAATTAAAGCAGGAAGTAACCTGAAATCCATGAAAATTGGAGGCACGAGAAGGAAAAGATATAATCTCGGTGGGATTTGGGTTAGAAGCATTGGATCCAGCACGAACAACCAAAGCAGTGTTAGGACAGGGAACAGAGGTGGAAGCCATTGTTAATGTTTCCTCACTTGATTATACAAAGATCCGAAATTATAATAATTAGCAATGAAAACAAGAAAGGACGAGACTTTCTATAAAGAGAGGGGGCGGAGTTTTATAAGTGAAAATGGCGGCGATGAGATCGAAGAAAAGACTCAGATTTCTGAGAAACCAAAAAAAAAAAAAAATTTTTGAGCAAGGAAATCAGCCAAAGGCAATAACTTTTAAAATGGGTTCTAATAAAATATAAAATTTTACCGTTCAAAAAGAGATTATCGGTCATGATAAAAGAGATTTTAATGACCTGTAAAAAAGAAAAATAGTCTGATCTTACTGGATTTTTGAGTTCCGATGCCTAAATTAGCTATCGAAATATGGAGAGAAAGCTTAATGGAGAGAGAATGTTAAGAGTTAAAGAGAAAGAGAGAGCCCTCTGTTATGTATTTATCTCTCATATTTATACACTTAGTGTTGGGCTTTATGGGCTTCTGATTTTAGGTTTTTTCGTGGGCCTTTAATGGGCCGACCTTATAGTTAATTTTATTTTGAATGTTATCACTAGTCCCCCTCCACGCAATTCGATCTTTGAGATCGAAGGTTTAATAATTTTAAGAGTTATCCGCTTATGAAAAGTTACCCGTTTGGAGAATACTTTATCTTTAGGAGTTATTCGCTTGTGGAGAGTTACCTGTTTGAAGAATACATTGGTCTTTGGGAGCTTTTCGCTTGTGGGGAGTTACCCGTTTTATAATTTTTATCCTGCAAATAATTTTTGCAATTTTATTGTGCAAATAATTTTATAAATATTTACTAACCTGCTTTGCGGTTGCTTATGTTGTTTGAGAGATAACCACATCTTATCCGCTCTTGACGGTGGAAAAAATCACATCCGATCCGCTCTTGACGATGGACGGTCTTCTGATCTGATCCGCTCTTGGCGGAGAGATATTATCCATCCGATCTGCTCTTAGCGATGGATGATCTTTCGATTCGATCCGCTTTTGGCAGAGAGATAAACAGTCCGATCCGCCCTTGGCGATGGACGGTCTTCCAATTTGATCCGCTCTTGGCAGAGAGATATTATCCGTCCGATTCGCTCTTGACGATGGACGGTCTTCCGATCTGACTAATAATTCTCCATCCGATTTGCTCTTGGTGATGGATGGTTTTTCGATCCGCTCTTGGTGATGGATGGTTTTTCGATCCGCTCTTGGCTGAGAGATATTATCCATCCGATCCGCTCTTAGCGATGGACGATCTTTCGATCCGACCGATTGTTCTCCATCTGATTCGCTCTTGGCGATGGATGGTCTTCCGATCCGCTCTTGACGGAGAGATATTATCCGTCCGATCCACTCTTGGCGATGGACGGCCTTTCGATTCGACCGATCGTTCTTTATTCGATTCGCTCTTGGCGATGAATGGTCTTTCGATCCGCTCTTGGCGGAGAGATATTATCCGTTCGATCCGCTTTTGGCGATAGACGGTCTTTCGATCTGCTCTTGGCGGAGAGATATTATCCGTCCGATTCGCTTTTGGCGATGGACGGTCTTCTTATCCGACCGATCGTTCTCCATCCGATCCGCTCTTGGCAATGGATGGTCTTCTGATTCGCTCTCGGCGATGGACGGTCTTTCGATTCGAATGATCGTTCTCTATCCGATCCGCTCTTGGTGATGGATGGTCTTTCGATTTGCTCTTGACGGAGAGATATTATCCGTTCGATCCGCTCTTGGCGATGGATGGTCTTTCGATCCACTCTTGACGGAGAGATATTATTTGTCCAATCCGCTCTTGGCGATGGATGGTCTTCCGATCCGCTCTTGGCGGAGAGATATTATCCGTCCGATCGAAATAACCCGATTCATCGTTTTCCATCCGATCAACTTAGAAGAATAATTAAATAAATTCTCAATGTACATACCTGGTGTTGGACCAAAAAAACTTTCAAAATATATCTTTTCAGATCTTTAAAGGTCTTTAAAGGTGTGGTAGGTAATCACATGCTTTTTTGTTGTAGAGATGGGACCCATCCATCATATCTTTCAAGAGATAGAGATGGGTTTGCAATCAATGCTAGTCATCTATGAAATTTGAGCACATGTACCCACTGAAATATACTTTTTGATATTCGTTTTCTAGCTTTGTTTGTTCTTTCTACTATTTATTTACCATCACTTTTTTCCGGTGGGGGCCTCTCCGGTGAGTTTGGTTGTCACCTTGCTCTATTTTTCTTGGAGCATAACACTCGTATCACTTCTCTCTTCTCCTTTTTTGCAAGATCAAATCCAGGATCTTTAGATCTAGGCTTTTCCTTTGAAAAAAAACTCAAGATCTTTCAGATTTAAGCTTTTATTATGAGATCAAGCTCAAGATCTTTCAGATCTGGGACTTAAAGTCGTTTATGACTGTCCATTTTCTTCGATTTAAGGCTAAGTAGCTCAGATCTGGCGTCAACTCTCAACGAAAGCACCAAATGATAAAATATAAAATTTTATCGTAGAACGAAAAATCGACGACCATGGTGAAGGAGACTTTAATGACCTGCAAAAAAGGAATTTTGAGCTCCGATGCCTAAGTTAACTATCGAAGTATGGAGAGAAAGCTTAATGGAGAGAGAATATTAAGAGTTAAAAAGAAAGAAAGAGCCCCATGTTATGTGTTTATCTCTCATATTTACATCCTTGAGTGTTGGGCTTTATGGGCTTCTGATCTTAGGCCTCTTTGTGGACCTTTAATGGACCAACCTTATAGTTAATTTTATTTTGGGTGTTATCAGGTTCGATACTTACAATGAAACGCTAATCACAATTGGGTTGTTTTAAATTAACAAACTAAAGTGGCAAATAAAGTATTAAAAAAACATAAAATCTAGAGAAATGCGAAAGTCACGTCTTCTTTCCAACTACAAATGCAAGCTGTGATAATGGGGTGATGTGACTGGGATTCTTTGTGGGCTCCTAATTTTGATTATAATATTTTTGTAAAAGGATTAATCAAATATTTAGCTGGAAAAGGTATAAAAATACTCTGAAATTGTTTAAATGGAGATAAAATATTTTTAATATATTTTTTGGAGTTTTACAAAATTACCAAAAAAAAAGAAGCTGCTTATAAAAATATCAATTTTTTTCCTTTTAAAAATAATTTTTTTAAATTTTTATTTTTAAAAATATAAATTTTTTGATTTAATTCAAACTCTAAATCTTTTCTTTCATTCTTCTTTGTTATTTTTTTCATCTTCTTCTTTCCTCCTTCATTTTTTTCATTGTCTTCCTTCTTCTTCATTTGACTATTTCGTCTTCTTGCATCTTCTTATTCATTTGAAAACACCCCAACTCGGCTTATCCATTAGGAGATTATGCATTTTTTCTCTGCAATTAAATCCAATTAAAGCTTCTTCAAATTTTTCATTGGTTGGGAGATTATACAGAAATTCCATCTTTGTTGTTGGAGATATTGAAGCTACGATTTTGTATCCCTGCATTTTTCTCTCTTCTATTCCTTGGTAAGTCTAACTCTCCCATGCGATTAGTTTGTTTAATTTTGTTATTTGAATACCTTTAGTTTGTTTAATTTTGATTACTTTGTTTCATTCAATACATATTATGGTCATAATTTTTTTTTATAATTCTATTTTTTGAATACCTGTTATTGGTAACTGTTATTGAATACCAAAAATGAATACTTATTATTCATTGGATATGTTTACTAAAATTATTGATGGTTATGTAAATTTTTGAACAAGTTTACTGACATTCAACACTTGGTTATGATAAATTGCTTATGTAAAATCTGAGAATTTATAAAATGGCTTATAATCTATTAAAACTTGGTATCTTAATTGTTGCATACAAAGTATTTGACAAAATGCTAATATGAAATTTTTGATATGGTAAAATATTCTAGAAAATAATTAATTTTTAATATCATTTTATTGATATTGTATTTTGATAATTTTTTAATACATATATGGATAACATTTCAATTTTGATTAAATATAAAGGAGAATAGACCATTGATAACAAATTTTAAGGATTTAAAGTTAAAGGAGTATTTATACCAAATGTTTGTAGTTATGAACATTTTGTTATTATAATATTAGAACAATTGAAAATCAATGCAGAATTAACTCATTTTAATATAAAATTTTTTGTTAAAGATTTTTCATTAGAAATAGATGATGAGAATAACATGAAATTTTACTTGAAATAAAAAAAGAGGGACTTTCACAGCGTATCCCCTATGTATTACATTGATTGAGCAAGGTTAGAAATGAAAAATTTAATTAAATTATGACTTATGCATTTGAATACAAAAATCTGGTAGAAAAAACGTAACATAAGTTCACTTCTATTTTTTGATATACCAGCCGGTATACCGGTCGGCATACCAAATTTAAGAATAAGTTTGCATTATGTTTTTTGATATACCATTTAGTATACTTGGCGTACCATCTGGTATATCATATTTCAAAATAAATTTGCATTTTATTTTTGGTATGCCAGATGGTATACTAGCAGGTATACAAAATTTCAGAAAAAGTTTGCATTTTATTTTTTGGTATACTAGATATACCAGCCGATATATCAAATTTCAGAATAAGTTTGTATTCTATTTTTTGGTATACCAACTAGTATACTATTCGGTATATCAAGAAATATAATAAGATTGTAATCTAAAATTTGGTATACAGGCTGGTATACCGTCCGGTATACCAAAAATCAGAACATGTTTGCATTATAGAATTTGATATACCAGACAGTATACCTAGTATACCAATCGGTATACCAAAAAATAGAATGTGTTTGCATTCTAAAATTTGGTATACCAAATTCCATAACATGATTTTTTTAATAAATTTGAATTTTCTTTAATATATTTGTTTTATATGTTCAAATGTGTAATGTTTTATACCAAGTATACCTTGGTATACCAAAATCTAGATGAGAAATTTCAAATCTTGAATTTGATATAATGAGGTACACCAAAAATTGAAAACCAAAAATATTCTCTTCATAAAATTCTAAAAATGTTCTTTTATTATTTTTTTCAGGTGAAAGCTTCAAGCAATGATATATTTACTGTTCAAGAATGCGAGAAGAGTTATATGGTCAACATGAAAGAAAAAATCTATAGCTCTAATAATTTCCAAATGGATGAATTTTAATGTCTATATGCTTTGGCTGTAGTGAATGAATAACACTTGAATCCATATGAATATTGTTCAATTTACTACACTAAAGATGCAATGCTAGCAACCTATAAAGGAATAGTGTATCTAATTCCTAAAAAAAATTTGAAAAATACCTACTGAAGTTGATGAAGAATTTGTGTTACCACTGATTGAAAGAGTTAAAGCAGAAAGATTTTAAAAATTAAGAATCAAATCAAGATGGGAATCTAAAGTGAAAGTAAGGTGCGAAAAATGTAAAGGATTTGGACATAATCGAAAGACCTGCATAAATGTTATAAAATTTATAATATTTTTCCTTTTTTTAGTACTGATCGAATTGTAACAAGTGTACTAGATTGGCTAGTAATATAGAAAAATATAGATTAAGATCATAAATATCGTACTTGATAAGTGTGAATTATATTCTATTTTTAGTATATATTTAGGTGTTTAATTTAGTTAATTTGGTTTTAATTTAGTTAATTTTATGATTAATTAGTTAATTTAGGTGTTTATAGACTTAATTAAAAAGTTTTTGGTATTTTCAGGGACTTAATTGAAAGAAAGGAGTAAATTGCAAAGAATAAAAAGATTTGGGGCAAAAGTGAAAAATTGGGAAAGTTAATTTAAAGGAAGTAAAGTAGGAAACAGATTAGTTATGCTCTCCCAAGCAGTATTTCTACTCTCCCGAGCACAATTTTACTCTTCCTAATAGAAATGTGCTCTCCCAACCATTTTGACTACTCTCCCAAGCAAAAATCCTACTCTCATGAGCACTTAACAAGAAAACATCGACAAAAGTCTTCCTATTCAAAAGAAACTCCAACTCAACCTCAGACTAGGAAGTTTTAGTCAACAAAACTCATTCTTTGGCAGTGATTTCACTCTATAAAAAGGGCATCAAGACATAAAACTAAGGAGAGCTAATGAGATAGATAGATAACATTAAATTACGAATTTTCTTTAACTTTCTTTTTAGTTTTCTTTAGTTAATTTGTACAATAGTTTTAGCTTAATTTTTCATTTATTCTTAGTTTGCAAATCTTTTATTTTAGTTATTCTTTTATTTTAATCATGTTTAGTGAGTAGTTTCTTTTACTTTTGTTAATGGATACTTGAATCCTTCTATTTTTATCATGATGACTTAAGTTGAGCTTTATATTCAAATACTAGTTGGTTATTTCTTAGTTTTAAGAGTATTCTTATCCTTAATTGTGTTAAGATTGATTGTTGCCTCATTGATTCAATAATTAAAAATTGATTTAAATATAGTTAATGGTTTGCATGTTCTTATATTAACTCTTTAGTGTCGATGCATGATTATTTTCTAGTTTTGAGGCAATTATATATTGAAATTATTGATTAATACTAAGAGAGGAGGAACTAAGAATAAATTGGAGTTGAATTTACTTGCAAAAGAGTTCAATGAATATTTAGGAAATTAAAACTAGATTTTTATGCCAAATATTAGATTTGTTTATGAGTTTAATGTTAAGAATGATATTCTAGAATAAAGATATCTGACTTTATAACTACTTTTTTCATAATCATTGGTATTCCTATTAAAATTAAGTAATTACGATAAAAGTTAAAGTGGATAGTTCCTTTAGCAAGAAAATTTCAGTTATTGTTTTATTTTTAATTCATGTTAGTTTAATTTTAGTTTTTATTTTGTTCAATATTTTATTTAGTTTAATTTTTTCCTTTAAATTGAAAATATTTGGGAAACAATCTCAAATTAATTTGATTCATATATAGATATTCTTATTAGTAATCCATGTTCCCTTGGGTAAAATATTTGGGATTTTAATTTATATTTTTCTATATTACTAGCCAATCTAGTACACTTGTTAGACACCGATCAAGTTTTTGGTTTCATTGCCAGGGAACAGCAGTGCTATTTATTTAATATCTTTGATTGAGTTAGTCTAAGATCTCTATTTTTATTTTGTTTTTGATTTGGTGATTGTTCTTTGCACGAACAATTTGAGATTTTCTTCAAGATAATGCAAGATGATGTCCAAAACTATGAATTATTTCTTTTGAAACAACAAATGAATGATTTAGTAAGAGAAAGAAATGAGATAAAACTATTGCTTGCACAGTCATAAGATCTTTATTCATCACCATCCTTTGCTGAAGAGTGTTATTCTCTTTTGGTTTTGAGAGCACAAATGAAAGAATTGAGGAGAGAGAATAAAAAACTGTGATATTCAAAAGAGGCTTGTAGCTTTGAGAATCAACGTCTTCATAACTAGTTTATATGTAAAGACGATCAATTTTGGGCTGAAAAAGAAAAATGGAAGGATACACAAAAGGTTGTTATCTCCGAAACTGAAAAAGTTTGTGACTTGCTTATAAGAAAGGAAAGAAAATTTTATGCTAAAAAAGAGAAGTGGGAGGCTACATTAAGGGCTCAAGAGGAAAAATTTAGAATTCAAGAAGAAAAGATAAAGACTCAAGAGGAGACAATTAAGATTCAAGAAAATTTATTAAGGGATAGAGAGGAAGGAATTAAAAAGTTGGAATCTAAACTAGAACTTTTGAGCATTTCTATAAAAATTCAAGGTGATGGTGGTAAAGAGGAGGAAGCAAATCATTCAGTAATAGAGGATAAGAAACAAGAGGAACAAATCATATTTGAAGACAATGCCTGTGTTTATTGGGAGGATGATGTTGGATCTCTTGTGAAGGATTTATCCACCAAAGGAGCAAGAAAAGAAAAATTCTCAGGTGGAGATACTAATTTCAGTCTGCTTGAAGGATTTATTTAGGCTAAAAGAGCCAATAGAGTTCGTTATAAATGAGCCAAATGAGGGGTCATATTTTATTGAAGACATGAAATTTTCAGTTTTGGTGAACTATGATAAGTTTCTTCTACTAAAGGGAGAAAATGAAAAACAAAATCCGGAGAGACCAATATTTGGATCACAAGCTCGACCTTCTGAGAGTAACATGAGTCAAACTAGGACTCAATAAACCAGAACTTTTCTAACTCTTATCTTTAAATTTTCATCAATTTTTTTTATGATTTATGATTTATATGTTGTTAGTTTTAACTCATAGGTTTTTGCATGTTTCTTATGTTTATTTGTTTGTATTCTTTTCAATTCACGAGTTTAAGATTTGGGATTGAAAAAAAGCTACTTCTAATGATTTTGTGCTTGAATGTCATATTTGAAATTAGTAAGTGCTTCCAAGAGCTAAAATGATTTTTGAGGTAATTGAATTACAACTTAGTTGAACTTAATATGAATTTATGATTCTTGAGTTGTTTTCATTGTTTGAATGAGAATTTGATCTTTGTTGCTTGATGCTTCATGAACTTAAGAGAGAATTATTCATTTACTAAAGAAAAGAGTGGACTTGATATGTAATTCAACTGGTTTGTGAGTTTGTATATTTATTTAGACTTAATATAACATGATTAATTGATCTTTAAGAGAATTAGGATGGATTAATTGAGGAAAAGGCATATTTGAGTGAGTATGCATCATATTTTGTGTTATAACTAGCTTGCATATCTCTGAAATCTAGTTGGCAGAGTTATAGCTCAATAAATTTAAGTGCAATTCTACTTTGAGCTTAGTGAAAAATTCATTTAACTAAGTGAATTTTTAAATTTTTGTGCTTTCAATCTATTTTTTTTTCTCTTTTATGGTGTAGGAATTAAACGCCTTGGGTGAGTGTTTTTATACTCTCCAGAGCATATTTTTGCTTTGCGGAGCAAAATTTTCACTCGCCCAAGCAAGCTAGCACGCAGGAGGCAGCAACACGCCACTCCCCCAGGCGCCAATTCCCACTCACCTGAGCAAGCCCGCGTGCCTTGCAATAGCTGCATTGTACTCTCCTGCGCGCTCGCCTTGCTCCCCAGTGCGCTTTGTGCTTGCCCACCAGCAGTGCCTGGATCGCCCACGCCTCAGCACCTGCTCGCCCAAGTTTTTTCACACTGCTGCCTGCAGCTTGTGTCGCTCACCCATACCTCCGTTTTACTCAATCGAGCACCAGGCTGCTGCATGCAACCTTCTTCATCTCACTCCCCTAAGAAATTATTTCACTCCCCCGAGCACTTCCCATCACGCACACATACTCATATCCACTCTTGCACACACACTCACTAGAAATTGATCACACACTTGCTCACTCCAGAAATAGTTTTAACACTCATTCAATTCACTCACTCAATCACACACCCACCAAAGGAACTTAGAGTTTAAATTTCTTCTAGCATTATTCCCTTCCTCATTGATTCAAGTAAGTACACTATTAATTATTTAAACTTGCACTTTGCTTGTGTTTATTACTTGGATAGATATGGTCAAGCTATGATCTTTATTCAATTTCCATCCTCATTCTTATCAAGTAAATACATTTTGTATTGCACAAGTTTTCAATTGACATACTTAGATTGCTTGGTTTGAGTTGGATTAGGAGTTTTATATTTTTAAACATAAGTTTGGTAAGAGCTAAATTTTGAGCTAAGTATGTTTCCTTTACATTCCATTTTCTCTTAGCTACTTATTAGGATTGAACTCTATTTTTGGCTTGATAATAGTTGAGATTGTATTTAAATCGGCTTTGTTATTTTGTGTTTATTATGATCAATTAACAATATTTCTCTTCATTTTGTTAAGCCAAACCATCATCAATCACCCTTAGACTTGAGATTATGCATTCACACACTGTCCATGATGTAGCACATTGATATCATGCATTGAGTACTTAAGTAAGTTGGTCTAGTTGTATCTTTTCACTTAGTTACCATGCTTATTCGGCCTTATTTGTTGCACTGTATTGGTTTTAGAGGCATGTGTGCTTGTTAGCTCATTTTCGTTGGTCTAATGCCTTCTTTTTGGCCTGATTATGGTTCTAGGTGTGGTGTGCTTTAGCCTACATTTCCTTTAGCTACTTACTTGTTTATCAAAATTTATGCAGTGAGCTAATAATTTTGCTACTTTGTTGAGGACAACAAAATTTTAAAGAGGGAGATAGGGCTCAACTGAGCTAGATTTTGAAGATCAAATTAAGGGAGTTATCTTACCTGGCTCATTTTCTTACTCATAAATTATGATAGTTATTTTGTTATAATTGGTTTGTTTTTGTTTTAGTTGTTTAGTTTGGTTTTTAGTTTGCATGTTTAGTTTTTATTTTGCATGTTAGTTTAGTTAATTCATTTATCATATATTGTACATTTAGCTTAGTTTACCCCGATTTTTTTCTCAAAATTCTGAACATATTGAACTTTAATTTAAAATGTGCAATGTTCAAAATTTTTGTTTAATATTAAGATAAGTATGTTGTTTAATAAATTTTTGGATGGTTTAATATTCAACTTGGCTTATATTTGTTAGTTTCTACTTTTTTAAGCACTAAAGATCAGTTTTTGAACTTAAAGAAAAATAATGCATTGAAATAGTTAAGTAATGAATATTAGAACACTAGAACCTTCGTCATTACCCTTCGAAGTATAAAAGCAACTTGAAATAACTTGAAAAGTGATCTAGGCAATATTTTTATTGTTAAGCCATATTTAAATTTATTTTCTACCCTTTATGCGTATTTATCATTTGTTAGCCATTTTGAGCCTAATGAGGCATGCTTAATGCATGCCATAGTTATTTTTCTTATTACAATCACTTATTTTACCATATAATTTAAAAACTTTTATCTTTCCTTCTAGAATTGGCTACTCTAGGATTGGATAAATTACTAGAAATTAGATATCTTGATGGGTGTAGTAAGACATTTTTTATTTTATTGTCAAAAAGCTATTGATGAAGTCAAGTAAAAAGTAAAAATTTCATGTGATTATCCATGTTATTATTGTATTGCCAACAACAATGCTAGTGTAAAAAAAAAAGAAAAAAGGAAAAAAAGAAAAGAAAAGAAAATAGAAAGAAAAAGCAATAAAGCTAGCATATATATGATAAAAATCTTAAGTGTGGGGTATTTTACAAGAAAAATCAATTGTGATTTCTTCTAAAAAGGGGATGAATTGTGAATATAAGAGAGTTTTAATTGTTATTTCTCTTATCAGTATTATGAATGTAAAGGGTTGAGCAAGTTTGGCTAGGTTCTTTATTGTTTAAGTTAATGGAATGAAAAATTAGAATTATTAGTCTATTTTATCTTAGAGTGGTTATTCTTGTTGTTGATCTTTTATCCATTCCTTGATATCCAAACATTATCCCCATTAAAACCTTGAAAAGACCTAAGTGATTTTAAGTTTTATTTTTGAGTTGTTTAGCGGAGATGACGTTCGGATTCTGATGCTAAAGGAGAGGCTTATGGTGTTTTTAAAGTTTCAAGCGTGAAACCATTTGTACACTTAGGTGTACATTCATTCTAAAATTTGGTTATGAATTTGTATTGGTGTTTTATTTTTGAAAATGCTTAAAATATTTTGGTCTTACATATACACAAGGAAACTAACTTATATTATCTTGTTTGAATTTATTCTCGTTAAAATTTTGTTAAGTGTTATTGTTAATTGCTAAGCATGATTTTAATTTTGCATAATTTTTAGTTAAAGTTTGATTATTTTAAGGAGTTGATTTTTTCATATTTGCTCGGGGCGAGCAAAGGCTAAGTGTGGGGTATTTTGATAAGTGTGAATTATATTATATTTTTAGTATATATTTAGGTATTTAATTTAGTTAATTTGGTTTTAATTTAGTTAATTTTATGATTAATTAGTTATTTTAGGTGTTTATGGGCTTAATTAAAAAGTTTTGATATTTTCAGGGACTTAATTGAAAGAAAGAATGAGTAAATTGCAAAGAATAAGAATATTTGGGGCAAAAGTGAAAAATTGAAAAAGTTAATTTAAATGAAGTAACATAGGAGATAGATTGGTTATGCTCTCCCAAGCATAATTTCTACTCTTCCGAGCACAATTTTACTCTTCCTAATAGAAACGTGCTCTCCCAAGCATTTTGACTACTCTCCCAAGCAAAAATCCTACTCTCCTGAGCATTTAACAAAAAAACATCGACAAAAGTTTTCCTATTCAAGAGAAATTCCAACTCAACCTCGGAATAGGAAGTTTTAGTCAACAAAACTCCAACTCAATCACAGAATAGGAATATCTATATGTGAATTAAATTAATTTGAGATTATTTCTTAAATATTTTCGATTTAAAGGCAAAAATTAAATTAAATAAATAATTAAATAAAATAAAAACTAAAATTAAACTAACACGAATTAAAAATAAAATAATAACCAAAATACTATTGCTAAAGGAACTATCAATCTCAACTTTCATTGTAATAACTTAAATTCAATAGAAACACTAATGATTATGAAAAAACTAGTAATAAAGCAAAATATCTTTATACAAAAATATCATTCTTACCATTAAACTAATAGGCAAATCTAAGACTTAGCATAAAAATTTAGTTTTAACTTTCTAAATATTCATTGAACTCTTTTGCAAGTAAATTCAACTCTAATTTATTCTTAGTTCCTCCTCTCTTAGTATTAATCAATAATTTCAATACATAATTACCTCAAAATCATAAAATAATCATGCGTTGATACTGAAGAGTTAACTTAAGAACATGCAAATCAATGACAGTGCCTAAATAAATTTTTAGTTATTGAATAAATCAACAATTAATTTTAATACAATCAAAGATAAAAATATGCTTAAAATTATGAAATAATCAATTGATATTGAAATTAAAGCTCAAAATAAAGTCATAACAATAAGAATATAAGATTTTAAGTATCCATTAGCAAAAGAAGAAAAACTACTTCATAATAAAAATAAAAGAACAATAAACAACTAAAATAAAGAGAACAACAAACTAAGAAAACAAAAAACTACTGTACAAAACTAAATAAAGAAAACTAGAGAGAAAACTAAGAAAAATCGTAATTAAAACTTGTTGTGTTCTTTCTGATTGATCATTCCTCCTCCTTGTTCTGGTATTTTTGTTGAGTATTTATAGGCAAATATGAAAGACTTTGGCTTCTGTAGCTTTTCAATTCAATATAGGAAAATGACTCTGCTACATAGGAATTTTCACGAACTATGCTTCCTATGCACGACCAAGTGGGTTGAAGAAGAAAGCTAATGCACTGCCATTTATGAATCTTCTTCTTGGGCTGTACAACCAAGTGGCCTTTTTCCTCTTGAGATGTATGTCCATGCATAGGCTTAAATAACCATGCACGACCACGCAATTTTTTCCTTCTTGAGGTGCACGGCCAAGCATGGCTTTGCTGTACTTGGTCCAATTCTTCAACTTTTGATCCATTTACACAATTTCTTCATATGCGGCCATTCATAATTTTATGCATGGCAGTGTTAAATATCTCTGGACTGTACGTAATACTTGTTTGCTTTAATTTCTCAAAATTACGAATTTACAAATTTAGCTTGGAACTTTTTATTTCTTTCAATTAAATCCTTTTTTCTTCATTTTGGTCCTGAAAAATACGAAAACTTACAATTAACCCTTAAAACACAAATTTAACCAATTAAACTAAAATTCAACTGAAATAAAGCCAAATTAACTTAATTAAACACCTAAAAATACACTAAAACCACAATTTAATTCACAACTATCTAGTACATAATTGATATACTAGGTATACTATCAGTTATACCTAAAAACATAATATGATTTCAATTCTATTAAACATATGCAATTTTTTAATGCAAATTATTGTTATTTTACACAAAAGGTCAAAATACTCAATTGAAATATATATCATTTAAAAAATAATAAAATTTTTCTTTTTTATTCATTTATCATAAATTGTAATTAATTTTTTTTATTTTAAATAATAGTTAAAAATGTCTATCAATATTCAATTTAATATTTTCAAATGTATAATATAATTTTTAATTTTTTGAAATTGATATACCTGGTATACAAAAAAATAGAATAGTTTTAATTCTGGATTTTGGTGTACCAAGTATACCATCGGGTATACTAAAATCCAGAATTAAAATTATCTTTTGGATTTTGGTATACCAAGTGGTATGCCAGGTATACCGTCTGGTATACCAAAATCCAAAATTTAAATTATTTTTTGGATTTAGGTATACCAGATATACCGTTTGGTATACCAATTTTAACAAATTAAAATTATATTATACATTTAAAAATATTTAAATAAAAAGCTAGTATTTTGCTCATATGCATAATAAATGTTAATGCCGATGTTGCTGGTCTTAATCATAGCAATCTTGATCTTCTCACTTGTTAACCTCCTCCTCCAATAAGACTCTGTTTATTATTATTCATGAATTCAGTAAAACAATGGAATAAAATTATATCAAAGTAGTAATAATAATAATAATAATAATAATAATAATAATAATAATAATAATAATAATAATAATAAAGAAGTGCACTTTATTTAGTAGAATAGAATAGATAAAATTCTTAACAGGATTAGTGCAAATGCAATTATACAATTAAATTACTTATTAATAAAAATTACATGACAATTTGAAAAAAAAAATTAATTATGCATATCTTTTTTGGTGTTTATGCTGCACTTGACAAATTCATCATTTTTTTAGCAAATTGCTCGGATTCATCAGCTTTGCCAACCATTTTATCCTTAACATATTGAGTAATGTTTTTAATAGATACCCACTGGTTGTTCTTAATATCTTGAGTAAATGATGCTCCAATTACTGTGGAACAACACTTACCTTGGGTGGTTCAACAGTTTGCTACTATAATTGGCTCTATCAGAAGTTTCACTCCTTGCTTTTTAAGTGTCTCTGATCTGAAATCATTATCGACATATATTCAAACAACAAAGCAAAATTATAAAATACCGAGAGTTGCATAATATAAGTGAGATAAAGTAGCCATGTTAGGTGTGCTAAGTTTCTATTGAATCGATAGTGCGAAAGCAAAAAGAACTACACCTAGTCCAGTTGATAACACCATATTATTATTTGCATCCATTGCCTAATCAATCCACAACACAAAACCATGGCATATCCTATGCTCAGTAAATTCAACCTGAAAGAAAGGTGCTCTATTGAGAAAATGAATGCTAAGAGCAAAGTATAACCATTGGAATCCCTCCATTTTCTTCACTAAATTCAATTAATGGAAGTTTAATGCAATAAGTCCATTATTAGAAACAGAAATGAATAGATTGACATAACATGGATGACAACATCATAAATACCTATCAAATAACCATTTAGTCTTAAAAGTCAGGATAACTAAACACATTTTACAATATAAGAAATGCGGCAAAGGTGAACTACCACAACGCAAGTTCAGAGTTGCAACATGTTTGGTCAAATATAGCTGTGAATCCATTTTCACGTATATGACAACCAGGATGTGTTTCTCATGTACTTGATCAATTGCCATAATAAAGATTCGATCCAATATGGAACTCCATAATGGCAAAACTCCATAACTTCATTTATAGTTCTCTTTAGTATTTAAAATAACATGTCGTGGACAAATGGTTTCAATTCAATTCTTCTACAAAATTCAAATGAAATTCAATTCCATTAATTTTAAAAAAATATTATCATAAAAATAATAAACAACATAACATATAACATCCCAACTCTACTCCAACCACAATCCCGCAAATTGAACAACTCAATTCCAGCAATCAAAGTATCCAAAAATTAAAGCCAAGAAAATAAAAGAAGAAGAACTGTTTTAACAGCTACCACTATTTTATCAACTTCAACAACAAAATCGAATATTTCATCTTCAATCTTAGTAAAGATGAATAAAATAGAAATTAAAGAAAGAGATGAGAAAAGAGAAGCACACCTTAGCAGTAGGCAATGACAAAGTAAGAATCGATGTTCCAAGCTAGGGCGATAACAGCATAGTAATCAGAGTTGGAAGTGACGACAACAAAGTAATTGGAGTTAAGGCAAGAGAACGAAGCATGGGATAAGAGAACGATAGAGTAAAACTAATTAAGGTTTAAAACAAAAGTTACATTTTTAAAAATCAAAATTAAAAAAAGTATTTTTAAAACTTTAAAATAGATGAGTGTATTTTTAAAAAGTAAGCTTGAAAATATGGTATTTGATGAATTTTTCTCTATTTTTTTGAGCAAAAATGATTCTCAATCTATACAATAGGTAAAAAATGCCAATCCATTTGCATTGTATCAGCTCATAGGGGTGTTCAAAATCCGACCCAATCCGATCCGAATAAGGAATGCGGATATGGTTATTAGGGTTGTTAGGGTCATGTATGATTGGGGATTTTGTATTTTTTGGGTTCGGATCGGATCGGGTTAAACCCAAACAACAAAATGATCTTCTTCAAAATGTTATGTTTTGTGAATCCAATCGGATTCGGATCAGGTTAACTCGAACTGAATCGACCTGAACTCATTTTTAATAATTTAAATAAAAAGGAAAAAATTATTTTTAAATTAAAAAAATAAATTCGGATTATTCAGGTGGAATTCAAAATTTTACGGATTATTCGGATAGGGGCCCGAATTATTCATAGGGTAGAGTAAGGTTGGAATATATAGGAAAATTCGAAGTTCGGATTATTCAAATTTGGATCGGGTTAATCTGAACCCATTCGATGAACACCCTTAGTAGCTCAAATCTAACGGTGCCGATGAAGTTTACTACGTAGGCATGTGACTGAATGATGTGGTTGATAGATAGGACAAGACTTACCGCCTAAACATCTCATTAGATGAGTTCTTAAATTAATATTTTTTTACTGCGTAATTTTTTTTTAAATTTCTTTCACTTATTTCTCTCTTCTATTCGTAGTCTCCTTCGATATCAACCTCTCCACCCACCTTCTACCTCGCTCTTGAGGAACTTTTTTTGGCAACTTCTGAATGTAATAATCTTTAGTATAACCACTGGCTAGCTTTTCATCGCTATTCTTTCTATACATAGTTTGTTGCTCCAATTCTCTAATCTACATCCTCTGCAACTGGGTCTGTATACTCATTGGATCTAATCCTATGACCCGATCATCATGACCCACGATGACTAGATTTTGTTGAAGTTGTTTTATTTAATTATTTTCTAGGTAAGGAATTTGTGCTTCTACAAGTGCAAGTTTTGGTTGTTTGAATTTTCGATTTCAGTTGTTTGATTTTTGATATTCCTAGATTCGGGTAAATACCATTTGCTTTTGTTTAGCTTTTTTATCAACATTAACATATTTTTTTTTTCCAAAATGAAAGTTTTTAAGGATCAATAATGTTGTCTGTTTGGCAGTAGTACACTTTCATGGCCTCATCTTTTTTGCTTCATTGACTAGAATTTCCCTTTTATTTTTTGAGATTCTTCTTTGAGTAACTATTACGCTCCGATTTGGATCTCGTCGGAGAAGGGTTGACCGAAAATAAGAAAAGTTGCACACGGGCTGCACTTAGGTTGTCAAATTCAATTTCCCGGGATCTCGACGAGGAGTAGCTGGAATCTGGGTACGAGTTATAAGAGTAATTCTCCATGGTGAAGATTGAAGGAGACTGCAAATCAAAAGAGAGAAATAAGTGAAAGAAATTAAAAAAAAATTACACGCTAAAAAATGTTAATTAAGGGACCCATATGATATGGCACTTAGGTGGCAAGTCTTATTCTGTGTGTCAACCACGTCATTCAGTCACATGTTTACGAAATAGATCATGCCAGTGCCATTAGATTTAAATTGACATAATATAAATAGAGAGATATTTTTGTACTTGTTTTGTAGGTTGGGGATTATTTTTACTTAAAAAAATATTAAGGGCATTTTAACTCCACCGAAATAACTTAATAAGTATTTTTGTACCTTTTTCCATATTTAAATTTTATAGATAATCCAATTTTCTTTTATACTGATTTTTTTATTAAAATTTTGCATAGTATTGCTCTGTAAAGATCGCATTATTTTTTTCATAAATTAGATTAAAACCCGATTAAGTAATATTTTTTTGGTCCATGACCCTGAACAGTGGCAGAGATTTATAGGAGCTTTTAGGGGAGTTCAATTTCATTTACGATCACTGAACTTACGACTTATCATACGAAAGTAAATAATTTATTTTTTGTGACTTAAATGTTACTGAACTTATCACATTTTTGCAGAAAAATTATTTTGACCAGTTTCTAGCGATATCCTTGCCGGAATATTGACGTGAAATGCCACATCATATATCTGAACATACGTGGTACGATACGTCAGCAGCCACTTCACCGTAAGGAGCCACGTCAATCGACCACATCAGCATACCCTACATGTTGAAATAAACAAATAGGAAAAGGAAACATGTAAAATGGATCATACATGTAAATGGGGTTAGAATCGGTTTAGATACTAGTTGCCACAGGTCATCCACCCAAATGCCCATTTGCCAAGATGAGGGACTTCCAGACTTATAAATCCATGCCCCTCTCTTTATCTTTTCAATATGGGATATGGGAAGGGATAAAAAAACTTGAAAAGATGATGAGATACGATTTTTCTTGCTTTCTTAACCTTTGAATTCATCACATAAACATCATTTTTTTCTTTAACCAGTTTATGGAATGTTTATGTGATGGTTAAAGAAAGAAAAATGATATTTATGTGATGAATTCAAATGTGAAAAAATAAATAAAAAAAATAATATCTCATCATCTTCTCAAGCTTTGAATTCATATGATTTTTATGTGATGGGATATGATTTTTAGTCCTTGCATTTTTGTTAATTTACAGTTGTGCCTTCTTTTATTATTTATTTACGCTAATGCCACTACTTATCTTTACTTTTATACTAAATTGCTTATTTGACATGTAACTTATCATTTTATTTCAAATATACCATTTTATGGCAAATTATATACAGGTTTTCTAATTTTTCAATTTTTTACAAAACTGTCATTTTACATCCTATTTATAATTTTGCTATCAGTTCACTTATTTTCACTTTAAATCCATTATTTAGCATACAATTTATCAATTAGTCTTCATTTTAATATATTCATATCAAATTGAATTTTAGTCCTCCAAGACTACAAAGAATTACTTTTAAGCTGTTCATTCATGATTTTATCACTTTTACCCATTAAATTTCTTATTTGAGTAAATTATCATTTTGACCTTAAACTCTTCATTTTTCTTCATATCAGTCCTTTTTCACTTTTATTTCCATTCACGTTTCACATTTTGCACTTTTATGTCATTATTATCATTATGCCCGTAATACAATTTAGGCAGAAATCTTCAAATAGGATATACGGAACGTGAATCCCAAAAGTCCACAACCGTACAATACGGTAGGGGATGATCCAAAAGGATCAATCCACCTCAGATCAGATCATAATAGAACAGTTAAAACAGAAACTATGGGAGATTATTACGATCCTATCGTAGCAAAATAAATCGTCATGACTTATACCGTGGTATGGATGTCCCTATATCTAGCCAATTATATTCTGAACTAGATTTAAACCACCAGACCAATACTAAGAGCAACATTCTTTGCTAATTTCAGAATCACTTTTCACATTTATGATATTTCATTTTTTTTTATTTCAATACACTGTCCATTCAATTCTTTCTTGTCATTTTAGTACACTTTTTATTCAATTCTTGTTTTTTTTTTATTTCTGTACATCGTTCATTCAATTCTTTCATCACTTTTATACATATAACTTTTTCGCTTGCTTTTACATTTCATTGATTAACCATTCTACTTTTCCATCACTTTTACACATATTATGAATTATCTCATTATGATTTATTATTTTCACTCATTTTGTGAATTATTTTACCATAATTCAACAATTTTGTTTCAAATATAATACAATTTCATTCTAAAAAATATTTGTATAAATTCCATATCAATTAATACCTTTACTTTGGTAAAATTTTTAATTTAGTACTGCAAAAATTGCTCTTTTTACACTTTAATTATAAAATTGCTATTAGTTTATTTATTTTCACTCCATTTTCATTTATTGGTATACAAAATTACCGTTTGATCCTTTTTTTTTAACTTTTCTTGTAAAAATTTTATTTTAGTCCTTTTAATTCACAAAAATTCATTTCAGGCTGTTTGCATAATATTTCTTTTCATTTTTTGCCCTTTATTCATTTCTTTGTCATTTTTACTCACTAAACTTAATATTTGTGAAAATTATCATTTTACTCCTAAGCTTTTCATTTCTTTTCAATTAGGTCATTTTTTCATTCTAAACTTCATTTTTTACTTTACTTTTTACACTTTTCATTCACATTTACCATTATTTCTTTTTTTTTTCACACTTAAACTTTTATATAAGGAAAAATTTTTGTTTAGTCCCTAAAATTCATTGCTTTATAGTTTTATCTCTTTAATTCACTTTTATTTGCAAAATTCCCATCGGTTCTATACTTTATATTTTTAATTCATTATATGTTTATAGAACTACAATTTAGTTTATAAAATAGTTGAATTACCATGTTATCATTTTTCCTCAATATTTTGTAAAATTACAATTAACCTTTAAATTTTTAGTTTCTTTCATTTAAATCTCCCTTTTATTTTATTTTGTTATTTCATCGGTTCAACTTCAATACATATCAATAATCAACATTATACACTTAATGTACATTTTCAATTAAAAATAAATATTACGTATATATATATATATATATATATATATATATATTCGGCCAATATAATTATTTTTCACACAATTTATTTTGATCCATTTAACACTTGATCCACCTAATTAGTTAATCATTATCACTATTTTACACTTAAGTGATCATACACAATAAAAATTATTATAGTAAACCTAATTACTCTATTCAGCCATCTCAAGTTCTTCACCTCAAATTTATTTTTTTCATTTCTAATTAATCAAAACATCATATATATTCGGCCAATATAATTATTTTTCACACATAATTTATTTTGATCCATTTAACACTTGATCCACCTAATTAGTTAATCATTATCACTATTTTACACTTAAGTGATCATACACAATAAAAATTATTATAGTAAACCTAATTACTCTATTCAGCCATCTCAAGTTCTTCACCTCAAATTTATTTTTTTCATTTCTAATTAATCAAAACATCATATATATTTGGCCAATATAATTATTTTTCACACATAATTTATTTTGATCCATTTAACACTTGATCCACCTAATTAGTTAATCATTATCACTATTTTATACTTAAGTGATCATACACATTAAAAATTATTATAGTAAACCTAATTACTCTATTCAGCCATCTCAAGTTCTTCACCTGAAATTTATTTTTTTTCATTTCTAATTAATCAAAACATCACTTTTAATCCTTTTAACCATTTCTATAACAATTATTTCAATTATTCATGCATTAATCATATACATGCATAATATATATAACCACAAATCAAACCAAATCAATAGAAATTAGGGGATATTGTATTCACTTACCATATATTCACTTTCTCCTCACTTAAATCTCCAATTCTATTACCTTAAATCTATGAAATTTCACCATTTTTATTTTTCTCCAAAGGTGGCCGGATATACCCATGCAATTTCTATAAAATCCATATTTCAATAATTGATTCTAACATCATAAATAAACTCTACACACCTAAATCCATCTGTACATGCCTTTTAAATTGAATTAAAAATCATAATTTTACTTATCCTCAATTTAAACATAACTTTATAAATCTTAATTTTTCATTTCAATCACTCCAAATTGAGCTTAGATATGGCTACCATATGAAAAAAAGAAGTCTTGATTTGCTTGGAAAAGTAGGATTTAGAATGAGATTTGGGAAGAGAATGAAGAAATTTGATGGAAGAGAGAGAAAGAGCAATTCGGCCATGGCATAAAGGAGAAAGAAGATCAGATTTTGTTGGAGAAATCTGGACAATTACGATTCCTCAAGCTTTATATAGGTGATCTAATTGGGTTGGGCTTGGTCCAACTAAGTTGGCACAACCAAACTTAAGATCAATCTCTATTTTAAATTCATTATGCATCATAAAATTATTTCTCTCACTTTCAAAAATAAAATTCATTCAAAATCAATTTTATAATTCTTAAAATAATAAATTGAGGCTCCATGAAAAATTTTAGCTCAATCGGAGTTCATTTTTTATCTGGTTTACTTAAATCGATCCGATTAGTAAATTTTCGATATTACCGTAAAATCAAATTTTCACTATCAAATAATTCCAAACACTAATTAGAGCCCAACTGAAAATTTTTGTAATTTTTAAAGATTATTTGCTATTTTTAAAATCTCGATCAAATCCACGGTCAATCGATTACTATTTAAACCAAAATCATTATTTTTCTCTTATTTTTTGTGTTCAAACCTTCCTAAAAATACTTTCATAATTTTTAAAATATATTTGTTAAGCTCTAAGAATATTTTTGAGTTAATCAGAGATTGCTTTTGGTTTTGATTTATTTTTACCAGTTCGATAATCCAATTTTCAAAGTCACAAAAAAATTAATCTTTTATTACCATATAATTCTACTCATTAATATAAATGCGTCCATTTTTTCAATTATTTTTCTGAGATCCATGACATACTTTATGGCCCAATTAAACTAGGTCAAACTAGTTATATTCCAAATTTGGAAGTGATCTAATTTCCCAACGTCAAATTTGAACTACAGATTTCTGCTAACATGTTCTTTCCAATGATCAAATAAAATATTTTTCGACTATGGAAGGTACTATTCACCCTGGTATCACTATCCACCAATGAAAAATACTATTTCCGGCTAACTTGGTATTTGAGCCATTACAATGACCGCCTAGATTGACTCATACAAGCAGCAGAAATTTGGCTTACTGGTGTGCGTATATGACCGTGCCCTGAATTGACAGATGCCTTCCTTCCAATCAAGTCACCATCCATTCGACTGATAGATTATCTTGGCTAACTTGGGTCAATGTTTATCCCAAATTGGAAAAATATTTTAATGTCTTGTCAACTTACGGATTGCCTCAGTTGACTAAGACCAATGTCATTTACGCAGAATTGTTGAAGTATCCTGGTGCTCTTCATTTGAAACCCTTCATTTGTAAACTGATAAATGTGAGGATACGTAGGTGGATTGCATCCTGCGACATCCTCTAAAACTATAATTATTAATTTCACCAAATTATAATGTTCATATCTCCTTAAATTGTCATATATTGTATCTACGTTGTCATAATCTGCTAAATCCACTGCCATCCATCATAACGATTCTTTATTGTACAATGGACTATTGTATATAATTCTAAAAATTATGTCATTGATACCTAAGCCCGTTTTAATGTGAATTTTATGCCGCAATTGAGGAAGAGTTAGCTTATTTTTTAGTCTCAATCTTCTTGTGATGACATTCTGGGCAAATATGTCATATTTAAGGCCTATCGTTCTATAACTTATTTTTCCTTCCGTGTGCAAATAAAATTTGGTATATGTTGACATCTTCCAACTACTTATACATGAAAATAATATTATCATAATTTTTATAAACTATAATGTTCGAAATTATATATTTCAAAAATATATAAAACTAAAAAATATTAATTTGTATTTTTTTAAATTTTTTAATTTATTTCTTCCAATTAAAACTAAAAAATATTAATCCTAAAATTTAACATAACTATTATGAAAATTATACTATAACAAAATCATAAATATATTTCAAAAATACATTCACATTTAAACTTTAATAATATAACATTATTGTCACTAACAAAATTTATTGTCACATGAAATTTGTTAATAAATATATTATTGATATGTTATATAAATACTAAATATTCATTCAAATTCATCAAATATTATGTAAATATATATGACAATAGAAAAAATATACTAAAATTAATAACATATATGTTTTCAGTAACTAGTTTAACTGCGATTTTTTTTATTTCTGGAATCACAACGTACTCCTACTTTTAAATAAATACAATAAAAAAATTAATGTCATTATCACACAAGTATAAATAATATATTAAATCATAAATAATCGAATGAAAAATTTTACCTATTTCAATCGAAAATGCTGAAAATATAATAATATTGTTATAAATATTATTATAAAAAACTCGTAATGCGCAAATTACTTTTTGGAACCTTATTATTTATTTCAGATGCAAATCAACTTTAGTATCAATTGCTTCGGATGCAAATGTACTTAGTATCCGAAGTTCATATACAAGCTCAATAAGAAAAGTTTTTGATGGGATGATGATGGAAATATTTTACGAAAATAGAAAAAGTTGCCTTGTGGAACGTCATTGGGCAAACAGCAGACACCACTGACAATACAATGAGTGGCTGCTTCTTCGTCAACACCGATATGGATAACGTAACAGGTGACTATGTCTTCAGGTGCGGGACCCCAAGCAAACTCTGATACAATGATGCAGCAGTCCATTGTGTCTTTGCTGGGAATTCCAAACCCGCAAATATTATCCAACATGCTCCATTTTTAATTTTTTTTATTAAAATCTATTATTTAAAAAAAATTTGCCAAAAAAATCATAAAGTAAAAATGTCTATAAAAAAAAGAAATTTAGAATAATGTTATCAAAATTATTTTTAATCTACGCAGAAGTTGTCCGGTAATAATGGCATTTACAAAGGTTGTTATTTATTTTACCGGTTGCTAACCTAATATAACAAACAATCAGATTTTATGCGTAGGGTATTGATAAAGCTCAGACACGTTAACTCATAATTAAGATCGCTATTTACAACAAGGGAATTTTTTTTTTTAGCAAATTAATAATTATTTTAATGGTTAAATAACAATTCATTTATGGTGGAGACAAGATTTGTTACATTCATCATTTTTCCCCATGAATGTACTCGATAAGATTTTGAGGTCAAATTAAGTTTGCAGTTGAACAAAAAGACAGACAGATGGGGAAGCAAAAGATAGGTTAGGAATCAAAAATTTATTCAATTTTACTAGAATAAAAATAATAATATTAAAAGCAACCATTTTCTCTAAAATACTGTTATAAAATAAGCAGCAAAATTGGTCAATCTCTCAAAGACAGCAAATGGCCATGGGCAAGTTGGCAGTTGAACAAACAATAAAAGCCATTAATTTTTGGAATTTAAAACTCTGAAAGAACAGTTTTATGCTGGTCAGAGGAGATCCAGTTGAAAAAATATATATATATATGGACAAAAAGAGATGCCTTCTTCAATTCCTTATAGCAGCAAAATTACTGAACATGGCATAATCATTCTTTATTGCTGCATCAATAATAGAAATACAGGGAAACCTGAACAAAAATAAGGATCTGAAAACCCTGCCAGCGAAGGCTCCTCTCCAAAAGGACTTTGGTTTTGCTGTAAATTCAATGAAATGTTTGTGACCGCCCAACTATATAGCGATGCAGTAACAGAAGAAAAAAGTGAGTCTAGTAGCGGTTCAAGTAGGTCCTGCGTCTGAACCAGTTATAGTCCGGCAAACCCTGGATTGGACCCATTCCAGCAATTGCTATATCCTGTCAAAAAGGCAATTGGCATTAACCACTTTCAATTTTGTTTTCAACGAGGAACTAGCAACCCAATAAAGGTTTGGTTGACATGCATTCCTACCTTATCATGAATGAATCTGTTTGCAACGCGTTTAATAGTACTTGCATCAACAGCATCAATTCTGGCAAATAATTCCACGAATGGAATTCTGCGGCCATAAGTAAGTACCTGCAACCACAAGCAAATTACAGCCAATAGTTAAGACATTGAATGTCAGCTTAAATAATTCTTAGTAAATTCTTATTCTAACCTCACTACAGTCAACAGGAACAGTTATGATTTCCATGCACAGCTTTTAACTTTCTTTGTGACTATTAAATATTAAAGCAACAACATTCCAAAACTAGGCTCCCATTTTGTTATTGAATGCACGGCACTAACAAACCACAAAATGTAGCTCCAGTTGAGGTTTTATTGACAACATATCACAGAATAATCTGAAATATCAAGTATTACAACTCCAATATTCTGTCACATTGGTGTAACTTTAAACTTTTATTCAACGTCAATATTATACCAGTAAGCTGAGATTTAAATTATAAAAAGAAACTGGAATATATTAGATAAGACAATGTCAAACCCATATGAGCGCAACACTGCGTCATTATCATTTGGATTCTAAATACCAGCATCAAAAATGAAATTGAAAGCATGAAACCGAAACAAGCAAGATAGCATCCAATGAGTTATCGTATCAACTGAGGGTCAAAGCTATTAATCTGATGACCTGCCCAATTAGAGAGACGCACAATATCACACTAAGCAAATCATGTAATCACAACATGATGAAGAACCTTAATGAGACTTTTCATCAAGTGATCACCCTGAAACCACAATCCTAACATTTTCTCCTACGTGATTTTTATATGCAGAAGAGAAGATATACCTGGCGTCCAATGTCCTCAGCTACAGGACTGGTTCCATCTATGTGAAGGAGCAATGACGATTTCAACTGCAACCACACAAGTGGATGAATATTACAATGAGGGGGAAGAAATTTCATACGCCATGCAACATGCACTAGTATCACCAAATAAGTAGATATGATACTACAGAAAGATGAATATAGGGTACTTGGTCAAAGCATAAAGAAGATTACAAATAGGTCAGCATCAAACATAGTCATCAGTAAAGCATGTAATCCAACAGTTGTAGAAGAAAGGAACATATAGACTAGAACTAATTAGAAAAGGGGGGTCTATTCTAGTTCTTATTGTAATGATTTTCGTAATAGAACTGATCTCAACCCAAATATCATTAGAATAATTAACTGGAAGATGAAACAAGTATGGTGGACAAAGTAAGACAATGCTGGGGGATAAATTAATAATAAATTTTTATCTTGAGGAACCAACTATCTTTATTTCAGAGTGTCATGAATATATATTTGTTTCATTAACATTTAATTGATAATCCATTCAACTTGAACAATACTAATTAGAAGCTATTTGGCTAATGCTTAGCATCCTTTCATTAATTAACACCACTTAAAAATTTGAACGGGCATATATCAAGTTCCATGGGCAAAAATGAGCATGGTGATTACCTGATTACGAGCACGCGTGACATCAGCTTCAGAAACCCGATAACTTAACTTTGTTGTCTCATACATAATTGCCCAGGCTAAATCATCCAAGCAATCTGCCTGAAAGTGAGCATATAACAATTTTTCTTCAAAAACAGAAATCACAAAACCACCAAGGAGATCCCAAATGACAATGATGTCAACAAGACATCATACTGTACACCAAATTAGAGTCAGCTTTCAACATCTACCAGGATTCAGCAACGATTATTTCATTTCGATTCTCTTGTTTTTTCACATTTAAAATTTGACAGAGTGAGTTAATCACGAAAAGTGATGAGAATAGTTTCCAGTTTCCACACCCTCCAAGGGTACTACGCATAGTCCAGCAGTATCCAGGAAGTGCATCTGTATTGAAGGTGGTTTTGTGGTAGTCCAAAACAAGCTAATGCATGCCTTCAAATAGAAACAGAGGTCACAGATCTCAACTATGTCTATAGTATTGATCATCTCACCAATGCTTCTACCAGTCTCATAATTCAAAGAACTATGCTAAAATTATATATTACTAATAGTGAAGTTACTTATAGGAAATTTCACATGTCAGTTCATTATTTGATTACTGGAGACAACATTTCCAACATTTTTCTTCCACTGAAACACAAATTTTTCATTTCACAACAAAACTTGGTTCAACACTAAAATTGACCTTTTTCCCCTCTTTGCATTATTGACAGCTCTTCATATTAAAGATAATAGATCATACATTTCATGCCATTCAAGTGAGATTATTCTTCAAAAACAGTGAAGATATTAAAACAAGGCAGTAGTCTCACCTTAGTAACAGCATAAACACCAAATAGACCAGTGTCTTTATAGTTGGTATTAAAGGCCATCATGCTTTCAGCTATTTCATTGATGCCAACCCTTTGCGCCAGCTCAGAACTGTTTAACAGTAGCAACTTAAGTCAAACACATGCTAAAAAGAAGAGAGTTCTTATGCCAGATCTCCCTAGTCAAAGTTCATAGGGTAAAAGGTCACAAGTGTTGAAAATTAAACAGCAATAATGGGTTACTTTCGAGTCTTCGTATGGGTGGATGACAATTGGGTTTAAATTGTGTTTATAGCAGGTTCCATCTCCAATAATATCTCATACACAGTCTCATTCATTCATTATATTAAAGGTCCTCTCTTACAATGGGTGATCTTTGAATAAACCTGATCAAGTGGTAGACAAGGTGCTTACCCCATGTGCTTTCCACCTCCAGCACTTTTACTCCATGAACCTAACATTGCTTGCATGACCATTAGAGCAATAGAATCTGGATCCATCCAAGACGCTCCTTCGAAGGCAACCACAAATTGTGCCAAAGGAACATCATCATCAATTATCCTAACCTGAAATTCCACCAGAATAAATGAAAAGAGTAGTTTAGCAAAGTATGGAGTCATGCAAAAGGTAATAGATATTCAGTTCATGTCTTCCCACCTCAGAACCAGTAAAAAATGCTGGTTCTTTTGCAACCAGCTGAGAAGCAGTGGTCGGCTCAGATGACAACTTAGTAAACAACTTCTTAACTTGCTCAACAACTTCTTCATGCTTAACAGCTCCAGAAGCAACAATAACCTGAAATGAAGTTCCAAAGAAACATTGATTGTAAGAATTTCAAAATCAAAGGGATAAACAAAAAAGAATTAATGACATTTTAGCATTGAGCAATTTTAGTTAGATCACTATACAAATAGAAAAAACCTCATCAGCTTCCCATTACCATTCTGGGAGCTGTGTAGTGCGTTTGAATATAACTTTTAAGATGGTCCCTGGTGATCGACTTGACATTTTGAGCTGGTCCAAGAATAGTTCTACCCAGGGGAGTGTACTGGAATGCAGTTGCATGCAAATGGTCGAAGATAACCTCCTCAATTTGCCCCTCAACCTACAAAAGTTCCATGAGATAACTTTGATATTCAGAAAAAAAAAAATGTAAATTTGAAAAGCTATGAGTCAACCAGGCACATTAAAATGTTGAAACTTCATAAACTGATAGCCTGAAGTTGTATATGACCAAAAAATAAAAACCCCATCATCCTAATCCACTAAATTTAGCAAATAACCCAAAAAAAAAAACCACAGTTTGTTTCAAAAACCAACTGAAAAATTCATACACAGAAATTCCAAGTGTGATGTGCTATAGCACCATAAAAACTACCAAAGAAGGAAAAAAATACCATTATATATCTCAATCAATCCACATACACCAATAGTGTTAAAAATAACAGGAAAACAACTTCAATCATTACACCAAGACACTATAAATTCACAAAACAATATAAACAAAAAGTTGCTATGTTTACCAAACAACAAACGCACCCAGCTGCCACATAATAATTTGCAACAAACCGGTTAAAGGAAGACCTAAAACTAAAGAATACATCTTTATCAATTGCAACCGAAGAAAACAAATATGCAACAATGTGACCCAATTAAAATATTTACTGAGAGAAATTAAGCAAAACAAGAAAACAATAAACATAAAACACCCAATTACCTCTTGCATTTCCCTCAAAATTACATCTCTCTCACGATTAATCCGAATATCCTCGAACTTAGAATTCTGCAATATATCAGCCAAAATATCCAAAGCCTGATTTACATCTTTCTCCATGACTTTGGCATAATAAGTAGTCTGTTCCCTACTTGTGTAAGCATTCAAATGGCCACCCATGTTCTCAATCTCCTCCTCAAGCTTACTCGCACTCCTTCTCTCTGTCCCCTTGAAAATCATGTGCTCCAAGAAATGCGCCGTTCCGTTAGTATTATCAGTCTCAAAGCGGGATCCAGCGTCGATCCAAACCCCAACAGTCGCGGTCTTCGAGGCCAGGGTGGATTCTGTTGCGACGCGGAGGCCGCTAGGGAGAGTGGTGACGCGAGTTTCCGGGGCGGAGAGGATTTGGGTGTGGGAAGTGAGAGCCGGGTGGGGCGATCCGTACTTGAGAAACCTCGGGTCGGGATTCTCGAGCTGTTTGAGCTTAGATTTGACTGATTCGGAGAGACGGTCGTAGATCATGGCGTTTGGTGGAGGTGGGGCCGGGGGAGAAGACGGCGAGGATGCAGTGAGTGTGGAGGCGGCGGCCGACGTACACGACAATCGCACTCCGGAGAGTGCTGAGACCGGAGGTTTGTGAGACCGTCGGGCTAGAGCAAGGAGATGCTTCAACGCCATGGTTGGATCGAGGGGTCGGGTCTTCTTCAGTCTAGGGTTTGGCGAAGAGGACCAAAGAGATGGGTACAGAAGAAGAGTAGAAATAGCTGTGCTAAAGTAATACGATGAGAGGCGGGCGATGGAGGCAGCGTTCAGTTTAACTGTGATGTTCTTTTTCAGAAAACGCTGTCGTTTCGTCTGACTTACTTGAATCAGCCCAAGTTCCTTCACTTGTGGTTACGATGGATAGCGGAGGCATTTTTTAAAATAATGTTTTTTTAAAAAATATTTATAAAAATAAGATATGTAAGAAAATAATTATAAAAATATAATTTTTTTTCTGACAGAGAATAATTTCTTCTGAAACCGCTGGTCCCACCAACGGTTTCAGTACACAATTATTAAATTAATTAAATTAATGTAATTAAACTAATAAATTAATAAAAATTTAATTTAATTTATTTTTTAATTTAATTTTTTAAATAAAATAAAATAAAATAGATACCCACAATAAATTATCATCTCAATTTCCATCCAATATTAAAAAAATAATATATATATATATCCATCCAGTTGGGAGGGAACGGAAATTATATAATAAATATATTAAAATTTTATTAATTTAATAATTGACAGACACAAAAATTTATATTAATTTATAAATATATTAAAATTTTATTATAAATTAAATTAATAAAATTCAAAGATGTAAGCCCATGGATATTGTCTCGGAGACAAAGTTCAAAGATGTATTGTCGAATCCTTATTCATAAAACAAGACAATGTTTATCTGATCTTTGGAGTGAAAATACTGTAAATTATAATTAATGTGATTTGATTGTTTTTTCTGCATTAATTAAGTGTCGTGAAATATTTAATTATGCTGAATAAAAATTTATGATTACAAAACTGACAATGAATAAAAATTTAGTTTAAGTTGAGTCCATCTATTATAAAATGCATTCTTCAATTAGAGATTTTATATTTGAATTCAAACCATAGAAAAGTTTAATTAATTGAGATGCAGTCTAGATATGAGACTCTTCAACAAGAATCTGAGTTTAAATATTTGTTGGAAGCTCCAATCTAAGTAATATTGTTTGATTGGTGCATGTAATAAAAATTTGTTCCTTTTGATTTGGAATTAAACTGCATGTACATGTCAATCCACAACCATCGATATTTGTCCACTTTTACATGTTGACCAATTCTTGGTATAATTAATCTCCATTTCTTCAATTCCTCACAATGGCTCATCTGATAAGTTGCTAATATTAATTGGATTAAAATTGAAAACGTATAAAAAATTATTATTTTGTTGTTTTTTTTATATAAAGATATAACTATAATGATGAATTAATTAGTTCAAAAATTAGATGGACTTAATGGAGATCTAAAAGGCTGCTATAAACACTTTTAATTGTTTATTTGAATTATTAATTGTATGTTGTTTATGATAGGAGAATCTGCAAGCTAAGGAACTGCTTGGGATATGGTATGAAAAGAGTAACAGCTACCTGTAAAAACTAAACTAAATACCCTTTACATTTGCTTGAAAAAGGGTATTCACTTTATGAGAAAGAATATAGGAAAATATAACAATTAATATTTTTTTAAACTTAATTGGCAATTTTGTTATTACAATAAAATTATATAATCCTCACTCCGTTCCGTTTTAAGTGTTACTTTGGATAACATATCTGCTCTTCGTATGAGGATTCTGAACGGACTAAAAATGTGCAAATGAATCATGTAGCTGTATTTTTTCGGTTGTTATAAAACAAAAATTTTAGTAAAATTTTGTCTCATTTCCTCAACTTGCAGAGAGATGAATGCTACACGTTGGTTTGTAAAAATTTGCATTTTTAATGTTTCTTAATTGGCATGGTCTTCTTTTTTTTTTAATTAGTTTGATTTACAGGGTTAGATTCATCCATAATCACTAAATTTATGATCAAATTACGCAATAATAATAAAAAAATTTTATTTTTCATAAAAATTATTGAATTTTGCAAATTTATATAATAAAATTATTTTGACTGAATTCCGACGAAAAAGTCATCGAAAAGTCCATGTGTCAATACAGGATGACATGTGACATGCTGATGTGGCAAGTCCAGATAATGACACGTGGACTTTTAGCAACTTCCTCGTCGGAATCTGGTCAAAGTGATTTTATCGTATAAATTTGTAAAGTTCAGTGATTTTTATGAAATTTTATTTTATGATTATTGCGTAATTTGATTACAAATTCAGTGATCATAAGTGAAACTAACCATTGATTTACATATGCAAGATGAAAGAAATTGGCCTCATATCTCATATTTAGAGACCAATTAGGGTTCATATCACATTCTCCCCCCTCTCAAAGATGTATAATTGTTTAGTGATTCTCAATTATGCCTATACCGAGGTTTTTAAACCTTAATCATATAAGTGGCACAATTAGAGAATTTCATTGTCAAAATGCTTTATGTTTTAATGGATTCTCTAATTTTCCATTCATGACGATAGTCAAAAATGCAAGTGGTTGAAATATGAAGCAAACTGAAACGATGGTGCAGAAATAGATATTAGAGGCAGAGCCATGGAATTTCCACTGCAACAAATATACCCCATATTAGAGAAAAAGTAGGCTACTTAAGAGAAAAATTTCTAAAATCTATAGTGAGCGTTTGAAATAATTTATACTATCTTCAAAAAGATTATAACCAATAACTGCTTCGCACTATTTACAATTCTGCCGAAGCTGCCATCATCTTCAGCTTCTTAATACCAAGACACTGTTTGTTAAGAGAACAAAACAAAACTACCTAAACTATGAATTGCAGTTGCGACTATAGTCTTCTGAATATCTTACCATTCGAGAATCATCATGAATTATGTACAGGCCTGAAATAGAAACAATTTAAATGAATGGTTTATAAGGACATACTCCGAAGGCATTCTCATGATCAACTGTGCGCACCTTTGATCATGAGAATGCCTTCGGAGTATGTCCTTATGCACCAAGAAATTTCGGTGAGTGCCTATTAGCCATTGAACCCAATGGGCACATGTACATCCACCGATTTGCCACAGAAGAAATATCAATTTCTACTCTACTCACTACTCCAATAAGTAGCACATAGTATTGCAGCAAAGAGTAATAGATAGATAGCAGACAGATAAAAAGTACTCTCACAAAAACAGAATTCCGTGGCTACTTAGGTAAACACTCTGTATGTATATGATGAGCAATCATTTGTAGATGAAGCATGTCCTTTTTCATTTCTAAACCTTAATTTCTAAACCTGAAAACCATAAAAAATGAATTGGAAATGCAAGTAATTGGGTGATACATGTATAATCTGCATTAAGAATCATAAGATTTTTATATGTTATTACCATTTTCTCCAAAGAATTTCTACTTATTAACCCATCAAATTTGGATCTTATAATTCTGAGATGTTAATATGCTAATGAGATGATAAAATGGTGGTGAAGCTATTGGTGAAGTGAAAATGGAAATGGAGAGGGGTTATGTCACTGAATGTTTGACACTTACTTGACAAGAATAAACAGCAGCGCAGAAATTGAAGTCCTCAATTGGGGTATATCCGCTATCTTTCAATCCTGAATTAAAGTTAAACTAAATCTGAACCGTTCGAAAAATCATATATACCACAAAAATGGTACAAGTAAGATCATCATACCAAGCAGATATCGAAAAGGGCAAGGATCAGCATCATACTCATGGCCCAACCGATATTCTTTGAAGCTGTAGTTGGCTTCGTGTGCACTCAAGTCACCCTTTTCAATTCCCATAAAGTATACATTATTTCATTTTGATTCGAGTGGAAAACAGGGAAAAAATTGAATATATATTTCAGAAGATTATTTTAATATGCTTAATACAACAGGTTTAGTGTTCCTTCTGTCAACTCCCACTCCAGCCCAACCATATGCGCAGCTGATTTCCACCCTAAACTGAATTTGAGGGCCTATAGAAAGCCTAGTTCAATTATCTTCATGCTCAACCTCTATATTTAGTATTTCCCCACAATAGCCATAATGTACCATCATGTAAAAACAACCAAAGCCTAAAAGCATCAAATTAACAACAGAAATTTCGTTTCATACCAAAAAGGCAATACCAAAACATAAGGTAAAGCAAAAAATTGTCATTAATAAAAGCATACAGAACAGAAAACATCTTCATCTCAAAAAAGACTTGGACAGTAGGAACAAAAATTTAATAACATGTAATCTGGTGGTACAGTAACATCTCTCTAGCAGAAACAGAAAACTAATACTATCCAAATAAAAAGTCTCTTTGCGAGGTCATCCAACTTTTTTTGATCAAGGGGCAACAACAATACGCCCAGCCACTTGGTCAAGATCCCGCTGGCCGCTTGAAGTGATTCTCCTCCCACTAATGCAACAGAAAAAATATATATATAATGAACAACAAAATCACATATCAAGAAAATTAATCATTGGAAATAGAGGATAAGACAGGTAGCAAAATTAAAAAAGCATATGGACTCTTATCTGAACCATATTGACAGGCCTGCAGAAAATCCAGGCCTAGGGAATACTGAGCTTACCCCTTTGGGTCAATGTCAACGATGTTCATGTTCTGCAATTGCTGGAGGATGTGGCGAGCAATAGCTCCACTACTCTTGCCAAAATGGGGTGGACGACTCCCATTCCTCTTGCTTCCTCCATAAATCCTACGGAAAGCACCCACACCAAGGCCTCCCCTCAAGTAAATCTTTCTTGCCATCGAGGCTGAAACCCAAAAGGGTAATATCAACAACACAAGCAAAATCTTTCAGCACTCAATAAAAATACAAGCAGAAATAGAAAGTACACACGCTTATATATAGGAAAATAGGAGACTCACCAGCCCTGACATAGTACCAATCAGGATCATAAGGTGCAAGCTCCTTTAGAGTCCCAGTCTTCACAATATCAGTCCATGGGGGTAACTCGATCTGTAACATAGAAAAAGAGTGAATAAAACTTTATATCAGATACACATACTTCATAATTCCTTATCTCGATAAAAATCAGTCGCCATAATCAAAATATAGCCAGCAACAGTAACACAACAATGAACACTACACAAAACTCGTCCAGAAGCAACAATCAACAAAAAAAGATATATTTTTTTTAAATGCAAAGGAAATCAAAAGTTCCCTCAAAAGCTAATCCAGCTTCTAGACTCCTCGCCTATTAATAAATTGAACATCTCTTTAATCTTCAGGCCTTTGGAGCTAATGTCTCAAATGCATGTAGTTTTAGATTTATTAAGGCTACTGCAGGTGTTCTTAGCTCAGGTCTTATCATTTCTTTGGCTAAATTTCCTTCTCTGGTTATCAAAAGAGGTGTCTGGAGCAGCTAATTTTCCTCCACTTAATGCAGCATCATGAAACTAGTTCGTCCTACCAATAGAATGGTATTTTTCAATAAAAAATAAAACAAAAAGACTCACATTAATTTCGCCAGTGAACAGACAGGCTGTATAATTTAATCAAGCACTAAACAAGAAGATCCTAAGTAAAACCCTTCCAAAACAACACCCAATATCAAGAAACAGATCTAATTACAAAAAGAATTAGAAAAAAAATAATAATATCCATAAAAACGATAAAACGAAAACAACTTTTTAATTTTGAACTGCAATATCAAGAATACCTTGCCAGATCGCTTGAGGTGAGCAGCATAAGCCTTGACGAACTCATGAGGTGATACATCCTTAACAGTCTTAGCGGTCGCCATGTTTGCAGAGACACAGAAAAGAGGCTGTGGTAGCTTTGTAAAGATTCGCTGTGTCTCGCACTAGGGTTTCTGACCGTGCGTTAGTTAGTTGGCATTTATATACGGTATGAGATTAGGCCATTAGGGTTTTTGCATTCTCTGTTGGAACGGCCCACTTATCTTTTACGGGTCGGCCTTGACGGGTCATTGTTCGTTTACCATTTCATTAATTGGACCGGCCCAATTATCTTTTAAGGGTCGGCCTTGACGGGGCATATATTCGTTTACGGTTTACCATTTTCTTAATTGGATATGCCTTATTAAACGCGCCGTTTGGATTTAAGAGATAAAATGCCGTCCGTTGCAGTTGGCGACCTCCAAAAAATCTTATGTACAGTTCCTCTAAACTTCCTGTTTCCCCTCCAAAAATCCAAACTTTTCACAGGTAGGCTCCCCATTTCGAAATTTTTCTCTTGATGACAAAAAGAATCCAGTTTTGAATACTGTTCTTCTGTTTCCGGCATCAAATATTTTTTTGGGGGTATGATGCTGTATTTTCACTCGTTCGAAGCAGTTGATTAGGCTTTGTAAAGAAAGAAAAATGTGTAGTTTCCTTGTTCAGGATTATGCTTTATGTATTGGTGCGGTTGTTCTACATTAGACTGAATAGCTATATTACAGTCTATTTTTTTTAATCTCTACTTGAAGTCCGATTATGAGGGAAGTAGCGGGCAATTTGGTTTCAGTTAATTTGAAGTGGAAGGGTTTTGCTTACCACAATAATTTGTATATGCCTAGTAATTTTGGAGATGGGGTATTTTGTAAAAGTTATGGGTGTAGTTTTGGCACAGCTTCATCTGCGAAAATGAATAGAAGTGTTGCCAGAATTTGTGGGATTAATTTGACTTCCACCTTCATGAAGGGGTATTCATGGTTTGGTTGTGTACAGATGAAACTAACCGGATTGAGTTTGCACTGTGGATCCATTAAAATGGCAAATTCACTATCTACATTGAATTCGGTTGCTGGAAATGAATATGGGTTGGTCTCTGAGGAACATGAAGAGGAAGATGTCACTCATGGAGGAAATGGTGAACTAGAGTTGGATTCTTCTGGACATTATTCGCCTCCTTGGGGAAATTTGATAGTTCACCGCAGGCCTGATAGTGATTCTGAAATTACTCTTCAGCCTGTGGTGATTTCGACAAATACAGACACTTTTGATGAAATTAGAGTACATCTTTTAGAGGAAACAGATGAAGAAGAGTTATCAAGAAGGATTTTGATACTTAGCAGGTCCAACAAGGTTAGAAATGCACTAGAATTGTTTAGGTCCATGGACTTCTCAGGTCTACAACCTAATGCACATGCTTGTAATTCTCTTGTTTCTTGCCTGTTAAGAAATAAACTACTTAACCACGCAATGAGAGTATTTCAGTTTACGAAGATAAATGAGATTTTGACAGGACATACGTATACACTAATACTAAGAACAGTAGCTGATGTGGAGGGTTTTGATTCTTCCCTTAATTTCTTTGCTGATTTAGGAGGATTTTTGCCCGAAAAGAATGATTTTGATGTTATTGTTTACAACACAATGATATCTGTCTGTGGAAAAGAGAACAATTGGGTGGAAACAGAGAGAATATGGAGATGTATGACAGAAAAAGGCCATCATGGAACAGAAGTTACTCACTGTTGATTAGCATTTTTGTGCGTTGTGGCCAAAATGAGCTGGCCCTTGATGCTTACAGGGAGATGGATCAAAATGGAATTAGACCAAGAGATGATACACTGCATGCTGTAATTGGAGCATGTACAAAGGAGGGAGAGTGGGAGCTAGGTCTAAAAATTTTCCAAAATATGTTGAATCACGAGCTGGAGCCAAATCTTATTGCATGCAATGCCTTGATAAATTCACTTGGAAAAGCTGGAGAATACAAACTAGCATTTAAGGTCGTTAAAATAGCTAAATCTTTGGGTCATACGCCTGATACATATACATGGAATGCATTGCTTAATGGGCTATACAGGGCTAACCAACTTGTAGATGCTCTTCAGCTTTTTGAGAAAATAAAAAGGGAAAAAAGCTCTCAAATCAATGAGCATCTGTATAACACCGCTTTATTGTGTTGCCAGAAGCTTGGTTTATGGGATAAAGCTCTTCAACTATTGTGGCAGCTGGAAGTTTCTGAACTGCCAGTCTCTACCGCATCTTACAATCTTGTTATTGCTGCTTGTGAGGTTGCAAGAAAGCCGGAGGTTGCATTACAAGTTTACGAGCGCATGGCCCATCAGCAGTGTGCTCCAGACACATTTACCTACCTGTCATTGATAAGAAGTTGCATTTGGTTGGAGAGAAGTGGAAGAAATTCTCGAGGTAGATTCATTTTCGGGCATTATAATTCTTGTGATTTATTTCTTCAAGTAAATTAATATTCAAATATGATTTTAAATAATAAATTGATACAATTGATGTAGCCAGTGTTATACATGCTTTACATATATGGTTTCTTGAAATTCTCATGTGAACTTTGAGGAGATACAAATTGGAAAAATATTTCTCTTAGTTAACTGTCGTTAACAATTTTATATCTAAGGAAAACTTCTCTGTTGATATGTCAAATACCTTTCTAGATGAAAAAGAAATCACAACTTTGTTCGTTTCCTCCATGCATATTTGCACTTGCATTTTTAGAGTGCTAATTCTCTCTTCAGATTAGATGATCTGATGATCAACTGAAATGGAATAAATAAATTTTCTTACTCATGTGACTGACTTTAATAGAGCTACGTACTGTCTGGATGTTCAGGTGCTCATAATTTGTCTGTCAAAATAAAT
The DNA here is from genome assembly GCA_037975025.1 of Excoecaria agallocha. Taxonomy (NCBI): domain Eukaryota; kingdom Viridiplantae; phylum Streptophyta; class Magnoliopsida; order Malpighiales; family Euphorbiaceae; genus Excoecaria; species Excoecaria agallocha. Next base: position 44,038,737 of record CM075811.1, read on the forward strand.
AATGTGTAGATTTTACATCAGTGACTTGTCAGTTGATTGTGCGCTTGATTCATATGGTCCCCTGGGAAGACCGATTTCAATTATGTTGTGGCCCAACTTTCCAAATACTGAAAACTTGATTTTCTTTTATTTCAGCAAGTCGCACCAGATGTGTCTCTCTACAACGCTGTCATTCAGGGCATGTGCTTAAGAGACAAGGTTGATTCTGCTAAGAAGCTGTACATGAAAATGCGGAGGAGGGGTCTAAAACCTGATGGCAAGACACGGTCATTGATGCTTCAGAACCTTCGAAAGGTTTCGACAAAAAGAAACAGGTTCTTTGGTCGCCGTAGACTATAATCAAATATTTACCTTGTTCATGGGACTGGCATCAGAGGAATAAAATCATCATAATGAAAGATACGCCCATGAATAATTGTGAGATATTCGTATGTAGTTGTATTACTCAATGTGCAATAGCCTGTTTGTATACCCTTGTAGGTTAATTATTCATTACATAACTCACTTCATCTTGTACATTGTCTGTGTTTCTGAAATTGTCAATGAGCGACAATTAGATTATCAAAATGTGGCAACCTCGTGCAAATAAACTTAACTTGCAAGAGTAAATGTAACCTTTTATGTAGCAATTTATTAGTTTCTTATCTATAAAAATGCTTCATATGAATTCCTTGCCCTCTATTAAGCAATTTAGTAATTTCTTATCTTGCCTTGCAAGAATGAAGTATTATGATGCTGTTGTTTCCTTCTTGAAAAAAAATAGGAGCTGCTGGGAGTCTCATATTATGTTCATGCTTCTACAATCCTGATTAACTGTTTCTGCCACTCGGGCTTTCTGGGGTTTGGATTCTCAACTTCTGGGAAAATCCTCAAAATTGGGTTGTGAACCGAGCATAGTGGCATTCGGTGCCTGGATTGATTATGTATGTTGATACTGCCACTTGCCAGTCTTTTAAGTCACGGTCTCTGTAACTCGACCTGGAAGACAGCTTCGAGTATGTTGAAATAAATGCCTAGTAAGAACATCACCAAGTATAGGTGATGGGTCAAATTTTCATTTTGAACCAAAATTTAATATAAAGTTTATTATTCAATTAAAAGGTTCTTATATTTTTCAACTTGGCCCTCTCAAAAATCCTTCCACAAAACTAATCCTCCCATTTCTTCATTCTAGATCTGCCCCTAGATCATGGGCAGCAATGATCGTTCTCCTAATAATTAGTTAGCGAGTAAAAGATATTGCAAAAGGATAGATGATGAAGGAAAACAAATTTTGGATGAATTGCCTTGCAAACATTTGATTCCTAGCACCATGACCTTGATTTTGCCGAAATGTGATGAATCATTCACAAAAGCGAGGGTTCTGCATCGTCGTAGTATGCATAGTGAAGCTAAAAATATCATATTTATCTCACTGACACTCATTTATCACGTACATATCCTGGTTCAAGGCTTCACTAAAAATGATTCCTCCATAAGCAAAGCTAAACCAGTAAAATGCTCCAACAATGGACAAAATATACCTTGAGGCAAAGAGGCTTTACATTCAAACATTGTACAAGAAAACTTGGTTCTGTATCAGCCTTAAATCTTCCTTACTATACCTGTCTAAAACATGCTCATGCTCAGTTTCGCGGAAGTAAAAATAACACTCAGAAAGCCTGCGAAACAGCTTGGTTTTCTTCTGCTTTAATATCAGCATCAACTTCAAGCCGCTTGAAGACCAGCTTGTGCTGGGGAAGCTTCCCATCGGAAAAAGCTGTAACCTCTGTGTCCACTAAAATAGTGTCCTCATCCTTGAATTCTCCCCTCAAGATACCCTTGGCAAGTTCATTTTCAACATACTGCTGAATTACCCGCTTTACTGGTCTAGCTCCATAGTTGGGATCATAACCAAGACTCCCTAAAAGCTCGACAGCAGCCTCGCTCACCTGAACCTTCATCTTTCGATCCGCAATCCTTTGTTGCACACGTTCCAACTGTTTCACACAAACAAATAGAAGGTTAGAATCTGTTATACAGGCGAGTTACACCATAATAGAAATCCAGGAAGCATAATTACATGAAATATCCAAATCTTTTTCATGTTTATGCAACTATTATCCAATCCAATCAATATTTGGCCATTTTAACCTAATTCTAATAATTAGTTCAATGTTTCAGCTATATAATAGTTGATAATCCTATCTCGACATATATTATCAAAAAGAAAGAAACAGCGGGCAAAAAAAATGTCAAAGAAAGAGAACAAAAAGAAATAAATTGTCAATGAGAGCAAATTGAAAGAGGCAGAGCAATTAAAAAATTAAAAAAAAAATGTTACTACTTTCTGGTACTTTGATAACATTGCATCTAACTATCGAAATTGGTGCAAGATTACCAAAATGAACAAGTTTTGATATTTTGCATCATTTAGGCCTTTCTTAAAGATTTAACATTAGTAGATCAATAGAATATCAGATGCTCAGTCATTGACTTTTATCCGAAAAATTCCCAAATACTCTGAAACAAATTGAGTAAACTAAAATAATTAGCACCATATATACTTCAAGGTAAAATCAATCTTACCTGTAATCTCACGATACTGTTTATCTGATTGCGGTCCAGTGGCTGGAAAACTATGTATTCATCAACCCTGTTCATGAACTCAGGTCGAAAGATTGCTCTTGCAGCTTCCATCACCCTCTGCTTGATAGATTCATAAGCAACTTCCTTTGGCATGTCATCATCCGTGTCTAGTATATATTGTGAACCCACATTGGAAGTCATAATTAGGACAGTGTTAGTGAAACTAACAGTTCGGCCCTGTGAATCAGTCACTCTCCCGTCATCTAAGATCTGAAGGAAGACATTAAACACATCAGCATGGGCCTTTTCTATTTCATCAAAAAGAATAACTGCATAAGGCCTCCTGCGAACTGTTTCTGTCAACTGTCCCCCTTCCTCATATCCTACATAACCAGGCGGTGCACCTATCAACCGTGAAACTGCATGCTTTTCCATGTATTCACTCATGTCAATTCTCACAAGGGCTTCTTCGGTATTGAACATGTAAGAAGCTAATGCTTTGGCTAATTCTGTTTTCCCAACACCAGTTGGACCCATAAACATGAAGCTAGCTATTGGGCGCCGAGGATCAGAGAGACCAGCACGAGATCTCTGAATTGCCTCAGCAACTGATTTAACAGCTGGATCCTGGCCTACTACCCGTTTATGCAACTCTTCCTCCAGATGTAGCAGCTTCTCTCTTTCTGATTGTTTGAGCTTGGACAGAGGGATACCAGTCCACTTACTGACAACTTCGGCAATATCATCTCCTGTAACTTCTTCTCTCAGCATGGATTTCCCAGAGCTCATATACTCATCCAGCTCTTTCTCAGCACTTACAAGTTGTCGTTGCAAAGTGTTCAAGCTACCATACTTCAATTCAGCAGCGCGATTGAGATCATACTCGCGCTCAGCCTGCTGAATCTCAAGATTTACCCTGTCAATCTGCATTAACAACAAAAAAAAGGTTATACCCACAATGCTCTAATCATAATATCTGTTTTTGAGTCCAAATGTCAGCTTTGTCATTTGTTTTCAGGTTCCTGGTTACACAAGTCATTTTGTTGAACTCGGTAACTGACTTCATACTGATTTAAGAAACATAGCATGAACTAACGATAATTAGTTGTTAAAAGCAATCAAGTAGTTGTAATTACAAATAGCAATACCTCTTCCTTAATTGACTGAATGCGTGTCATGACAGTCTTCTCATGCTCCCACTGCTCTGTCAGCTCAGCTTGTCTCTCCTTTAAGAGAGACAACTCAGCTTTGAGACGGTTCAGCCTATCTTTTGAAGCCCTATCTGTATCATTTTTAAGAGAGAGCTTCTCCATCTCAAGTTTTAATACTGAACGGTCAATCTCATCAAGGGCCGTGGGTTTTGAAGTGATTTCCATCTTCAATTTTGCAGCTGCTTCATCAACTAAATCAATAGCTGAAATTACAAAAAACACAACAAGCAGTGCATAAGATTTACAGGTGCTTAATAGGATGATTTGCACGACTGTAGCAATAAATGGAAAATATGCAACTCAAAACAAACATTTCACAAAGAAACCTTTAAAATAGTACGTAATTGATTTTAAATTTCCATCACCTTGTCCTGTAGCAATTGAATCTCCTTCCAATACAAATAGTTCTCCAGTATGATGCTTTGAATTTATTATCCAGTGCAGTAAAGATTGGAATATCAAATGATACAGATATGCTTATTTTCAAATGGTTTGCTATTGGTGACTGAATAAGCATTATAGCAATTTACATGCATTGATCCAAAAACAATTTTTTAAACCACTACTAACCCTTGGAGCTGTAATATGTCTACATGCGCTAGTTTTACCTTTGTCAGGTAAAAATCGTCCACTTATGTAACGATCGGAAAGAATTGCTGCTTCAACGAGTGCACTGTCAGAAATACGTACACCATGATGCAGTTCATATCTTTCTCGCAACCCCCGGAGTATGGAAATCGTATCTTCCACTGTAGGTTGATCGACATAAACTTGCTGGAAACGACGCTCCAATGCTGGATCCTTCTCAATATATTTTCGATATTCGTCCAATGTTGTTGCACCAATACAACGCAATTCTCCCCTACCAAGCATAGGCTTCAAGAGATTTCCAGCATCCATTGCACCATTTGTAGCACCTAAAACATTATATGCATCCAATTATGACCACCAATGTTTCAATAAAATCGCATTTCAAGTAGCTCGTATGGTGCTAACACACAATCTCGTCTCAAGTTCATATGTATGCCGAGATTAATTGATATCTTTAATTAATGCATACTCCTTGGTTTAAGAAAATTCAATTTAGCAATAACTCAGATCGAAAAAAGAGAGTTTTTATATTTAACATGTATAATACCTGCCCCAACAACAGTGTGAATCTCATCAATGAAGAGGATAATCTGACCATCTGACTCAGTAACTTCCCTAAGTACAGCCTTTAGCCTATCTTCAAATTCTCCTCGATATTTTGCCCCAGCAATGAGTGCACCCATGTCAAGGGATATTAGCTGAAAACAGAAGTTGAAAACATAAGCAACAGATTTTATGGGCTGAAGAGATTAAAAAGAGACAAAGAGGAGCGTTAGAGGGAGCGGAAGGGAGGTGGGAAGGGAAGGAGTTAAAGAGAAACCAAACAGTTCTCTGCAAAACAGGTCTGAACTTGTGCTATCAAAATGTACCTTTCTGTGCATCAGAGCTTGTGGTACATCCCCTTGCACAATCCTCTGGGCAAGCCTGTCCAAAACTCATTGTTAGAATAATCTACACAGAAGTTAAGATATACAGAGTAGCATAAACTCAGACTAGCTAGAATGATTAGAATTTTCCATTGAAGACAAAACCTCAAGCAAGGTGTACAAAAGTATGCAATAAGGACTTAACACATAATCAGGATATTGTTCCATCACTTCTATACTACGTTTTCCATAGGTACCTATGCCACTGTAAGCAGTTATTTGAATTTGAAAGTTGAAAAAAGATAAGGGACACTAACAGTGTCAGTGCAGAGTAAACCAAGAGATGGTAGAAACACGGACAACATAAGCCATGAACAGGTTGGAATAGGAGGTTCAAGACCCTTTAATTAACCAACGGCCAGGAATCTGGATTTTTCAATCCTAACGACAATTTCATGTATAAACATGCAACATTTGCTTAATGCTCACCCTTCAGAAATCGCAGTTTTTCCAACACCTGGTTCACCAATCAGCACAGGATTGTTCTTGGTTCTTCTAGAGAGAATCTGGATGCATCTACGTATCTCATCATCCCTCCCAATAACAGGGTCAAGCTTTCCAGCTTTTGCCATGGCTGTCAAATCTTTCCCATACTTATCCAATGCTTCATACTTCCCTTCAGGATCTGCAACAACTTATAATCAGAGACTTGTATATCACAAAAAGATTCCAACATTTCGGAACCATCGCCACCAGCAAATAAAAGAAACAATCAAAACCGACAAATAAAAATAAGTTGCATGTGCCAACAAATATGCAATTGAACAATACAAATGAATGGAAGCCAGTGCACAAGAAAAGGAAACATTTCCATGCCCGCAGCATTGTAATGGCAGATGGCTCGAGTTTGATAACTAAACCTTTGACCTTTTAGAGATGTGCAATGCATAAGAATATCTTCAAAGTGCACCTACATATGCATATACTGAAGCTTAAGGAGAAATTTTCCACCTTGATCAATAACTGATTGGCGTCCCCTTATTGATTCTATTGCAGACTTCAGTGTTTGCAGAGATATCCGAAAATCCTTAAACAACTGCTTCCCAAATCGTGTATCCTGAGCAAATGCAAGAACCAAATGCTCAACAGAAACAAACGAATCGCCATATTCTTTCTTAAATTCCCTGGCTCGCTGGATCAAGGCCTCCAAATCACGTCCTAACATTGAACCAGCAGATTCACCAAGAACCTAGTGCAATTAGAGAGTGAAAAAAAAAATTAGGAGATTGCATTAAAGTTTCAAGATATGCAATGTTAAAGATTTTGAAAATTGCTAATTCATTTAACTCCTATTATTTATTGAAAAGTCTTCAGCATTTTACATAATCAAATACTGGATACTGAGCTGACATTTCTGATTTTTATTTTTGGATCAAGAGGTCTCAGCAACCTCGGGCTCTTTACTCTTCAAAACCTGATATGCCAACTATGGTATACAGCAACTATGAGCTACTATTTGACTTTTATTTAGAGTTGCAAGATATTTTAATCGATGAAAACTAGGCATATAGATGAGAATTAACAAGAAATTTCTTTCATATTGAGGATTTGACTAATCAATCTAACTAATGTGAACCAACTTCCAAAAGCAAACAATCCATATGCTGCAATGATGCCAAAATTTGACTTCCCTAATATATGCACTAAAATGTTATACAAGCAGCAAAAGCAAGGCAAATTGGGAACTAACCTTAGGTTGGCGTTGGATAAACTTATCAGTAGCCTCTAGAAGGCGAGTATTGTCAACCCCAATTTTTGAAAAGATTCTGCGAGCAAGCCCATTCTTCTGCTCCAACAAGGATTTCATCAAGTGCTCAGTCTCCACAATCTGATGCTTATTCTCTTTAGCCAAATCAGGAGAAGACACAATTCCTTGCCATGCCATGTCAGTAAACTCTTGTTGGGTAATCTGTTTCAAGCCCCACGAACTCGGTAATGTTGAGAAGCCAAGCCGGCAAGCAATTCAAGTAAATAAATTCCCAAATCCTCAACACCAATTGAAACAATAAAAATTTGAAAAAAAAAAAACATCAAACCTTGCTGAAAAACTCTTACTCACCCTTCCACTAGAAGAATCACCATCACATCTAACGAGGACAGACCTTCGATTTTTCGAAATCCCCTCGTAACCAACAGCTCTATTCTTCTTCAATTGAAACAACTTGACAGTACTTCGTTTCAAAGGAAATGATAAACACTGAGGAGAAAACAAAGAGTTCCTATTGCTCTGAAGAGAAGGCGAAGAGAAGGCAACGCCAGTGAACGATGTAGCAGTAGTAGTCGCTGCCATTGTCGAAGCAGCTTTACAGGCGAGTGAACTTCCTTCTTGAAGTCCTTCAAATGAAAGGTATAGCTAAAGGAGTAATCTTTGCGTGGGAATAAGGAAATCAAACAGATGGGAATTTGATTTTATAAGAGAAAGGCAAAGAAGAGAAGGAACTGAAATGAAAAAGAAAGCTAAGGTTGTGGAGTGTTCTTGAAAACTCGGGACTTTGTTGGGATTTGGAGAGAGAGAAGGCGCGTAAAGTTCGTGCCTTTGATCATGTGGTTCCACGTGGATGATTTTGTTTATGTAGCTACATAGCCATGGATGGATATGACAGAGAAAGGGTGGAGAGTGGGGACTGAAGACCTAATCGAAAATTCTATCTTAATTTGTTCTTCTTCTGCAAATTAGTCAAAATTAGTGGGTTCTATTTTAATATTTTTTTTCGAGGTTGCCCTCAAAATTTTCTGGTATGGTCAACTTGCTCCATATTTCAAAATCAAAATTTAAACTAATTAAATTTATGATTACATTGCAACATTTTTTTCTCAATTTTTTTTTGGTCCTATAATTCTTTGTACTCTCAAAAATTTATTATAACTATATAGTAAAATAAAAAATAAAAAAATTAATGCAAAAGAGCTTTTGTTTAATTAATTATATAAAAATAATGATCTGCCTCCTCCGAGTGGCATTTTATTATTATTATTTTTTTTTTTTTGGTAGCACGTTTGCTCATTTCCTTTGCAGTCGTGGCTACAGAAGCAAATTTTAGTCATCTTTCTATTATGGAGTCGAAGGAGGAAGGCTGGCAGTTGAAGGAAAGGAGCTGAATCAGAAAGTTATAATTTATGCCTTGTTGGGCATTTTCTCACAATGGCAGCTATCCATTTTCAATCTATGGGGAATATTTTAACTAATGTTTGGAGACCTTTGGAAGGAGTTAGCATCAAGGAATTGACGCTTAAATTTTATTTTTTTTAAGCTTTTCATAATTTGATATTTAAAGATTAATCGAAGGAGGACCATGAACTTTTAATAATCATCTTTTGATTATACATAGTTTCCAAGGAGATAATTCACTTCAGGTTTCTCTTTTCTTAGTTCATATACGACATGCCTTCGGGATATTTTTTTGAAGTGATGGCTCGCAGCTTTTGTAATACCGCTATACCGGTTCTATAATCTCTGCATGACACTTGTAACTCAAGTGCCAAATACTTAAGTCATTCAATTCCAACATTCTTATTGGATTTTAGGGGTGTAATCCGATTAATTCGAAACTCAAAATTTTTATATTTCTCTTATCCGATCATATATAAATATAAAATCCTATTTAATTAATTCTTTTTTTCAAACCTCGATCCGATTAATTCAAATTTTATTTTTTTAATTTATATATTTAAATTAAAATCTTAAATTAATATAAATAAATAATATTAAATATCATAAAAAATATTTTAAAAATACAATAAACTAATAATTTTAAAATTATATTAAATATATATTATATATTAATTAATATTGTAGAGAAATTAAATTTTTTTATTTATATATTTAAAAAATCGGGTTATTCAGTCGGGTTTTACCTGACCCAACCCCAAACTATCCCTAATATTAAAAACTGATCCGATCTTATTAATTCAATTAACTCCACCCGAATTTATCGATTCGGTTCGAATTGATATGATTGATCGGATCGATTTTTGCACACCCCTATTGGATTTGGTGGAGTATTACTAGTAATTATACATATAAAACCTATTGCCCTCGTGATAAGTCACATTCATATAATTACTTTAGCTTATATGTTTACATATTATAAAATGTCATTTCATACATCATATAAAACAATGATGAAGTTAAATTTAAATTACACAATCATTTATGTACATTTCGTTCATGAAACATTTCAAAATATAATTGTTTTACATATTGTAGATACCGTGACATAAGACAGTTTAAATCATGATTATCCGATAATCAGAAAATAGTATATTACTGATAACAGATTTGGATTTCAAAACTCTGGTTGTGAATTTCTCATTTTTTCATTTTCATGTCAATCTTTCTTTACACATGTCATGCTATGTTTATTTACATAAACAAATTCTTTCATTTTGATATTTTACCTACTTATCCTTCTATGGGAGTGGATAAAGGATGAAACTATAGGTACCTAAAGGTATAGATACTATACTATAGGTATTCAAAGGTACAAGTACAGATACCCAAAGGTACATATACTATAGGTACCCAAAAGTACAAATAGGGATATCTAAAAGTATCAATCATATGGATCTAAATGGGGTTAGTACTGTACTATAGATTGATCATGCAAACCCAAATAGAGTTGGCTATATAACCTAAATCAACCCTAACGTAATTAGTACAATACTATAGGTAGCTGCATTTTACCCTTATAGTGTTGGATTTCCAAAATAATAATTAAAAATAAAATGCAACAAAAAATAAAAATCTATCAGAATCCATATGATCCAATTGATTCAATAATAAAAAAGTAATGATTACCAACCTCTTGAAATAAAGAACATCATTTTTATAGGTACTGCCTCACATAAAATGAACACCCTCTACCGATATCCACACTCGAATGCAATGAACAGATTCGCTTGGTGTGCTAGCTCTCTTCCTTGGCAGTTGAGGTTTTTTGATTTTCTGTTCTTTTTCAAAGTTACAGAAAAATGATTTTTTTCTCTCACTCTCAAAGGTGATGGCTGCCACTTTTAATATGTGTCTTATTAGGGCTTTAAACTATACACATTATGATATATATATATATATATATATATATATATATATATATATATATATATATATATATATATATATATATATATATATATATATATATATATATATATATATATATATATATATAGGTGACTTAATTTAGAGAGAAAAAATTTTGAGCCCACATTTCTTATTAAAATAAGAAATACTTTTATTTCTTATTTAAAATGGGAATTATAATATTAATTTTTTATTTAATTATTTTGAATTTTAATTTATCACAAAATAAAATTCAAAATGCTCGAATTAACCCTTAGTCCATTCATTATATTCTATATGTTCGATCTAATAGGTTCATATTATGTTAGCAGTAGATTCCAATCCCATCACAGATCCACGAGTCATAAGTGGCATCTAGCAAGATATTATGACTGCCCAAATAATATGAATATTGATAATTCAATTTTAACCTAATAGAATATGTTACAATTCTTTTGTTACACGATATCTTATTTGAACATAAGTCATAGTTTATGTCAAACTTATATAGTCCAAACATATAATTTCTCAATTACTGAGTAGACAATAACCCATGAGGTATCTCATAATGGGTCTATCTAGTACCCTGTTCTCTAACAAGTACCTATAAGTTGGATTTATATCACCATATATATAATCATCCCATGATTATCAATCAAACTCATACTAATCTTCATTTATCATTATTTCTTTAATGATAAATGACTAGAGATAATAAAAATAATATTAAATTGTTATTTACAAACATTATTATAATGTAACATGCCAACAATATAATGATATGAAGAAAATCCAATTTTATAAAATGAAATATGATATTACATAAAGAACCAAATATTTGGCCCAGGGTATAACCACTAAAACATAGGCATTCCTGTTTATCCACTGCTAAAACCTAAAGGGGTAGACATTATGGTTATACTCTTTTGATATATCTATTATATCATTATTCAATTCATTCTAATGATGCACATATCATTAAAGCTTTATGAAATCCATATATACACATTTAAGAATTTATATCACGTGTTTAACTTATACTTTGTTCGCATTATAATATTCTTCATGTTTACTTATTCATCCTTTATTTCAATAACTAGCTTATAAGTATTCCTTTATTATCATCCAACTTATGTACATATGTATAGATACTATGATCTAAGGTAGCCTAGATTAGGGCTACTTGATGATGAAGTATATTATTGACAGTAGGTTTAGATCCTGAGGCTTCAATCTTGAATTTCGAACATTTTTGCAAAGATTTTCAAGTATTTGCAAATATTTTTAAGTGTTTTAGCAAAATATACATAAAAATCTTGGTTTGGATCTCTAGTAGTGGTAAACGACCATCTGTCACTTGAGAGGTATCCATTTGTGGGTCCCTTCACCTATATAGGCCAAACTAAAGGGTATTTTAGAGAATTCTAGATTAGTGATGAGGGATGGCTACTCCTCATTAAGGGATACCTGTCTCTAGCTCAAAATCTAGATTTCCCTACATTTTTTGAATTTTAAAAAAGGTAGTTTTATTTATAAAGATTTATTCCAGATTTTTGGGATTTTACCTCGAGGTAAATTTGGGGAGTTTTGAGTTAGATTTGAACTCAAACTCTTTCTTAGATATAAAACCAAAAATCTAGGGTTTCCAAAGGGAAAGGAATCACTTTTTTTCGAAAGAGCCAATTTTGAGAAGAAAAAAATTCAAGTTCTTTCTTTCTCTAAAATTCTTTGCTCTATCAATCTTTGCGGTGCACACACACACGACATGCAAACAAATTTCATACTTTCTTCTGAGAATTAAAAAGCACGATTTAAAGTGAAAATCTAGACTACATGAATCCTAGAGTCAAAATATCTTCTAAAGGTAATATTCTAAGCTTGTTTATACTTTCTCTCTATAATTTATTCACATGATCATATGGTTATATAGCATTAGTTTAATATGTTTAAATTGCTATATTTGAATGATATGCATATTTATTGGGGTGTGATATATTTCTGAGCTATTTAATATGCTAGAGGTATGATAGGTTCTTAATTTCCTCCATTATTGTATATGTAAAACTTTTTCTTTACTCTTTTTCAATTCTGTAATTTCATGATTTTTGTGTAATTGATGTATAATTAGATGTTTTAATGTGTTTTTGGCGTGATTTCGCATTTAATATTACATATGTAAAGGTAAAATTTCATTTTTACATGTTTTTCTACATTCTGGTTTGGTCCATAGGTGACAGACGTGAAGATAAACTGATGGACAGCCGTCTGCCACTCTACGAATGGGACATCTCAGGTTTACTCTTTGTCCCATCCTTTGTTTCCCTTAAGCCATCCCTCGTTTATTTTGAGCATATGTGATAATATTTTATGGTATTTTTCTTGTATATTTCATGCTTTTATGTATTTTTTATGTCATTTACTTATTTCTTATGATATTTATGCATTTTCTAGTCTGATTTTGATTCTGTATGAGTCATTTCTATACCTAAATTCTTTTTATTTGTATAATTACATTTGTAATTATTTTTCTATGTCATTTGAGGATGCTAATTCATATATCCTTTTTCTGTGATTTTTTTGAGTATTTGATGCTTGTGTTATGGAGGTTTTTTATGTGATTTTTTACATGGGAATTAGCCAATTGCCATCTCCACTTCCTGGATATCTCGATTATTTAGTATTTTTACTTATTATTTTTTTATTATTTAATTTTTATTATTATTTTCTTTTTGATATTTTATTTAAATGTATTATTTTTTTGGGATTTAATAGCTAGTAAAAAAGAACTTTTTGAGCACATTAAAAGGAAAAGGCATTTAAAATTTTTTTTTATTAATTAATATGGTTTTCCTTCAAAATTTAGACAAACATCTAGTTTTTTTCACCCAAGGCCAAATGAAAGGACAAAAAGAGAATTTTATAAATATGCATGAGGGAACCTATGTTCCCAAAATAATTAATGGCCTATTTTATATATGATATCGGTTTTTCTTTTGTATATTATTTTTTATGGGATGATTTACTTATGTAATAATTAAGTAAGTTTATTTTATTATTTTTTATTACTTTATCTATTTGAATGGGATGTTTACTTAATTTTATCACCAATGAATTGTGTGAGAGAGGAGAAAGAATTCAAATTTAAATCTAATTATAAAACAACACCTAATCAAACTGCCTAATAAGAGTGATGTTTCAAACATCAATCTTTGTTTGGGCATCTAAAAGGTCAAGATTCATTTTCTAATATTCTGTTGGGTGACGACATCATGAAACCTACCTTTTTTAGGCCCATTAATAGATACTTTCATGGATTGACTACCAATAATAATTTGGTTTTGACCACTTTTTATTGTAAAGTAGCTAATTTATAAGTTAAGTGAGCCTTCTTCGATTTTGGATCCTAAAAGTAGGCCTCTGATAGCGAGTCCAAAAATTAAAGAAGGCTTTAGCATGTATCACAGTGGTAACTTTGCTGGGGACTAAAGAGACATTACTCCTAAAAGCATATTGGTTAAGTTTTTTATAGTTGGATTTTTAATATTAATCCTATTCCTTGGCCAAGTTGACGTTGATATGCAAACCAATATTCAAACTGCTTAGAAAGAATAGCTAGTAGTTTAAAATGAGGACTATCAAAAAGCATTTGATACTATTAAGGAGTATTTGATGCATTCACCAGTGTTGAGACCACTACAAGCAAATAAGCCTTTGATTTTGTATTTACTATTAAAGATAGTTTGATAGGGGCTATAATGGCACAAGAGGATGACTTTAGGATTGAGTATATAGTGTACTACTTTAACAAAAAGCTTCTCCCCTAAAAGGCAAAGTATATAGAGGTTGAGAAGATTTGTTTGGCAGTTATATGGGCATCAAAGAAGCTGAGACAATACTTCTATTCTTACAGGATATAAACAGTGGCAAAAGAGAACTCTCTTAGATATTTACAAGAAGTGCCTTCATTATTAGGAAAGATAGGAAGGTGGTTCATTCTCATACAGGAATTCAATATAGAGTATATCACCAAGAAGACCATTAAAAAGAGATCGTTGATAGAATTCTTAGCCGACTAGCTGTTAGAGGGTGAGGAGATGACCTATGAATTTCTCGATGAAAAAATTACAGCCATCACGATTCAGGGTTAGCAGATGTACTTTGACGGAGCTGTAAATAATAAAGGAGCAGGAGTTGGAGTAATCTTGGTTACCTAAAAAATGAGAAAAGCTATCATTAGCTAAGAAGCTAAGGTACAAAGCCACAAACAATAAAGCAGAGTATAAAGCTTGCATTTTTAGATTAGAAGCCTTGCTAGCTGTAGGAGTAAAATTTGCAAAAATTTTTAGCGATTCATCTCTGGTAGTTTATCAAGTGAGAGATAAATGGTCAGTAAAAGAAGAGCGTTTGATGCCCTATATCAGGTGTTTAAGGGTTTTAAGCAGTCAGTTTGAGGTTTGTACTTTTTGATATAGACCTAGAGAAGAAAACCAATTAGTTGATATTTTGGCTACCTTGATATCAATGTAGGATAATCCGAATGAAGTAATTATAAAAACTATGTTGATTTCGAGTTTTGATAAGCCATGCTTTTAAAAAGAGCAGATTATGAATATCGAGGTGGGATATTGTAACACCCTATACCCGGTCTGGTAAATAAACTGGATACGGATGTCACAAACCGGTCTTTGCTCTGAATATTACTAAATCCAGATAATTTATGCCTAAATTATCAATTTCTAATTTCTTACTCTAAATTTTTCTAAAAATTTTAGCATAACCTCCCCTAAATATTCACAGCCACCTGAAGACAAAATACCAAAACAACACTTCTAAAAGTCAATCAACAAGATCCACAGCCTCCATCAAACTCCTATACAAGATTTTCTCATCCTACTCAACAATAATTAAGTTAATCTACCTGTCACTATATCACTAGTTCAATTCTCAAATATTTTATTCTCAATGATGTTTATACAAAATTTTATCACATGTTTGTGCGAATATCACAATATTGAATTTCAACTAGATACTTACAAAATTACCCTAAAACTATATAATCTTAACACCTATGTACATGCCAAAATTTCAAAATACATAAATAACATAAATAATTTACTCTGTATCCTTGATTGTCCACAATTCAAGCTACAACAACCTATAAAGGTTTTCTTCTTGCATGTTGAGAAAATTGAATATGGAATCAACCTACACATGAAAAAGAAAAAAACACGCGCTAAGCTAAAAGCTTAGTGGTGACTACCAAATTTACTTCTCTATAATGTATTATAGAATGCATTTAATATTCATACACACTTACAAATTCATAGAACACGTAAATATTGGAAGTTCCGGGTTAGGATACATATTATCACAGAAAATATCTCAAAGTTAATCATATCTTTCAAACTCAATGGACCATTTGTTAACTACTTTTATCTTTATCCGGTTTATAATCCATAAGGTAAAATTTTTACAACCATATTTAATTATTCTTACCTTAGTCCATTGGTTTTGTATTATACATTCTATTATAGTTGGTATCAAAATATATGCACGCATAACATACTTTAATAAATACTTATTATCAATTCGATAACTCAATTTTCAAAGTTACCAAAAAATTAATTTTTCATTACCATATAATTTTACTCATCAATACGAGCGCGTCTATATTTTTGGATTATTTTTTTGAGATCTGTAGCATATTTTATGGTATAGTCAAACTAGTCATATTCTAAATTTGGGAGTGACTTAACTTTCTAATGCCTTTTTGAGACCCAAATGATATCCGTTTTATTCTAAATTTGAACCACGAACTCCTGCTGACATACTCTTTCCAATGATCAAATAAATATTTTTCAACTTCTGAAGATACTATTCACTTTGGTGTCACTATTCGCCATCAAATAATACTATTTTCAACTAATCTGGTATTTAGGCCATTACAGAAATAGCTCTGGGTATGACTTTATTATAGTTTCCTTCAGTTCTTATGTAGCCTTTTCCACTTTGTGATTTCTTCATAATACTTTTTACTAATGGCATCGATTTATTCCTCAGTTGCTTTATTTCCCTTGCTAAGATTTGCACTAGCTTCTCCTCATAGGTTAAATCTGGTTACACCTCAATAACTCTTAATGTCACAACATATGATGGGTTAGATCGGTATCTACTCAACATCAACACATAGAAGACATTATGAATCTTTTTTAGCTCTCATGGAAAATCTAACCTATAGGCTACTGGTTCTATATGTTCAATAGTCTCAAAAGGTCCAATAAACTTGGGAGCTTATTAACCCTTTTTACCAAATCGAAGCACTTTTTTCCATGGAGAAACCTTTAAGAAAACCTTGTCACCAACTGCATATTTAATGTCCCTTCTCTTTAAGTTTGTATATGACCTTTGGCGATCAGAAGCATCCTTTATTCTCTCTTTAATAATCTTCACTTTATCCTTGGTTTCCTTTATTAGATCTGGACTTACAATTTTATTTTCTTTGAGTTCTATCAAACATAATAGTGTCCTATATTTCCCACCATAAAAAGCTTCATAAGGTGCCATTTGTATGCTAGCTTGGTAGTTGTTGTTATATGTGAATTCAATCAATGGAAGGTATTTATCCTAGCTGCCCTTAAAGTCAATGACGTAGCTCCTAAGCATATCTTCCAGTATCTGAATTACTTTTTCAGACTGTCCGATTAAAGATAATGTTTGATTATGTCAAAATATAATATTTCTCATGTAGAATATTGTGATAATCTCATATCTAAGGTTCAATAACATAACTATAATGAGATCACCAGTGACATCGATCCATGTATTATCTTATAGTGGGTCTATCCAGTATCCTTCTCTAACAAGTACCTACAAGTTTGATTTATATCACCATATATATAATCATCTCATGATTATCAATAAAACTTATACTAATATTTATTTATCATTATTCCTTTAATGATAAATGATCAAGGATAGTCAAAATAATATTAAATTATTATTTACAAATATTATTATAATATAACATGCCAACAATATAATAATATGAAGAAAATTTAACTTTATAAAATGAAATATGATATTAAATAAATAATCAAATATTTAGCCTAGGGCATAACCACTAACACATAGACATACATGTCTATCCACTACCAAAATCTAAATGGGTAGGTATTGTGGTTATACTCTTTTGATATATCAATTTTATCTTTATTTGATTCATTCTAATGATGTACATATCATTATAATTTTATGAAATCCATATATGCACATTCAAGTATGTATATTATGTGCTTAAAGTATATTTTGTTCGCATTATAATATTCTTCATGTTTTCTTATTCATCCTTTATTTCAATACCTAGCTTATAAGTATTCCTTTATTATCATCCAACTTATATACATATGTGTAGACACCGTGATTTGAAGTAGCATAGATTAAGATTATCCAATGATAAAGATACAATATATTATTGACAACAGGTTCGAATCTCAAGGCTTTAATTGTGAATTTCGAACATTTTTTCAAGGATTTTCATGCATTTCTAAATATTTGCAAATGTTTTTAAGTGTTTTAGAAAAATATGCAAACCTTAATTTGGACCTCCAGTGGTGGCAGATGACCGTCTATCACCTGAGATGTGCTCGTTTGTGGGTCCCTTTTAACTGTATAGGCCAAACTAAGGGATATTTTAAGGAATTTTGGATTAGTGATGAGGGACAACCTTCCTTTATTGAGGTATGCCCATCCTTAGCTTGAAATCAAGATTTTTCCATATTTTCTGGATTTTAAAAAAGGTAGTTTCATCTATAAGAATTTATTTTGAATTTATGGGATTTTACCTTGAGATTTAGGGAGTTTTGAATCAGATTTGAACTCAAACACTTTCTTAGGTATAAAACCAAAAATTTAGGATTTTTAAAGGGAGAGAAATCACTTTTTTTAAAGAGCCACTTTAAAGAAAAAGAAAAATTAATTTTTTCTCTCTCTAAAAACCTTTGCTCTATCAATCTTTATAATGCGTGCGCACACACACACACACACTATATATAATGGCCTCAATACTAGGTCAGGCATGAACAATATTTTTTGATAATGAATAATGATTTCGAGGGTAAAAAAGTACATCGGAGGTAAAAAATATTTTATTTGACCATTAAAAAATATTGATCATAGTTAGTTTCGAGGTTGAAATTTAGAGTGAAATTAAGGTCAAATAAGCCTCCAAAAATCAAAATACAAAAAAAAATGGTTCGATTTAAAGGTTAACTAGGTTGACTAAAGTTTAACCGAGCTTTTAAAAATAGTCAATGAGTTCAAAAAATACCAAAAATTGCAGATTTACCTAAAATGATGTGTAAAATATTTTGGCTGTAAAAAGAAAATTTTTTAGTGACACCAATAATTGTCTAATCGAATTGATTTGAATGAATCGAATAGAAAATGAACTTGAATTGAGTTAAAATTTTATGTACAACCTGTTTTTAGGCACGTTATGAATTATAGAATCAAATTTGGGAGGATTTGGATTTAGAAAGTGAGAGAATTATAGAAGAATTGCATATTGGGCTAAAAAAAGGGAATTTGGACTTGTAAGTGGGCTTTGGATTAGACCAAGGTCTAACCCATCAAGGCCATTATAAAAAGGAAAAGGAGAGCAAATTTTTTTGGTATGATCCTTATCACTTCAACTCCTCCTCTGTCCCTTTTCTTTGGTCGAACTTCATCTTCCTCCTCCTTCTCAAAATTTTTCAATCCTTATCTTAATTTTTACCTTAATCCAAGCCTCCTAAGTATATTTTAGCCTTCCTACAAGAGTATCAAGGTCCTTTATCTTTTATTTGAGTGAATCTAGTGGATGAAATCAAAGAACAAAGAAAAAGGGATTGAAATTAGGTAAGTGAGATTTAAGGTTTAAAATTTTTTCTAAGGTGCCTAGAGATGTTTTTAGGTACCTAGAGTTCATTTATGAAGTCATTTTGATCAAAAGAGATTGAAATCATATTATTTTATTTGATAAAGAATTTTTCCCCTTATAAATCTTTAAGGTGGTGCACAAGCTTACAAAGGAAAAGGCATGGAAAAAGTTTTGGGAAGCTAAAGCAATTATATAAGGTTTGTGACTATAAAATCCATCTATTTTCTTTAATTTTGTATGTTTTTACATTAGGTAACTTGGATAAACTAGTGACAAATGCATGCTTAATTGAACCTAAGCTTAGAATAGTAATTATAAACCTTGAAAATGACCTTTAGAATGCTTAAATGGATTGAAATGATTGATAAGGTATAAAACTTACCTTTGCCAAATTACACCTTAGTATGTATTAGGGTGTATTTGATGTATTTTTGATATTTAATGTCTTAAAATGAATATAGACATGAAATTAAGTGTCCAAAATTTTTTTTTGAAATTCATGGAATTTATATGAATATTTTAGGAAGTGAAATGACATTATATAATAAGTGAAAATGTTGAATTATGATGAAATAATTCATGGTTTTATTTCATTTATTATTTAGTCTTGCCATTATTTGTTATTTTATTTTGAATGTATCATTTTTTTTTGGGATGTAATAGTTAGTAAAAAATATTTTTGTGCACAATAAGATAAAAAGAAACTAAAATATTTTCTATTGAATCAATTGGGTTTTCCTTCCAAAATATGGACCAATGTCTGATTTTTTATCCAAAAATTCATACAAAATAAAACTCCTTTTTTTTTTGTAAATATGCAAAAGGGAACCTACGTTCTCAAACTAATTAATAGCCTATTTTATGTATAATATTTCTTTTGTACATTATTTTCTCCGGGATGATTTGCTTATGTAATAATTCTTAAGTATGATTTTATTTTAAGTATTTATTTATTGCTTTTTGTTTGATTAGAATGTTATTTAATTCTGCACTTTTCCATTGTGTGAAAGAGTAGAGGGAATTAAGTATAAAACTCAATTATAAAATAATATATAACCAAGATGCCTAATACGAGTGATGTCCCGGACACCAATCTTTATTTGGTCATCAAAAAATCGAGATTCATTTTTCGATGTTCTATCAAGTGACGACTCCATGACACATACCTTTTAGGCCCCGTTAGCATGTGCCTTCATGGGTTAACTACTAATAATAAATTGGGATTGATCCCTTTTTATAGTGAAGTGGGCAATTTATGAGTTAAGCGAGCCCCCTCCGATCTCGAACCCTAAAAGCTGGCCTTCGAGAGCAAACCCGGATAAAGAGACGGCTCCATCACATGTCACAATGGGGATTATGCATCCACCTTAAAATCATTACTCTTTTTCCGATGTAACTCAAATTTTGCAGTAGCTCTACTGACACCTAACTTCAAAATTCTTCCAAACCTACACATGGAAAGAAAACCATACTCCAAGTATTTTGTTTAGTGGTGTTCAAGCAATTCTATTTTTTCACAAATAAAATTTTAGTAAATTCTCAAATACAAATACCTTTATTCACATTCAACCATAAAACAACAAATTTCATTCTATAAAAATTTAAACTTATATAATCATGTATTAATTCATATTTTCCTAAAGAAAAATTTAATCTATGCTTTAATTTAATAAATAATTAAGTAATTATACTAAATTAAAAAATTCTTGATTTATTCACTTAGAATGCATCAATTATTTTCTTTATTTGCCCCAAGTAAAATCCATCAAAATTGTGTTGAGTTGGATAAACAAGATTCAAGCACGAGACTAAGTTCTTGAAACCATTCGATCCATTTCAATATTTTTTCCTCATTATTGACCTTCAAAACATTACCGTATGTGTGTGGGGGGGGGGGGGGGGGGGGACCAAGCTCTCAAAGCCATTTAGCCTACAACTCAAATTAATTACATTCACCGAAAAAGCTCTCGATAAGGATGAGCATATATCGGTTAACCAGTTCATTAGCCAAAAAAAGACAGTCCATTAATATTGATTTTTTTAAATACTAATCAATAACCAGTCCATTATAAATGTTTAATCAGTCCATCGATTTCGATTTTTCGATTTGGTTAACCAATATTTTTAGTTAACCACTATAATTATAAAATATAATTAAGATACTCAAAATTCTATGCAGCTACGATAATCAATATTTTTCAGTTAACCACTATAATTATAAAATGCAATCAAGATACTCAAAATTCTATGCAGCTATGATTTTAAGGCCTAAAGAAAATTACATTTCAATTGTGCTCCCAAACACTCTAGATTATAAGCATGTATTTGAACAATAAATTAAGAAATTATACATTTAAAAAAATAGCCTAAAGTTCAAGAGCTGGCAACTAGTTCTTTAAACATAATACAAAATAATACAAAATGGGAAAGTTAATGCCTTATTTTCTTTAGACGTTCTGATCAATTAGAATTAGTACAAGTCAACAACGGAAATTTGGATTAGAAACTATGAATTGAAACTCACTTCTTCTGACATTTGGGGAAGATCAGTTTTATAATACCTCTCAACAATGACCTGCAACATAAAAAGAACACCGAAATTCTCTTAAACAACAAATACCTCCAAATCTTGAAAATAAGATTAATGATTGCTTGAACTAAAATAATGATTAATCAACTGATATCCTCAAATTATGAATTTCAGTTGTGAACTTATAGGGACTTTGTGAGAATATTTGGCAATAATATCACGGTATTCTTTAAGTCTTTGCTCTGCAATTACAGATAAGAGTCAGAACAATTCATATGTAAATAAGCAGATGATCAAGAGAAATTTGATTGAAAAAAATAAAAATGACAACTTTGAGATTAAAAAGAAAAAGAAAATAAAAATAGAAGACAAAGTAATATTATCTTTGAAAGATACAGTCGAGAAATTGGAGAAACATAACAATAATTTCATGTCTTTCACTTGACCTTCTATCCAATTATCAACAATAGAAAGCCTTTACCGAAGACAGAGAATGAACAAGTTCTTGTTTTCAATTCCCTTCTATGTCAACCTAGCAATATGCAAAAATGCAATACAAATCCAGCATCCAGTAGATAAAAGTGTTCAAAACATGTGATCAATCTACTGCAAACAATAAATATGCATGAAGACCAAACTCATCTAATGAAAAATTCATAGGATGTCTAACCTGATGTCAGCCTAAAATTCAGCAGTACAAAACTGAACACTAAAACTAAAATCGTAATTCTGAATATACAATGATAATTCTTATCACATTTATGAAGCAATTTGTTGATGAAAAATATAAAAATCATCTAAAAGGCCACAAAGTCATGCAATTGGTATTTTATATAGGTATTATTATTTTTTTTGAAAAAAAGGCTAATTAAAATCAATTTAATCGGTTGGACAGCATTATGTGACAAATTGAAACAAAGTCAAGAGTAAATATATTAGAGTGAAGAGATATGTGAAGTAAATGAGTGGATTCCAGCTATATATTATGCATTATATATATATATATATATGATAGATTTAATTAGTGAAAGCTAGCAACACTCAACATAAACAACCACTGCTCCAACTTTCCCCACTTATCTTCATATATTTGAAATAATAAAATTATATATATATATATATATATATATATTTCTCAAAATCGAAACTGAAACATGTAATTTATATATATATATCACATTCTTATTTCTCAAAATCGAAACTGAAACATGTAATTTATTTTAATTTTCTTTTATTTATTTTTGTTTTGAATAAGTTGGTCTTTTATGCTTTACGTGTCTGCCACATGGGTTAACAGAGGTTTCAAAGACATCTCTGTATATTTTCATTTTACATAACATCAAATGCAACCATATTCTTATCACTAACTCAATTATTTGTGGGGTGAAAGTCAAATTTAAACAAATTGGTCATCTAACACATAATGAGTCACAAGCTTTCATTTTCATTCTTGAGATAACTTAAAATATATTTAGACAAATAAAAATCTTGTGTGAAATTTCAACAAACAGGTAATGAGCAGAAACTGAAGTACCACAGATAATTAGCTTACACAGAACAAACATAACAAACATTTGATTACCTATATTAAGAGCCAGACCACCATCAGAAATTGACTATATAAAGAGAAACGAAAGTAAGAAAAGAGCAAAAATACATGAAAAAACTTCGCAACTGAAGCTAAGCTAGCAAACCAAATAAAGTACTAAATTTTGAAAGTTGAATTAATGAAAAGCAGAAGCAAAACACAATGAAGATAAAATTGTCGAGGTGCCGAGTAATGTTTCAGAGATTCTACATTTGTCCCACTCTGGGATTATGCTAAAGATTGAATCTTTTACTATGAATTCTTTACTACATTTTCTAATAAAAGCGAGTAGATGGGCATATGTAACAATCCTGCGTGTAATTTCAACAAACAGGTAATGGATTTAAGTATAAAAAGTGTGTGCAAGATTAGAATAAAAGATCCAAAAACAAACACTTAACATTATAGATGAGAGGCAGAATGCCAACGGGGGAGGGAGAATGTCGGTTGGGGAGGGAAATGAGCGGCGGTCGATGTGAAGGAGAGAGGTGAATTCAAGGACAGAAACCAGCGACTTATTGCGTGAGGGAAAGAGGAAGAACAGAGAGGGTTTTTGATTATATATATATATATATTAAATCGGTCAGTTAATCGAATTCAATAGTTTTTTACTACTGTGGATCGAAATCAAAAATTTATATTTTTAAAAACCATAATCATTTTTTGGTTCGGTTAATCTTAAATATCGGTTCAATTTCAGATCGATTTTTTGATTTTTCATTTTTTTCCTCAGCCCTAACTCTTGGAGCCATTTAATTCGGTAATTAAATTAAGATGCAGCACTGCTAAACTTCCCTAATTAGCATGCCAAACTTATCCCATTACTCCAATTCCTGTCTAATTTTACTAAAGGCAAATATAATAAAATTTTGTATTTTATTTTGAAACATAATCCCATAACATATCAAAAATTATCTTCATTCTTTATTCTAAATAAAATTCATCTCACATTATTTTTCTTAGTCACTTTCAACTCATGACTTAAGGTCAAGTGCAATCATTTTTCAAGCATCACAATAATCATTTCAGATTTGTCGAATTTTAACTTAAATAGCGAATTCACTTCTCAAGGTCAAAACTAAATTTTACGATATAGAGTCGTCAAACTTACTCATTAAAACATATATTTATACTTAAATAAAGAATTCATTATTATGCAAAATTTGATCACCTTATGAAGAGTGCTTTATTTTTCATTTTGTTCCATCAAACTATCCCTACATACATAATATATATTTTTAGAGAAAAATAAATTTGCTTGAACACATACCAATTTTGATGTCAATTTTCTTCTATTCTAACCTCTAAAAGCTTTAATTCATCACTTCACTTCCACTTCTTTTCCCTTCCTACCCATCTCACTTTCTTTCTCTACACAACACATAAATTTAACATAAATCTTCAACTAAATATATATAAAATTAGAAATTAAAGTGATTTTAATTAATTATGTACTCTAATTTCTCAATTAATTCAAATAATAACTAAACCCCTAAATTTTTTTCAATTCTTGAAATCCCTAGATTTAATTATTTCTCCACTTTTACTTTAATTTCCATCACCAAACATCAATTAAAAAGGAAGATTAAAGTTTACCTTAAAATAAATGGAAGAAAACCCAATATAGAAGGTGGAATAGAGGGAGAATTGAAGCAAGAATAAGAGAGAAATTGAAACTGCTGCTATGGTGCGATGGAGGGGAGGAAAAGAAAGAGAAAATGGTGTCGATTAGAGGTTGCTACGGCAACTGAAAAAGAAACAATCATGGAAAAAAAGAAGAAAAAAGCAAACAGTAGAATCATGCTCCACTAGAAATGGCAGTAAAAAGGGAAGGTAAAAATTCAATAGCCAAAACGATGTAGTTTTAGCAAAAGTTCATTTTGGTCCAGTAAGTTTCCATTTGGTGCCTCCAACTTTAAATTTCTTTCATTCAACTCCACTTCTACTACTATTATTAATTTATTGATTTAATTATTATTATTTTATACATTAATTTTATTTTATTTTACTCGAGTTATGTCTAAAATTGTGTTTAACTTACGATCATTCTGGTAACTCAAACGGGGTGTTACAATAAGTTTGAGACTTACGTAAAATTTTGCTATGAAAGATTGACTAATTTTTGCTTCTTATGTAACATCCCAAAATTTCATCTGATATTTTTAGCACATTCTAGAGTATAAACATTAATTTTAAGATTGTTATTTGTGTGATTACAGTAGTATATAATGGCAAATTTTATAATTACATAAGTGTTAAACTTGTTCAGCCTAGGGTAGCACTAGGATGGGTGACCTGGTGGAAAGTGGTATTTAACCACTAAATGATAAAATAGATGTTAATTAGAGCCTAGTGGTATCATTTGAGGAGAATAATGAATGATTTTCTTAATACCTTAAATGGGTTGGCCGTAAGTTTGATCGAACTTTAAAATATTCTATAGATTTTCAAAAATTATTATTTTTTCTTAGATCTACTAGAAATACTCCTAATTAGTATTTGAAAGAGAAATAATTTTTCTGATGAATTTGAATTTTCAAATTTTGAACCGGTTGACTTTTCTTGTATAGTTGGAATTATATAGAAATGATCTCAGAATGATCTGAAATTTCAAACACACTATCTTGCATATATTTGAACATACAAGGTAAAATTTCAAATCATTCTGATGAGGAAAACACCAGTTTCCAAAAATAGTAAAAAATTAAGATTAATTTAATTAGCCAAGTTAGAGGGCTATTTTAATTGGCTAAAGGGTATAAATATCATAATAAATTTGTTTAGGATCACTTGGAATCAAAAATTGAGCAAGGTAATTAATAGAGAAATTAACTGGGCCAAAAATAGGTTATTTAAGTAAAATTGGACCAAGGTGGTTGGACCTCATTTGGCCCAATTATGATGGGTATAAATAGGAGAAAAATTAAAAAAAAAATTGGAGAACTCAACCATCTTCTCCCTCATTCCATCAGTTCCCTATAACTTCCCATTTCCATCATTCTTTTTTTGTGTAATCTTACATGATCTTTCATTTTTAGTAATTCTAATACCCTAATTCTATTTTTAGTCGTCTCTAGAGCTTCTTTGGAGTGGAGAAAGTGAAAGAAATTATAGGGAAAAGGTTGGAGCAAAAATTTAAGTAAATGTATTTAGTGAAAATTTTAAGTGTTAAATAGATTTTTAGATAGATTTTGATATAAAAATTCATATTTTGAATTGAAATTGAATTATGGATGAGGAAAACAATTCATAGGAGATTCGGCCAATGTGGGTTTTCAAAGATACCAAGTGGATTCAAAGGGGAAAATGGGAGGAAAGGATGGAAAGAAAAAGGAATCATGAAGAAAGCTTGAAAAAGAGGTTAATGGATCTAAATTACATCTAATTTTGTTTATTTCTTTGAATTTAGCCTAAAATTCATATTATGTAACTATATAAACTTAAGTAAAAATTTGAAATAATTTAAGATAACTTGATAAAATGATGAATAAGCATGATGTGATCATAAAATAATGAAGAAAACAACTTCGAAAGGGGAAAACCTTAAGTGGTCGAATTATGTTAGCTAACAAAATATGTAGTAATTTGATGAATAATGACACATTTGGCATGAAATACATAATATAATGCATGAAAAATGTAATATAATTAATTAGAATTAAAAATAACAAGTAGACATCATGATATATAAGTGAACATAATGATGTAACTATAGGTAACTTAGAAATTATTGGGTGAATTGAATATGTATCATTATATGAATATTTAAAATGACCTTAGAAACACATATGGCATGTGAATAAAGAAAGAATCACATTGGATGTATGAGAACCTATTAAGGCCAAATGGTGAAGGTGATGATAATGGCATATTTCCATCATTTTTATATGATATTGTATGTATACATGATTAATGTATAATTGTTAAGCATGATTAGACACTCTTTAAGAATGCAACATGTATGACATAATGTAATTAGTAAGGAAATAATGTGAAACATGGGATTAATAGTTTCAGAAATGGTAAAATTGTAAATGTATAAGAAAATAGGGATTAAATGGTAAATTATGCATAAAGGACATCATGAGTGTGATTAAATAATAAATAAAGTGAAATAAGTGAGTAATAGATAAAGAAAGGGTAAAAATTTCATTACACAATAAACTAGGAGAAAAATCATAATTGGATATTAAATATGTGGCTAAAAAGATTAAAATAGTCAATTTAGCAAAAAAGGGAAAAATCGTAATTATGAAAAAATTTTAGGGAACAAAATATAATTTACCAATTCATAGGTAAATATAAGGACCAAAAAGTAAATTTCTCACTTAAAGTGAAATAAAAGTCAAAGGAAGCAACGAGAGTTAAAATTAAGGTCAAACAGGGTCAATTACGATGAATAAAAAATATAGGGACTAAACTGTAATTTGTCATCACATAGAAAAGTAAAGAGACTAAAATGTAAAATTTGAATGGAATAAAAGCAAAAAGAACAAAAAAGGATACTCTAGAGTAAATTTGACACAAAAAATGAGAAAAAAGAAAGCTCATGTATTTACTAATTTTTTTTCGAAGTTACATAAAAGGAAATCATGAGAAATAGATGGATTTGAAGCCACTAACCTTTTCTCCTTGCCTTATGCTTGCCTAAACCTCCTTTTCTTTTCCTTTGGCTTAAAAGATTGGCCTTTTCTTTGTGTACCTACCATGAAAGGATTTTTTAACCCATCAAAACCTTATATTTTTTTTATCTCTTTTACTAAAATTAACACCATAAATGAAATCTAGGCATCCAAAAACATTAATAGATATCCTTAAACAAATTTAAATCCTTAAATTTCTCATACCTCAAATTGCCACCTTAACTTTATTACTTGATTTTCTTAGCTTAACTTCCTTTTATTACAAGATAGAGGCTTGAACAATAATCTAGAGATGCAAAACTAACTTCTTTATACTTGATTAAATGAATAATTTGGAGTGAAAAGGAAGAAATTTGAGTGAGAATAAGGAGAGACGATTTTGGCCAAGGGAAAAGGAAGAAGAAAGCTGCGGAAAAATTTGATGTTATGCAGATTTTCCAACCTTATATATAGGTATTCAATGGGCTTGGGCTTGGGCCTAAAGATTAGGCCCATCCAATTTAATCCAAGCCCATTAATTACCTAATTTGCAATTCTAATAAAATTCTCTCTCTTTCCAATTTCAAATCCTTCCAAATTTAATTCCATCACTCTTATCACATCAAAAATAGACTGTACATAAAATTTTAGCCCAATCAGAGTCTGTTTTCGATCTGATGTAATTAAATAGATCAGATTCAAAATTACTGATGCTACCAAAAAATTCACTTTTTGCAATCAAAATATTTTACACATTATTTTAGGCATATCTATAATTTTTTTTGTAATTTTTAAACTTTATTTGCTATTTTTAATAGCTTGATCAAACTATGGTCAAACTAATTAACCTAAAATCGAACCGCTCCGTTATTCGTATTTTTGACTTTTGGAGGCTTATTTGATCTCAGAATCACTTCAAATTTCAATCATGGACTACCTGTGACCAATATTTTCCGATAGTCAAATAAAATATTTTTCACTTTCAGGTATATTTTTCAACTCAGAAGCACTATTCACTATCAGAAAATACTATTTACGACTAATCCGATGTTGAAACTATTAATATTTTCCTCTAATAAAAGAAATTTCATCCTAAATTTATTTGATTCAAAGAGCATAGGATATTGTTATCTTATTGCTGCCTCTGGTTTTACGTAGACCATATTGTGATGGTGCCATAAGACCTTCACTAATGGAAACTATTCATTTTTGAGCTATCTGACCTCCCTAGCTAGGATCCTTACCGGTCTTTCTACATAAGTCATGTCGACATGCACTTAATTTTCTTCTGGTGTGATCACATGGCTAGAATCAGACCTGTACCTACAGAGCATGGATACGTGAAACACATCATACATCTTTTCCAACTCCAATGGTAGTTTCAATCGGTACGCTATGGGACCTATTTGCTGAAGTATCTCATAAGGATTAATAAATCTCGAACTTAGCTTGCCTTTCTTGCCAAATCTCAGAACTTTCTTTCATGAAGATACCTTCAAGAAAACTTTGTATACGACCTTAAACTCTATATCTTTTCTTTTCAGATTTGCATAAGATTTCTGGCAATCCGTGGCTTTTTTCAATCTATCTTTGATTATCTGCACTTTTTTTTCTGAATCACGGATCAAGTTAGATCCTACCAGTTTTTTTTCACTCAGTTCTATCCAACATAAGGGAGTTTTACACTTTCTTCCATACAAAGCCTCAAAAGGAGCCATTTTTATGCTAGACTGGTAGCTGTCGTTGTAAGCAAATTTTGTAAGAGACAAATACTTCTCCCAACTGCTACCAAACTCTAACACACAACATTAAAGCATATCTTCCAAAATCTGAATCACCCGCTCTGACTATCCATCTTTCTGGGGGTGAAATGTTGTGTTGAAATGGAGCTTTATACCCAGAGCTTCTTACATACTTTTCTAGAAATGAAAAGTAAACCTGGGATCCTTGTCAAAAATGATAAATGATGGCACTCCATGCAATCTTACTATCTCATTGATGTAGATTTCTACCAGCTTGGTCAAAGGATAATCCATCTGCATTGGCAAAAAATGAGCAAATTTGATGAGTCTGTCAATGATCACCCATATGGCATCATGTTTCCTTTGCGTGATAGGCAATCCTATTACAAAGTCCATAGTTACCCTTTCCCACTTCCACTCTAGTATCAAAATAGGATGAAGTAATATCGAAAGAGCCTGGTGCTCAGCCTTCATTTGCTGACATATTAGATATTTACCTATAAATTATGTCACATCATGCTTCATACCTGGCCACCAATAGCAAGCTTTTAAATCCTGGTATATCTTTTTACCTCTAAGATGCATGGCATGACTGTTATGGTGCATTTTGATAAGGATTTTTTTCTTCAATTCTTCCTGATCCGGTATACAAAGTCTTTTTTTGTAACAAAGGTTTCCATCACTGTTCAAAGAGTAATCACTTTCACTATTATCTTTCAACTTGTTCATGACAGTCATCAATCGGTCATCTTCTTTCTGGGCTACTTTCACCTGAAGCATAAAGTCAGGCTTCACTTGTATTTCTGCCAATAAAGCTCTATCTGATGCCGGACTCAAACTAACATTCATTGCTTGAAGAGCTGCAAATATTAATATCAGTCAATAACACTTATCAATCGCTTATACACATTCATTTGAACACAATTATATTACTTGACATGAACTTCCTGCTAAGTGCATCAACAACTACATTTGATTTCTCTGGATGGTAGTCAATAAAGCAATCATAGTCTTCAATCAACTCCAACCAGCACCTCTATCTAAGATTGAGCTTTCTCTAACTAAGAAAATACTTCAAGCTCTTGTGATATGAATAAATGTAGCATTTTTCTCCATATAGGTAATGTCTCTAAATCTTCAGTGTAAAAATAATGCCTGCTAGCTCTAAGGATAGTTTTTCTCATGAGTCTTGAGCTATCGGGAGGCATAAGCAATCACCTTACCTTTCTACATCAGAACACAGTCTAAACCATTTCGGGAGGCATCACTGTAGATCAAAAAGTCCTTGCTTGCCTCGAGTTATGTAAGAATAGGAGCTTCTATCAGCATACTTTTAAGCTTCTCAAAATATTCTTGGCATTTGTCAGTCCACACAAACTTAGTATGCTTCTGTAGCAGTAGAGTCATAGGAACTACAATAGTGGAGAAGCCCTTTACAAACTTCCTATAGTACCCGGCTAAATCTAGAACATTCATCTCTTTAGTAACATTTTTAGGTGGCTTCCACTGAAGAAACACATCAATCTTTGAAGGATCCACCTTAATACCCTCTACAGAAATAACATAAACCAAAAAGGATAGCTCATTCAGCCATAAGTCACATTTGTTGAACTTGGCATACACTTGCTTTTCCCCTAAAATCTGCAGAACAATCCTCAGATGCTTATCATGCTCCTCCAGTATCTTGGAATACATCAAAATATCATCAATGAAGACCACCACAAATTGATCCAAATAAGGATGGAAGACCCTATTCATTAAGTCCATGAAGGCGACTAGTACATTTGTAAGCCCAAATGGCATAACCAAAAACTCATTAGGCCATACCTAGTGCGAAAAGTAGTCTTGGGCATATCCGTGTCTTTCACACCCATCTAATAGTAGCCAAATCTCAGGTCAATCTTTAAAAATACACCCGTTCCCTTCAGCTGATCGAAAAAATCTTCAATGTGAGGAACGGGGTATTTGTTCTTTATGGTTACTTTGTTCAGTTATCTGTAGTCGATACATAACTTGAGTGTCCCACCTTTCTTTTTTACAAATATGACTGGTGCTTCCTAGGGAGAAACACTGGGTTTAATAAATCCCTTGTCAAGCAATTCTTGTAGTTGAATCTTCAGTTCAATCAACTCAGCAGGTACCATTTTGTAAGGAGCAATGGAGATAGGAGCAGTGCCTGGAGTAACATCAATAAAGAATTTTACTTTCCTATCAGGTGGTAAGCCTGGCAACTCCTCAGGGAAAACATCAAGGAACTCTCTGATAGTAGGTACTTCTGACACCTTTAGACTGTCTCTCTTTGCCTCCGCTGCGTAACACATGTAAGCTATGCACTCTTTTCTAATTAATCTCTTGGCAGCAGTTGCAGAAATTACATCAGACAAGAAATCGGTTCCCACACCTATAACTGTGATATCCCAACCTTCTTCAAGCTTTAAGGTGACTCTCTTCATTTTTCAGTCAACAGTCGCTTGGTGGGCAGACAACCAATCTATCCCCAGAATTACATCAAACTCACGAAAGGGCAACTTGATCAGATTTGCTTGGAAAATATGACCCTAGGCACTAATATGATACTGTCCATAAATTTTGCTCACTACCACACTATGCCCCAGAGGATTACTTACCAAGATATCCTGGTCCAAGCATGTCTCTTTCATCGCTTTATCCCATGCTAGCTTAATGCTAATGTGAGAATGTGTTGAACCAGGATATATCAAAGCATGTATCAAATCAGATAACATAAGGAATTTACCTACTATCACATCTGGAGCATTCTCCTCCTCTTTGGTTCTAACAGTATAAATCTAGTTTGTTGCTCGCCTCTATCCCTAAGATGCATGCCTTGCTGGCCTAAAAGTTGAAGTGATGGGGGCAGCTCCCCTACCATGACCTCTAGGTGCAAAGGACCTAATATTTGATGTTGGAGAAATAGCTAAAGTAGTCTATACCACTAGAATTCTCTGATATGATGGTCTTTAGATCCCAGGATGAATCTTGCCATAATGGTCACAGGCTATAACTATCCCACTATCTCTATCCCGAGGTGTACTAGCTACTGAAGCAGCTAGAGCTTTGCCACGTGGGGTACTGTCCTGACCTCGACCTGCTAGAACTGAAGGACGGTCCTGAGGTGCTAGAGAGCCCTTTAACTTCTTACCCTATGCTACTTTACCACTGGATTGTCCTTGCTTCCTCTTTTGCTAGAGCTAGGACTATCTGTCAGCCTGTTATGCCTGAATAGCCTCTAACTTTATCGCAGCCTCAACCATGGTTCTCAAGTTGGGATATTCCTGGGTCGTAATAATATGTTTGAGCTTTGTATGCAGTCCTTTCTCAAATCTTTGATGTAGCTTTACATCTGTGGATTGGCTCTCATCTAGGTAGGCACACTGAAGCGCTCATACTCATCCATTAACTTGTTACCCAACTTAAGCCTCCAAAAGGCATCGTGCATTGCCACTTTATACTCAGACCTAATATATTTCAGCTCAAACTGATACACAAAAAATCCCCAACTTAACTGATCCACTAGGGTATGCCTCCTGACAGGATCCCACCAGATAAAAAACTGGTCCATGTAACAATGCAACTATGCCCTCAAGCTTTTCTTATGCTGTGCTATTTGTGATTTCAAACAATCTTTTTATTTTGAATAGCCACTCTGGTTCCTGTGCTAATGTCAGAGGATCTTATCCAAAAAATTCCACGACCTCAAGCCATTTTAACTGCTCCAGAATAGGTTTTCTTCTAGGTCAAGCTGGATGAACCTATGCAGCTGCCTGAGAGGACTGAGCCTAACCTTTCTGCAACCGCTGTTGAATATAATCGGCCATGAGATTGAAGAAGTCCAGCTATAGGGGCAGAGGTGGCACTACTAGAGATGAAGCCTACTGCTATGGGGCCTCCTGCTGTCCAGTACCTATTGATGCCTTACTCTTTCCATGCCCCATCTGTCTGTCATGATCAAAAGACATCTTTTCACTATAAAATAAAAAGGAGCAAGTACACATTAGATTTCTTAACACCTTTTTACTAACATTTAGCATGCATATACAGACAAATCACTCACTTATTCCCACTTCGATCTTAAAACTGCTTAAACCATTGCTCTGATACCATAAAATATAACACCCTTACTGTAACAGTACTGCAGATTTAAGCGACTAGCCGAATTTCTTTTTCTTCTTAACTTAAAACTCATAATCTTAACCCATATTTATTCATTAACTAATAGTGCTTATCCAATAATCATATTCAAAGTCCACCTTATCGATGATCAATAACTGTCAAAATTTACTATTTATTTTACGAAAATTCGACGGTATGACGGCTAATACTGGACTAACCCCCTGAAAAATAGACAATACCCACAGCCTCTCAGGGGCACAACAGTTTATAATCAAAATAAATATCTCATCCACACATTCTCCATCACATCTCAACTATATGCAAAACATTCACTACTTGTCAAACCTATATAAATAAATACAATCAAAGTATTATTACAAATCAATTCTTAAACTTCAAATATTTATAATAATATACATTTCAATACAAAAAATATAGCTTATGTCCTTCAAAATTCTTCATCCCTTGTATACTATTGCTTCTGATCAAATTTTGAACATGCACGCAGTAAAATCTACGTGTTGAGCATTAAATATACACAGTTATGACTAAA
Organism: Excoecaria agallocha; assembly: GCA_037975025.1. Taxonomy (NCBI): domain Eukaryota; kingdom Viridiplantae; phylum Streptophyta; class Magnoliopsida; order Malpighiales; family Euphorbiaceae; genus Excoecaria; species Excoecaria agallocha. The sequence goes on from CM075811.1 coordinate 44,073,175, forward strand.
AATCATAATATTTTATAAAATAAGCATAATTAAACAATTGCAAAACATCAATCTTTCTTATCAAAAAGTAATTTTTTTCTATTTTTAGCAATCTTTTCAATTTAACACTAGACTTTTAATAAACTTTTCACTTAAGTCCTTAATTTTTTATTTAATTACAAAAATACCCTTTTTACAATTTAATTACAAAATTATCATTATTTTCCTTATTTTCACTTTTCAATTAAATTTTGGCATATAAAATAATTAATTGGGCTTTGCTTTATCTTTTTTATGTAAAATTATATTTTAGTCCTTGAACTTTACAAAACTTTATTTTTGGACTGTTTGAATATTAAATTACCATTTTACCCCTTTATAATCATTTTTTAATTGCTTTTATTCATTAGGCGCAACTTTTAAAAAAATTATAGTTTTACCACTAAACTTTTAATTTTTTTCAATTAGATCCTTTTTCACTTTTAACTTCACTTTTACCTTTCTTTTTGCATTTTTTTTATTTTTATCATAATGCCCCTAGTACAATCTCAGCAGAAATTCTCATATCGGATATATAGGATTTGGACCCCACAAGACCACATAAATACTAAGAAATGACCCTAAATAATCATTCCTCACAGAACATATAACAAAGCAGACAGATACTACGGGAGATCAGTGATCCTACCATAGAAAAGCAAGTTGCCATGACTTGCATCGCGATATAGGTATCCCTATGGCTAGCCAATTATATCCTAAGCTAGATTTTGACTGCCTGACTATTGCGAAAAGCAAAATTTCACTTAATTACAAATTATTTTTCAGATTTTTGATACTTTCAGTAGTCTTTTCTTTTCAGACAGTCGGTCGATTATTTTTTCAGTATTTTTTACACAGTTTGTGAATTAATACATTATAATTCACCATTCTTCACCAATTTATGAATTAATTCACATTAATTCAACAATTTTCCTAAGTACATAATCAACATTTCCTTTCAAAAATATTCAATTAATTTCTATAAATTTTATAAAAATTTATGGACATATTATTTCACATCTATAGTCATTTTAAGGCTTAATTACATCAAAATAAACACTAAATCTCACTAAAAAAAATCAGCCTTATGAAGACCTACACCATATAATTTTTTTAATTTAATTTATTCATTTTAATAGGCTTACTCAAGGTCCAATTGTACTATTCTAATATCAATTTCAAATATTCAATAATTTACTAATTTTTTCCTAGGTTACATAAAGAAAAATCATGTTAAATCATGAGAAATATATGGATTTGAAGCTAATAACCTTTTCTCCTTGTCTTATGCTTACCTTGACCTCCTTTCCTTTTTCTTTGGCTTTGGAAGATTGGCCTTGTCCTTGTGTACCTACCATGGCTGGATTTTTAACCCATCAAAACCTTATGTTTTTTTTATCTCTTTTACTAAAATTAACACCATAAATGAAATTTAAGGATCCAAAAATATTAATAGGTACCCTTAAAAAAATTTAAATCCTTAAATTTCTCATACCTCAAATTGACACCTTAACTTTCTCACTTGATTTTCTTAGCTTAACTTTCTTTAATTACAAGATAGAGGCTTGAATAATAATCTAGAGACACAAAACTAACTTTCTTATGCTTGATTAAATGAATAATTTGGAGTGAGAAGGAAGAAATTTGAGAGAGAATAGGGAGAAGATTTCGGCCAAGGGAAGAGAAAGAGGAAGGCTATGGAAAAATCTGGTGTTATGTAGATTTTCCAGCCTTATATATGGGTGTTCAATGTGCTTGGGTTTGGGCCTAAAGATTGGGCCCATTCAATTTAATCCAAGCCTATTAATTATCCAATTTGCTATTCTAATAAAATTCTCTCTCTTTCCAATTTCAAATCCTCTCAAATTTGATTTCATCATTCTTATCACATTAAAAATAAGTTATACATAAAATTTTAGCCTAATTAGAATTCATTTTCGATACGATTCAATTAAATAAGTCCGATTCAAGCTTACTGGTGTTACCGCAAAATATACTTTTTGCAACCAAACTATTCTACACATCATTTTAGGCATGTATATATTTTTTTTTTTTGCAATTTTTAGACTTCATTTTTTTTAATGGCTTGGTCAAACTAGTTAACCTAAAACTGAACCACTCCATTTTTCATATTTTTTACTTTTGGAGGCCTATTTGAACTCAAAATCACTTTAAATTTCAACCCCGAATTACCCGTGACCAATATTTTTCGATAGTCAAATAAAATATTTTTTACTTTGGATGTATTTTTTAATCCGAAAGCACTGTTCACTATTAAAAAATACTGTTCACGGTTAATCCGGTGTTGAGGCCATTACATTACTAATAATATGTTACTAGACTTTCAAATTCTTCATCCTATGAAATGTAAAAGTAGATAAAAAAATATGGGTGAGGTATCACTAGAAATAAACATTAGCAAGGCCTATAATAAGGTTCATTAGAATTTTTTTGAACAATCTATGCTCAGATTAGGTTTTGGTAGAAAATACATTGATTTGATTATGTTTTATGTCTGATTTATCGTTACTCTATTTCTATGAATGGATATTTGATGGTACCTATTGTATCTAAAAAGGGTGTCAGATAATAAGATCCTGTACCACCCTATCTTTTCATTATTTGCACTAAGGGCTTGTCTTCTTTTTATTAGCATGCACAATAAGCAGGGAATAATCATGGTTTTAGTATTTTTAAACATATGCCTAGTTTTACTCATCTTCTTTTTTGCAGAAGACTCTTTCTTTTTTTTTCAAAGTTAATATTTTGGAATGTGCTAAAGTTAAGTAGCTCATAGCCATTTATGAGCAATCTTTGGATCAAAGCAATAAATTTCCTTAAATTTGGAATTTTTTTTAACTACAGTGTGGCTGAAGTTTTGAGAACTTCTATCACCTCATGTTTAGGGGTCACTCAATCTATCGAGGGTGAAAAATATTTAAGGATGTTTTATCTTATTAGCAGGAATAAAAGGCAATTTTGAACTTTCTTCAGGAAAGATTAAGCATTTTTATTCATCATTAGAGTAGTAAGTTTTTATTTAAAGTGGGGAAAGAAATATTAATAAAATCCAAAGAGAGCACATTTTGAGCATTTGAGGTATGGAAACTCACTTAATTGATTTTAGGGGAATTTGGTGTGTTTATATGGTATATGAATGGTAATGGATGTGTAATTGATGATTGAATATTGAATTGACAGAAATTTTCATGTGTAAATTGATTTGAATTCCAAAATCATGTTCGGTAAAATTTCTATCATATAATTCGTATAACACATATTTAGTAATTTAATCATATCTTGACCTTAACACCGGATTAGCCATGAATAGTATTTTCAGATAGTGAATAGTGCTTTCGGATTAAAAAATACATCCGGAGGTAAAAATATTTTATTAGACTATCGGAAAATATTGGTTACTGATAGTCCGAAGTTGAAATTTAAAGTGATTTTATGGTCAAACTGACCTCCAAAAGTCAAAAATCCAAAAAATATAGCGGTTCGATTTTAGATTAATTAGTTTGATCATAATTTGATCGATCCATTAAAAATAGTAAATTAAGTCTAAAAATTGCTAAAAATTGTATACATGTCTAAAATAATATGTATATTATTTTGGTTGCAAAAAGTAAATTTTTTATAACACCGATAATTTTGAATCGGATCAATTTTATTGAACCGGAATGAAAATGGACTTCGATTGAGCTAAAATTTTATGTATAGTCTATTTTTGATGTGATAAGAATGATGAAATCATTTTTAGAGTAATTTAAGGATGGAAAAAGAGAGAATTATAGGAGAATAGCTTTTTGGGCTTATTTCAAAATTTTGGGTTTTATTTGGTAGGCTTGGGTTAGATCAAAGCCCAATCCATTTAGCCACCTTAAATATCTATTGGAAGAGAGAGAGTTGGTCAGCTTTCATCATCTCCTTCAGCTCCCTTCTTCTTCCTCCAAGCTAAAACCCTTTTAAGCCATAATTCCTTTTTTTCAAGATTTCTCTCATCTTCTCTCTCAATCCAAGCATAAGAAAGATTATTCTGCCTCTCTAGTTGGTTAATCAAGCCTCTATCTTGTTATTAGAGGAAGATAAGCTAAGAAAATCAAGTGAGAAAGTTAAGGTGTCAAATTGAGATATGAGAAATTTAAGGATTTAAATTTGCTTAAGGGTGTTTATTGATGTTTTGGGTACTCAAATTGTATTTATGGTGTTTATTTTAGCAAAAAAGAACAAAAAATAAGGTTTTGATAGGGTTAAAATCGGCCATGATAGGTACACAAGGAGAAGGCCAATCTTCCCAAGTCAAAGGAAAAAAAAGAGGTTTAGGCAAGGCTAAGGCGAGGGAAAAAGGTTAGTGGCTTCAAATCCAACTATTTCCCATTATTTAGCATGATTTTCCTTTAGGTTAGTTAGGAAAAATTGGGTAAATGTTATATTTGAAATTGACATTGGAATAGTGTAATTGAATCTTAATAAAGCCTATTAAGATGCTTAAATAAATTTTAAAGGACATGTATGATGGACTTCTTATGTTGGCCGAATTCTTTCTTAGGGAAAAGTAATGTGTATTTTATGTATTTTGATATTTTTAAGCCTTTAAATGATAATATACATGAAATAACATATCCATGAATTTTTATAGAATTTATGAAAATTAATTAAATATTTTTGTTAAGAGTTTTGGTTCTGTATAAAGAAAAAATATTGAATTAACGTGAATTAATTCATAAATTGATAAAAATGGTGAATTATATTGTATTAATTCACAAACTGTGTAAAAAGCACTGAAAAAGTAATTGACTAACTGTCTGAAAAGAAAGAACTACTGAAAGTATCAAAAATCTGGAAAATAATTTGAAAATAAGTGAAATTGTGCCCTTAGCAATAGTCGGTAGTCAAAATCTAGCTTAGTATATAATTGGCTAGCCATAGGGACACCTATACCGCGGTGCAAGTCATGACAACTTGCTTTGCTATGGTAGGATCACTGATCTCCATAGTATTTATTTGTTCTGTTATCTAATCTATGAGAAATGGTCCTTTAAGATCATTTCTCAGTCTGTATGTGACCCTATGAGGTCCATATCCCGTATATCCGATCTGAAAATTTTTGCCAGGATTGTACTAGGGGTATTAATGTGAAAAGAGCTAAAAAGATTTAAAAGATAAGTAAAAGTGAAGTTAAAAGTGAAAAAGGATTTAATTGAAAAAATTAAAAGTTTAGGGGCAAAACTGTAATTTTTTTAAAAAGTATGGTTAATGAGTAAAAGTAATTATGAAATATTTATAAAGGATAAAATGGAAATTTAATGTCCAAACAGTCCAAAAAATAAAATTTTATAAAGTTCAAGAACTAAAATATAATTTTACGTAAAAAAGATAAAGTAAAGCCCAATTAATTGTTTGTATGCCAAAAGTCAAATTGAAAGTAAAAATAATGAAAATAATAGCAATTTTGTAATTAAAATACAAAAAGGGCATTTTCATAATTAATTAAACAATTAAGGATTTAAGTGAAAAGTTTACCAAAATTTTAGTGTTAAGGTGAAAAGACTGCTAAAAATGGATAAGAATGCTTTTTAATAAGAAATATTGAAATTTTGCACTATTGGTGCAATTATGCTTGTTTTTGAAAATTTTATGATTTTTAGTCACCACTAGGCATATTTAATGCTCAGCACATAGGATTTACTGCGTGCAGGTACTGAATGTGATCCGGAGCATTAGTACATAAGGGATGAAAAATTTGAATGACTGAAGCTATATTTTTGTTTTGGCATGTGTATTACTGTAAATATTTGAAGTTAAGAATGAATTTGTAATGATTTTTTATTGTGTATATATGTATATGGATTTGACTTCTAGTGGATGGTTTATATATGGTTGAGATGTGATGGAAAATGTATGAATGAGATAGTTACTTTGATTATAAATTGTGGTGCTCCAGAGGGGTTATGGTTGTTATCTGATTTACAGGGGGCTAATCCAATATATAGCCGTTATATTGCCCAATTTTTTGCAAAATGAATAGTAAAATTTGATAGTTATAGATCAATGACAAGGTGGACTATGTATATGAATTTTGGATAAACATTATTAGTTAATGAATAATTAAGGGTTAAGTTTATGAATTTTAAGTTAAGAAAGAGAAAAAAAAATTCGATCAAATGCTTAAATCAAAAAGATTGTTATAGTAAGGGTGTTATACTGCTGCCCTGTCTTTTGAAGTAGTTCTTGGTATTTTAGTGATATCTTTTTATTTAAAAGTGCAAATAGCTTGATTTTTAATTCCATGAAAACTAGAGACATAGGGGAACAAAAGATCAGAAGATGATTTGGTTTAAATCTGGCTATAACCATATCAAAAATGCAAAGTAAATTTAACCAGAAAATCCTATCCTGTCACGAGTTAGCATATTTAGCCTCTGTAACGAGTTGGCACCATCTATAACGAGTGATCACAGGCTCATTTTTTCCTCCTTTGCTTTTTAAACACTAGTCTTTTAATTTAAAGTATCCAAATGCACTTTAAAACATAAATTAGGATTAAGAGAATCTATAATCATAACTATACTATTTTGCATCCTAATAATATGCTTGAAGCAAAGTGAATGAACGATCAAGAATTGATTGATACTTTGTTGAACCTATTTCTATTAATATTGTACATGCATAGTATTGTAATTCACTTCAAGAAAATGAAGAAGAATATAAAAATGTGAATATGCATGAGACAAGGATATATTTCATTGATAAACAGGTATACATGTATTTACTCATCAATATTTATTTCACATAAATGCAATGAATAAAGTGATATAGAAGGTGAAATAATGCCTGTGTATAAAACTTGGTAGTGGATAGATAGGTATACCTATAAGGGTATTTGCAGCTGTGATAGTCTCAACCCCATTTGGATTTACAAATTTGATACCTTCGAGTATCCATAGGATTGATACCTAAGACCGATACCTTTGAATATCTACAACACCCGTTATCCACGCTCATAGAGTTTAGGCAAGCATTTATAGAAAAATGTGATTAAAAATTAAATGCTACATAAGTGATTATATGATGATGACAAGTAAATATGATAGTTATTAGTATATGAGCATTTCTACTTATTTATGAATCTACATTGTTAAATAATGGAAGCATTGTCTTATTTTTTTATTAGTTACTTATTATTATTCACCATTGTTATTGTAATACCCTAATACCCCCTAAGAGGATACATGAGTGCCAAAATCAACCTATAAAACAAGTTAGTTAATACGTAGAAATCCCTAACTATCTTTAGATAGATTTTCAATCCATGAAATTACATTTACAATAGACCTTTACAAATATTACAATTTAGATGTTATAATAAATAGAAAACTTAAACCCTAACTTTTTATGTTGGTCGACTGCAATTTTTCCAACTCTAACTTGCACTTTAATCAAGTTCTAACACCTGCACAAAAGAAAAGTTATTGTGTTAAGCATAAAGCTTAGTATGGGTTAACTATACATAATAATGACTACTTACAATAATTGCATAAAAACTTTCAATCAATCAAGCTAAAATATTTAAATAACAAAAATAGAAATACATTGTTAGACACTTGAAATCATTAATAAGATAATAATTCTTAGCTACTTAATCTGGGAAACATTTAGAATATAATTTGGAATAAACCAAGATAATTACCAGAGTCTTACTGGATTTTACTAGAATCTAAATAGGTCAAATAATTTAACAAGACATAACAAAATAAATATAAATCAATACAATTGGGAAATTGATGGCTATTGTCTTAAGAAGCGAGTAACGGGTAACAGAGCTGAAGAACCATTAGTATCTATACAGAAGAGACCTTGCCTCTAAATCAAAAATCGTCAGAATTAGAAATTAGAAGAGATATTTTCTCTAATAGAAAAGGTATGACCTTTAATAGAAAACACCATCATGTCTAAGAGAATAGCAATTGCAACCCTTCTAGGCATGTCTATTTACCCACTACTCAAACTCTAACAGGCCATGCTTATATTAAAACATAACATGCCTAAAAATATAGGCATATATTACTTCACAACCATTGTACACCAATACACACAAAATAATATCATTGTTAAGATGCAAAGTTGCATAATTCTTTGTTATATTTATGTTCACCTTTTCTTAGTTTTGTGCTTGCTTTTATTTTATTTCAACTTGGTTATATTTCATCATTGGTTGTTTCATATTTGTAGGTTTTCTTTATTCTAACATATGCCTTTAAGCACATCGTATGCCTAGGATTAAAAGATTAATGTTTTAAAAATAAAAAGGGAGTCTAGATCTATGCTAAGTCATCACACTAGTGCTGACTCATTATAGAGGCCATAAGTGCCGATCCAAGCCCCAATCGGCACGATGGTGCCAAGTTAACAGGTCACCCGCTTATTAAAACCCGACTTTGGTATGCAATTTTCACCCACTTTCAGCCGGATTTAGACCAAACGGTCTTCTAGAATTTTATTTTCCTATGTATTTAGTTTCCATAACATCAAAAATCAAGCCAATCAGACTTATAAATTAGGAAATATCACAAAAATACCATAAGCTGAACCAAAATAAGGGCAGCAGCAGACTTCAAGATCTTAGGTCATTTTTAAGCATTCTACAGGCAGAATTAGCTCTTGAAATTTCAAAAAAATTGAATTCCTATATCTTAAGATTACAAAGGCATTATAATTACTCAATGTAAGGGTTTATAGACCAAATTATGGCCAAAACATTCAGACTTATTCAAGTAAACCAAAAATAAAGTTTAAGCTAGTTATCATTTCAAAGAGTAAATCAATCTCCCAAACAAAACCCAACTTCAATTCTTTTATCTACCATCAAAACCATGTCAGAAATCATATTTAGATATTTAATACATAAATTATAACAGGAATTAAGATAAGAAGTTCCCATACCTTAATCAATTCGAAATCATCTTTTTATGTTCTAACTCTTCCTTTTTCTTCATTTTGCTAATTCTTTCGCTAGGTGACAATCATATACATGTATATAGGTCCACTTAAACCTATAAAATCCAGCTCCTTATGAGGGATAAGATAAAGAAGAAGAAGGAATTAGGAGTCCATTATGAACTTACCTTTTTTACTTTGAAATCCAACTTAATTTGCCCTCTTTTACTAAACCCTTTAGAAGTAGATTTTTATATGTTTATGAGAGAGATAAAGCTCAAGAAAATTTAAATTTTGGCCCCTCAAGTGGCTGGCCAAGTTGCTTCCTTTTTTATTCATTTTCTTACTTTATAATACAACATTCTAGAAGAGCACATGTTAGCTTCCCATTGGTTACACCTTTGACTTTCCTATATTTACACATTAGCCCCTAAACTTTCTTTAATTACTTAATTACATGAAATTCTCAGCTCACATAACTTATAAGTCCATGAGTTCATACATTTATGCCTATATGACATATGTAAAATAATTTACCGACTTTCCCTTGATAATTTAGTTATTACCAATTATATCCCAAACCGATCGTTAACCTATGTAACCATTATACATATCCATGAACACATCATATTCCTACCAGGGTATAACTTGGGCCGTTATAGTTATTTTGTATCATATGCTATTTTGCATTCTAACACATAGTTTATATGCCATTAAGACTTCAAGTTGATTTCATGCTTTTATATAAATATAATCGGACTGTATGGCACAAATAAAAAATATACGCGTAGATGTGTATAAGTATGGAAATGAAATAGATATAACAAAAAGGTAAATCCTGATATATGTGATAAGATAAAAAGAATATAGAAGTATATATATGTATATTTATGCATATATGTGTGCTTATGTGTATTAATATGGAAATGTATGTATTACATTAATATGATAAACTAAGTTATTGCTTGCTTATGAGCCTCGATTATGGATAGATGTAAACAGACATGCCCAAATGGTACAACTGTAGTTTCTATAGTTTAGTCTCTATTTGGGACCACAAAACTCATCCCATTTAGATCATAGGACTTGATACCTTTGGGTATCCACAGGACTTAATGCCTTCAAGTATCTGCCATTGTAGTACCCACTATCCACACCCACAATACTTAAGCATGTGACTACAGGAAATCATAAATGGTGTTATAGGTTATATTTATGGCTAAGTAATGACTAAATAAACATGAATGTAATAATGTACATGTAAATATTATGAAGTATAATTAGCATGATTGATCTTATGTAAGGATGTGTATGTGTAATATAGTTACTACACATATGCAATTGTGTATGTAATAATAGGAATGTGCTAAGTGAGTGTGTGTGTGTGTGTGTGTGTGTATTACATAAGTAAGTAATTTAACATATATGCTTAGGAACATGTGAATTTGACATGTTATATGATTTTCACATTTGATACATAAATCACCTGTTAAGTATTAGTAATTATAAGTAAATGAGTACTCAAAATAGGTAATCCAGTTATTTGGAGCATGAATATAGGCTAGATATGAGGTTCATCATAAGAATTTCTATACGAATCTAATCACTAATTCATGAGTGCATTTTCCAATATAATGGTTGTAAATAAATGTACAATGTAAAATGACAGAGATATGATTTGGATTTTGACAAAGGGTTTTGCTGTGATACAACACCTTAAATTAATATAATAATGTAATAAGGTCTCGAGTATGAATAATAAACTAGTACATGTGATTTTATTCAGCCTAGTAACCAACACGTATGTAATATGCTCAAGTTGAGGTATATGTATTGAATGAGTAATGGTAGCAGGTGCAGTTATTCATTATATGATAGTTAAAGCTAGGTGTTAGATTAATGCTTGCGAACTATGGGGTTTTGATTCCTATTTTTTGGATATGTAGAAATCTTGGAATACCAATTTTCAAGTTTGAACCAAGAGAATCACATTGAATTTTTGGTATTCAACATAAAAGGTAACATAAGGAAGGAAACCCAACATTATGTTTTACCTGTCTTTACTATAGGTTTATTAAGATAAAAATTAACTTGTAAGTTGTTCAAGTATGATTCATAGTAGATATGAATGTATGGCAAAGTATAACATTAACTAAATAAGAGAAGCAATTAGTATGTGTATGTTAGATAGGAATGAATAGAGAAATAAATCGAAAGGCGGGACTAGAGTTCTTGAACAATTTGCCCTGTATAGGAAAGATTATATGAATAGTTGATATGTGTGCAAGGGTAAAGGTATTTAGAGTCCTATAGAGGACAGTAAAAGTAATTGTTTAATGTACTAGTATTCTAAAATTATTAATCTTCAAAATGAGGGAAACTATTCTGAAACATTTAAATGTCATAAGGTTTTATTTTGAATAGACTTCATAATTAATCATAACTAGAAGTGTATAATTAAAATCAATGACAACCTTGTGAGAGGTAATAACAATAAGTACCAATATAGTAAGGCACAGTAAGGCATTTTCCTTGGCCGAGTAGTACATTAGTAAATTTAGTTAATAAAATTGTCTAATGGTCAAAGTCATGCGGTTACCTAATTATAATTAATAAAATTATTGCTAAGCATAACTTAGTATTTGATTTGCTCCTTGAGTAGGTTTGGAGTTGAAGGTGTTATAAAGGCTAAAATGTTGGCATCTACAAGGAGTTTCCTAAAGATGTAGCTGGGACCATAGAAATTCTTGTGTATGGTATAATTATTTAAAGTATGTAAAAAATTAAATATTTTCAAAACTAGTTAGCGAAAGTAAAACAAAGATTGTAATAGTAAATAAAATTTAATTTTAGTGCAAATTTGTTTATAACTTGAGAGATTTAAGGAAAATGTTATTCAAGTATTGGTTGAGTTTTTATATATTAGTCGTGACACCCAGGAATACTTTCTAGGGGATATTAGGGTGTTACAATATCCCTCTTTGTAAGGATCTCCAATGCATGATGAATTCCTTTTAGTGGGAGAAAAAGGCAACTAGGAGGAATTGTATTCATTGGATTGCTTGATATAAAATGTGTTTGAAAAAGGAGTTGGTGGTCTTAGGTTTAGGAAACTTTGCAATTTCAATTTAGCTATTCTTGCTAAATAAGCAAGGAGATTTATTTTTTATCCTTTCTCTCTTCTTGTAATGGCCCTTAAATTTAAATATTATTAGAGTAAGGATTTTTTGAATAATAGGTTAGATACCAATCCTAGTCATACTTGGTGAAGTACTTTAGCTGCAAAAGATATCTTAAAGTGTGGGATTTGCAAGGGTATTAGATGATGGAATATGACATGATATGTTCATGGTAATCGTGTAGCGAAAAAACAATAAAAACAATCATACATGCCATACAATTCCATGACAAGAATCGAAACATGCAATTTTAGGGTTTTTAAAACTTACAACTTTTGATGCCTTTTAAATCTTAAATTTTGTGATGACCAGCAACTAAGATAACTTTATCCGCCTTAGATCTTGATTACCAATGCCAAAGAACAGCCTTTTACGCCACTCCCTCTATTCTCACACGCATAATTGCACCGACGGTTTAAAATCGAGATTGCTAGCTCTCTTTTAAGGTATTGTGTAATGACTATGATTTTAAGCTACAAGATCTAATCTTGTACTTCCTTTAGATGCTATTGACATCCAAGAACAAAAGAGAATGAAGAATTATATTTCTCCTTGAGAAATTCGGCCAAAAGAAATTTTTGTGAGTGAGAGAAGAAATTCACGCCAAAAACAAAAAGAAAAACTAGGGTTTTTTTCTTTTCTCTCTCATTCAATATAAATCATTTTATTTTAAGTGATAAATCTAAAATTCACTACTTAAAGATAATTAATTTTAGTCTTTATCACTTCTTTAAAATAAGAGATATATATTGATTCAAATTCTTTTTGATTTAATCCAAGATAAAAATATAAGACATATTAATCAAATAAATCACTTAATTAAATAAGCATGTGCCGAAATTTCTTGGTATTTATCTAGGAATTTCGGCCAAGTCTATTTCCATTTAAGTGTTTTAATTTGATTATAATTCTTTTAGGTATTAATACTCAATTAATTAAATTAATACAAAACATTTAATTAATTAAAATTAAACCTTGCGGGCTGAATTTCTCTCTCTCATGGACCAAGGTCCAATAGCAATTTTAAAACCCATTACACATATCAATTTGACTTTAATTAAAAGCCAAAATTAATGTCCAATACTTTATTTAAATATTTTAAGCCCAATACTTTGTGTGTGATCCTATAGGTCCATTTAATATTGGCAATGAATTAATTCAAAGGCTATATATATTCTCTAACAAGATATTATAGCATTCCAAATTAAATGAAAATGCATATGGCATTTAGTGACCTAATGCAATTTTGCATAGTCCCTTACCCATAAATATCAGAATTAATATAAGGCATGGAACTAGTCATCCTTATATATATTAATTCCTTTCTTGATATTCCAGTGACACTGAACTCTCAGATAAATAATGATTACTCATTATTTCATCTTGGTATGGCCATACACTTCTCAGTTCACTGATCAAGTGGCCGATGATATTTTCTCTCTTATAAAGAGGGATAATCCCTTCACTTCCCTCATGCTCTCTAACATGAATTAATGCATACCCAAGCATACCCGTACTTGTCACTCTGTTACGAGCACGTTAGGTGTATGTCAAAGCACACAGTAATTCATAAAGAGTTTCATAGAGATTTTAGGTCTAAGAACTCCGATACAAAACTTGCATATGAGAAACACTTATGACTTGTACCATGTAGTGTTCTCATGAACGGATCGAATCCAGATACCATGTTCTTTAACATGTATCTATAATCTCTGATTGACACACTTATCCTAATGATCCATAAGACAAAACTCATAATATCAGAGAGAGCATACTAGTCTTAATTCATTTGTTATTCCCATAACAATGAATGACTAGGATATTTAGAATGAAGTCTCATTTGTTTCAAGGTCTTACAACCATATACCTCACACATGATAACTTAAACTGAAACAACATTCTTGGATAGTTCTATTAATTGATATGCACAGGAATACAAAAGATAAAACAAATGCCTCACTTTATTAATTCAAAGTTTTTTATTACAATGCATTGGGGCTAGGGCTTACACTAACATTAGAGATGGTAAATCAACTAAGGTTTGGAAGAATCCTTAGTTGCTAATTGATAATCATTTTTATGCTCTATCACATGCTTTTAAAGCACAAGATGACTTGGTTGTGCAAGAGATGATGGTTGAATCAAGTTTTTTTAGAATGAAAAAATGGTTTGATCATTATTTACAGTAGAGGAAGCAAAGATCATTCTGGCTATCCCTTTTAGTCACTTTGAAATAAAGGATTCATGAGCATGGCATTTCACTAAGGATGATTTTTTTCTTCTTCTTTTGTTGTAAAATTAGCCTATTATCTTTCATGTTCTTTTGAAAATCATTTTGAATTCGCCTATTGAAGATTTAATTTGGACAAAAATATGGAAATTAAAAATTCCTCAAAGGGTGCGTAACTTTACTTAATGGCTTCTTATAAGTATTTTGCCAAATAAAATAAGCCTTAATAAAAGGTATATTTTTGTGGAACTGGGCTATCCTAGATGCGGTACTTTTGAGTCTTGCATTCGTAGGGGTAACACTATACCGTAACCATCTAAATTGTGCATACATTTTAAGGCTACAATATATATATATATATATATATATATATATATATATATATATATATATATATATATATATATAGATAGATAGATAGACAATATCAATTCATAAGGGTGTCTTCACAAAATATATGTGCATTTATTCACATTTCCTTTACACAAACATTACCAAAACTCTAAAGTAATATTAATCTTAATTTTACAAAATATCTACAAGACAGTTACCTATAAAAATAACATTATATTCATAGCTTAAAGATAAAATTAGGAAAGACCTATATGATGAAATATGACATGGTATGAATGTGATGATAGCACAGCAAAAAAACAAAAATTTTTATCATACATACCATATAATTCCATAGTAAGAAACGAAACATGCAATTTTAGGGTTGTAGAACTTACAACTTTTGATGCCTTTTAAATATTGATTTTGGTGATGGCCAGCAACTAAGATGACTCTATTCACCTTAGTTCTCGATCACCAATGCCAAGGAACAGCCTTTTACGCCACTCCCTCTATTCTCACACACACACTTGCACCGTCGGCTTAAAATCGAGATTGCTAGCTCTCTTTAAAGTATTGTGTAATGGCAATTGTTTGAAGCTACAAGACTTTGATCGTGTACTTCTTTTAGGTGCTATGAATGGCCAAGAACACGAGAAAGCAAGAAAGAGTTCTTCTTCTTGTATGTTTCGTCCAAGAGAGAAAATGTGAGAGAGAGAGATTTTTCATGCCAACTTAGAAGGATTAGGGTTTCTTTTTCACGCCAAAATCAACTCCTTCCCTCCTAGGGTTTTATCTCTTTAATATATATCCTTATCTTTTGGAAAGTGTTTGATTTGAACTTTACTATCTTAAGATAATTAATTCAATCTCAATCACTTCCTAAAATAAGTAATATATATTGATTTAAACACCTTAAAATAATACATTTAATCCAAGATAATCCTTTTGATTTAATCTAAGATAAATCTAAGACATAATAATTAACTAAATCACTTAATAAAAGAATTAATCATGTGCCGAAATTTCATAGATATTATCTTGGAATTTCGGCCACACCATCCATTTATCAAGTGAATTAATTCAATTAAAATCCTTTAGGTTTTAATACTAAATTAATTAAATTAACACAAGATAATTAATTAATTGAAATTAAACCTTGTGGGCTGAATTTCTCTCTCTCATGGACCAAAGCCCAATAGCAATTTTATAACCCATTACACACATTAATTTGACTTTAATTAAAAGCCCAAATTAATGCCCAATACTTAATTTAAGTATTTTAAGCCCAATGCTTTGTGTGCGATCCTATAGGTCCATTTAATGTTGGCAATGAATTAATAAATTAATTCAAAGGCTATATATATTCTCTAGCAAGATATTATAGCATTCCAAATTAAATGAAAATGCATATGGCATTTAGTGACCTAATGCAATTTTGCATAGTCCCTTACCCATAAATATCAGAATTAATATAAGGCATGGAACTAGTCATCCTTATATATATTAATTCCTTTCTTGATATTCCAGTGACACTGAACTCTCAGATAAATAATGATTACTCATTATTTCATCTCGGTATGGCCATACACTTCTCAGTTCACTGATCAAGTGGCCGATGATATTTTCTCTCTTATTGAGAGGGGTAATCCCTTCACTTCTCTCATGCTCTCTAACATGAATTAATGCATACCCAATCATACCCGTACTTGTCACTCTGTTACGAGCACGTTAGGTGTATGTCAAAGTACACAGTAATTCATAAAGAGTTTCATAGAGATTTCAGGTCTAAGAACTCCGATACAAAACTTGCATATGAGAAACACTTATGACTTGTACCATGTAGTGTTCTCATGAGCGCATCGTATCCAGATACCATGTTCTTTAACATGTATCTATGATCTCTGATTGACACTCTTGTCCTAATGATCCGTAAGACAGAACTCATAATATCAGAGAAAGCATACTAGTCTTAATTCATTGTTATTCCCATAACAATGACTGACTAGGGATATTTAGAATGATGTCTCATTTGTTTCAAGGTCTTACAACCATGTGCATCACACATGATAACTTAAACCGAAACAACACTCTTGGATGGTTTTATCAATTGAGATGCACAGGAATACAAAGGATAAAACAAATGCCTTATTTTATTAATTCAAAGTGCTTTATTACAATGCATTTGGGCTAGGGCTTACACTAACACTATACACTTATAACCTCTACTATTTCTTATACTGGTCTTTCTTTATAAGAAAAAATTTATCCTTGAGCCTCTTCAAACCTATACATATAAGAAAAAAACTCATGCTAAGCTATAAAGCTTAGCAAAAAAAATTAATCTTTCTCAACACACATATAATCATATGAATAAGAAATAAAATGAATTAACCAGGAGCTACGCATAATTATATAATAATAATGATAGTTTGATGTCATTGAGTTAAATTTAAAATATAAGTTAAAAAATGCATGCAAAATATCCATTCCAGAAATGTATCATTCTTATCATGACTATTCATATTGTCAATTACTTTAACTACCTACCTATACTCTGTAAGTGTGGATAAAGGGTACTATATATACCCAAAGGTATTGTTCATGTAGATACTCGTAGGTATCAATCCTGTAGGCTACCCAAAGGTATTAGAACTGTAGGACCTAAATGGGGTCAAAACTATAGGCCCCAATTCGGGATAAACTATAAGACCTAACCAGGATTAAGACTATAGCAACTACAATATCACCCTATAGACATGTCTATCTATCCATACTAAGCTCTATATGTAGACATTTAATTCACCTTTCACATTCGTATATTCATGCATGTTCATATACATATGCCCACTATTATACTCTCAGAGTCTAGTTACATTATTATATATACACAAAATCGACATATATAGACCTAATAATGGCATACACTAAATCATATGCTTATAATTTCTCATGTTTGGGTTTATTTTGTAATTATATCTCAATGTTTATCCATTTATTACATGTATTTCATGGAATATAAATAACCCTATAAATACGTTTAAATTGTTTTACAAGTGTTTAAGGTCATCCAAATAAGTTTCGGTAACATTTCAGGGTCTAAAAGTCAAGTATGGGCTGAAATAGGAGAGGGTAATAGCTGAGACAAAATTGTTTCAGCCATGACAATTTCTTCTGGTTTGATCTAGAATGCATTGTCACGGCTGGGATGAAAGTGTCTCAGTCGAGTCAATTTGGAAACCTAGTTTTCTTCAGCAATAGCTTCTCTGGTCCAATTTTCACTAGAATTTTGACCTAGTAAATAAGGTTTTCAAGGAAAACTTTCTCCAAAAATTGTTACTCTCTGTCTCTAGTTTCTATAGCATTAAAAATCAGGTTCTTTCAATATCTACAAAGATAAATATCACCAATTTAGTCCAGAATGTCCCAGCTAACAGGGCAGTTATCACTACAATTCAAACTAAATTTTAAGAATTCTAAAGGCATAATCTTTAGACCTCTTCATAAAAATTTTAGATCTATGTTTATAATTTATTATCTCATTAGAATCACTCCAATTAGAGGTCTATGACTCCAGTTATACACTAGACAAGCTTGACAGGTCCTATGGATCCTGTGATAGCTTTTCAATTTTAACTTCCTTTCTCTACAGTTTAATTCACATGCATGGTTGAATCTATTTAACATACTTCCATATCAATTACTAAGTTAACACAGTATTTCATTCAATTTTTACAGCAAAATCACAACTATATCAAAAATTAAGCTTTCCCATACCTTAATTGCTCTAAAAGTTCCCTTCAAGCCTTCTCTACATCCTTCTCCTTAGCCTTACTTGATTCACCAACTCAATTTCCTTTTAAAATTTGATTAATTTCTTTGTTCTATCAAAAGAGTGGGATTAAAAGTTAGAAATGGAGGAAGAAAGAGAGGAAAAATTTTGAAAATGGAAGTTCCAGCCACTTCCGTCCCTCTTTCCTCTTTTTACCCTTTTTAGAAGTTGCTAGGTGGAATTTTCCCACTGGTCCACTTGTTGGACTTAGGAAAATCTCATCTAGCTATCCTAATTAATTTCTCTCAATTCTTACATTTGGCCCATATTATCCTATAAGATCTCAACTAAATCCATGTTTTAAGTCTTTTAATTATGCATGTGCATGCCTATGGCCAAAATACCAAATTATCTCTGACTTTTAAATTAATTTTCTCTATGTTCCACTCTTTACTCTACTACTACTAGGACCTAGGTTGGGGCCTCACACATTTGGGGTTTAAATTTGTACCCATCAAATGGTGTTTTTACGATTTAGTTTACTGATTTATGGAAAAATTTTGATGAAGATAAATTGTGTGAGTTTATAAGGATTTGTTGGAAGTTTTAGGAGGATAGAAATTTATAGTTTTGGAAGGGAGAAAAATCTTTAGCCGATCGGCTGGTTGTAATGCATAGGACATGCCAGCTTGTGGAAAAATACACAATAGGTCTATTTTTCTTCCTTGTTTAATTTTGTCCCTCCTTAAAGTTTAAATTTTTCTTGGGCTTTACCACCGGTTGGTTGTTTTGAGTGTAATGTGGATGGAGCAATTTTTCTAATGAGAATTGCAGGTGTTTTGGAGCTTGTGTTCGCAATGATAAGGGTCGATTTCTTATGACTTGTTCTGGTGTTGCAAATGGGGTTTCAAACCCTTTATCGATGGAAGCTCTAGTTATGTGTAGTTTTCTTCTTTGGCTTTGTCAACATTTTAATGGTCCAGGATTTTTCAAATTGGACTCCTAAGTAATTTTCTTGAATATTAAATCCTAAGGAAAAAATAGATCCATTTTAGATCTTGCGATTTCAGATTGTAAATTAGAGGATCGAAATTGAAAATCAAAATGAATCGAATGGATTTTAGCATGTTTGGTTTGGTTATTTCGGTTTTTAATTCATTCGGTTCTGAACTAAAATAAAAAATCGGTTTAATCTATTCGATTCAATTCTTGAAATTGACAAACCAAAAGAAATGAATCAATCGAAATTTTCAATACTCACCATTTTGCTCTTTATAATACTAAACCTAAATTCTTTTCTTCCGCACCGGTATCTAATTAAATCCCTAGCTACCCTACATAGCCACCCACCTCATCTTTCTTTCTCTTCTTCACTTATTGTTCTAATGCAGTTCTTAAGAAAAAGAAAAAATAAAAAAAATAATCTGCCATGAAATGCCTTGAAGTTCTTCCCTTCCCCTATAAAAAATCCTAATAAAATCTGGTTTCATGATACCCAAAATTTCATTTCATGCATAAATTAAAGCAAAAAAAAAGGATCAATCATCCCATTTCAAGACCTCAATCCCGGCCCTATCTCCACCTCCGTCGTCGACCACCGCAATCTCCTTCGCCTTCTCTACACCTACTCCACTAAAAATCCCAAAACTTAAGCCTAAATTTGAGCCTTTTGACAATCTTGATGAAATGCCTCATCCTCAAAAACCTCTAGATCAATCATTTCTTGATTTACCCCTAACTTTTTTTTTCAATTTCAAACATACCCCTCGTTCTCAGTGCCCCACCATTTCCTCCTCCAATGAAGACAATGTATACTCATAATATCATAGAATCTTAAAGCTTTTTCGCACTTCTTTTGCCCAATGCTTACAGCAGCAATATAGCAATGTTTCGACAATTGACCTTAATTCTCATGCTATCGTTCCAATTTTTAAAGATAATAATCTCTCCTCTATCATTTTTTCTTGTGAGGTTTTTTTTTTGAATAACAAATCGGCCAGAGAGTTGGACTAACTTATTGTCTTAAGTTAAAATGCCTCATCTTTGTATAAAAAATTCATTTTAGCAATTCAATCAAAAGGAATGTGGCCTGAGACTATGGGTTTCTTTTTATGTGGATTGGGCAATGTTTTCTTTTTGAATAACAAATTGGGCTTAGTGTGTCCTAATTGGATTTTAAAAATATTTTTGTTGAACCAAAACCTATTAGATCTAACTGAATCGATCGAAATTAATTCACATTGTTCTGTTTTGGTTCTATATAATTCGATTTTCAGGTCCAAAATTGAATCGAACCTATCATTTACACATCCCTATTGTAAACCTCTGTTGAAGCAAAGAAGTAACCTTTCTTTGTCTTGGGTTCGAAGGCAAGCGAATTCAACTGCTCATCATTCAACACAAGCTTTACATTCTTATGCTAGCTTTCAATTTTGGGATTTGTGTCTTCTTGTATTACTAATTGCTTTTGTTCTTAATAAATCCTTTGATTCAAAAAAAAAAAGAAAAAGCTTTTATTTTCATGAAATGGGATAAATTATGGCACTAAATTGAAAATTGATACTAATTTTAGAAAAAAAAAATTAACTTTAGCCAATAAGGTTTTATGTTTCATATTTATTTTTATCCGCCAAACCTCATTAAGATGATATGCTTTGAGATAAATAGTTTTGAAGTTAACTTTGAGATAAATTTTCAGATTATTTTGAAAACTTACTATAAAAAAATAATTTTCGTGAGTGAGTTTTAATTTGAAATCTTTTTTGTTTTCTTAATACATTTTTATTACAAGAGATACATTGAAAGTTTTAGACCATTCAATGCAAAACAAGCAAACAAAAGGAAGAACATTCAACATCAAAACGGTTTCATCCTCAAGAGAGACAGCCTAAACGGTCAATTCATTTGCTAACATATTATAATGTCTCTTAACATGAACAAAGGAGGTGGACTATCCTCAACTAAATTATAATCACCAACTAAATTAAGAATATTCTCAATCATCTAACCAGTTTTAAGTTATTTTATCTATCCCCTACTTGGAATCATATTCAAATAAGATTGATTAATTTCATCCATGTTCACTAAAGTTGTAGCGAATTTCACAACAGTAATAAAAAAAATTTATAAAAATCACTAAATTTTGCAAATATATACAATAAAATCACTTTAATCGATTTTCAATGAGAAAGATGCTGGAAAGTCCAACTAATATGTCCAGTCAGCACAACATGACACGTGACACGCTGACATGGCGAGTCCAAATGGTGCCAGCTGAACTTTTCTATGTCTCACTTATCAAAAATCGGTCAAAGTGATTTTATTATATATATTTGCAAAGTTCAGTAATTTTTATAATAAAAAATTATTATTGTTGTGAAATTATCTATAAATTCAGTAATCACGGGTGAAATTAACCCCAAATCAGCTGCTTCCCCACACCAAACAAATGAGATTCTCTCGCTTACGGATACAATGATTTGGCCACCACTATCTTGAACCATTGTGCCTAAACTTTGAAAACATAAATTTAGGGACTTTTTTAGAAATAGGGTATTTTAAAAAGTTATTTGAATAAATAGTATGTATGTGAAACATATTGAGAAAATAGGGTGCATAAGCTTAATCCTGCAATGCAGTATTGCGAAAATGGACTGGCATGTTGGACGAAAATTATGGTGAACAAAATGGTTGGGTCCACTTTCTAATCCCGCAGTTTGCCATTGCAGGAATAGAAAGAGTGAGAAAATAATGATTTTGCTGTTAATTTTTAAAAGCGATGCTGTTAATTTTTAAATTTTTAAGCGATAAAAAATACGGAGAAAAACAAATAAAAATATTGAAAACCCTAAATGAAATTCGATTTTATCTTCTTAACATGCTAGAAAAGAACAAAAAAAATGAAATATGAAAATTCATATAAGATAAAAATGAGAAGTTTGATAACTTAACTCGGATGGCTGTTAGAAGAGCATTGGCACAAAACAACACTTCGAAAAGATTGGCTGCGGATAATTTTGATGATGGTGGGCATGGAATGAGGAAGTGTGGAGAAAGTGCAAAGCTTCTAGTTGCTTCCACACATCATATCCATGGATTTATAATATATGGGTTATTTTAAATGAATTTGAAAAATTTTGATTTGTTTTTTTTTTTCAGCCGAGGATTTCAATTTCATTGGATTTTTGCATAATATGTAAGTTTGAAAAACAAACGCTTTGTTTTATCCCATTAAAAGCCTAATTTGTTAGTAAATAAAAATTTAAAGATGCAATTTAAAAAAAAACATAAAATATGAATTTTCAAAAATTTTAAATTTCATGGATATAAATGTACTTTTTGCCAATGAATACGAAATAGGCACTAGAAAACGTTTTTCCAATGAATTATATGAGAACTTTTATAACAAATAAAATATAGAGAATTATTTGTTTATAACCTAACTCAAGTCCACCCAACCAACCCATTTAATAGGCATACCAAGAATCAATTTTTGAACTAAATCAGTAAAAATCTTTCAATGTATAGCTACTTTTTGGCCACCTCTCTCTCTCTCTCTCTCTCTCTCTCTCTCTATCTATCTATCTATCTATATATATATATATATATATATATATATATATATATATATATATATATATATATATATATATGTTTCAAAGGTATAAGATCAGAAAGTAGCAAGGACTATTAAAAAGTAGCGAAAGGAAAACTAGATACTTGAAACCAACATCAGAATGTAGCAAGGACTATTAAAAAGTAGCTAAAGGAAAACTAGATACTTGAAACCAACATCAGAAAGTAGCAAGGACTATTCAAAAGTAGCTAAAGGAAAACTAGATACTTGAAACCAACATTCAAATGAACAAACATTTCTCAGGACAAGCCAAGCACAGCTAAGTTGATAACAGCTTGTCATGCCACAACTTCCAACTCCTAAAAAATAATGATATCAACATGAACAGGAAGACAGTCAGATTGTGTAACTACCAACAATAAAAGACAACAAGACCCAAAACTTAAATTGAACTATGAGAAATTGGAACATATAAATCTCAGAATGTGGTTGCGTACAGGCAGAGTTGGATCAGACTAAACATCAATCATTGTATACCAAATGGATGCATGATCAAGGCAAAAGACCTGCACCAGAAGACGACCCATGCTCAATGTGCAAGATTCCATTGCCTCTAATTCTTCAGAAATTCAGCAGCCCCCTGCCATCTATACCAGCTCCAAACTCTTTGCCTAAATATAATTTTGGTAGATTATAAAGAAAAGATTTAGAAATGAACTTCACGAGAAAAATTACCTCAGTAGATGATCAAAGGAAATCGAGTAACTAAATCTACCTTGTTCTCATCACTGTTTATGGAGCTGGAACTATAATATAACACAAAAACATTTGTTCTGTTTTGATTGATTAGTTGTTTTCTTTTCTGCAACAATAGAAATTCAAATAAGAAACTTATAATAATTATTATAACAATCAAAAAAAATACATTTTAAAGGAACCTAGTGGAAGAATCAATTCAAATGCACTTTTGGACGGCTAATGCAATTATAGGATATGTAGTTGAGAACAATTAGTCAGTGGTTCCGGTGTGTGTTGGCCAATAACGGCAAGGGTTAATGTTTACTATTAGATTAGGAGGTGGCTTTTGGGACTCACATTAATAAAATAATCTCTACTTCTTGTCCCTACCCCTCTGACCATATTCATATATATGGGATCACAAAGATACAGGCATACTTCAACATAAGCTAAAAATAAAGAGCAAGAAAAAAGATAATGCCCTTTATCTTTGTTAATAAAAGGCTTACATATACGAGAAATTAGAAGTTAGAAACCTTTTAAAATCCTATAAACAAACAAAACCTACCATGCAAGTTGCATAAGGATCAAAGGAAAGGGCAAAGGAAGTTTCAAGAGACCCCAAGGAACAGCAACGCTAAGAAGGGATGCAGTATAAACTGTAGCTGTAAAGTTTATGGAGAGAGATGGGTAATACCTTTATCTGAGGAAGATGGTTGAACAACTACATGCATAGTTGTAACTCCACCAGGTATATCACACAGGGGGCTCCGGCATTCACCAACTGTTCTGTTGTTCTCCAGTATTTTTCCAGCACTTATTATCTTGACGTCTTTCACTGTCCTTGGACCATTATCCTTCTCTGTTAAAAAGGCAAATTAACAATGTCAAATTTCCTTAACATCAAATGGCAGTGAGTGTTCAATGGTAGAGAAGGCATCAAAATCCACGAGGGACAAATCTTGTGATTGTTAGACAATAAAGCGAATACATAAACAAAGATCTAAATATATAAAGGACATTCTCGAAAAGATTTTCACTAAATCCTTTCATCAAGGATAAAACAAAGATATAAATATACAAAGGACTGTCTCAAAAAGAGTTTCACTAAATCCTAACATCAAGGTGCTGATCAATCTATTGCAATCAATTCCATCTGCCCCTTTGGTTTCCTAATTCTCAATAACTCAGAATTGGAAACGAGTGCATCAGTGCAAGTGAAACTACAACAAGCAAAATCACAATTAAAACTAACTTTTATTCTCCCCAAACTCGACGCATAATTAAATGTAGATCCATCAGCACATTGCATGTAAATTCCCTGCATAGTCATAAAAGGTAACAAACTTTGATCCATCTAAACAATAATCTGTCATCTATGCACCACATTACAGTTTTGAGGCTTGCATGGGATCTCAAATCCCAGACAAAAATTTTACTTTCACAGTTTTCACTCAGGTCCTTTTTTCAGTCCATAGTTGTGAAGCCAGAGCAAATATTTAAGGGAAACAAAGCAGCAGGAAGCTCTGGGCTCAATGTCCCACGCACTCTGCTGTGCAAAAGCATGCAGGCTTATGCATGAATTGCTAAGAATTGGGGATTTCAAAGTTGCCATTGAAGCAATAAGCATAAAACAAGGAATTCATTGACCTGAGATATTCAGTAAAACTATCAAGAAGTGGATAAAATTATAATAGTGCAGAGGATTCATTTCAAGGATTGGACAAATACTGTCCAATTACAAACTCTAAGATTATGTAATATATTAAGGGTTTTCCCTACTGAATTTTCACCAATAATAAGGAGGAATTTCAGAAGACTTTTAGGTAGAAGTCTAAACCAGTACATATGATTCTGCTATAGAATACGTGTGGTTACCAGATGTTACAATGAAATAGCTAACCAGAAAATTAATGGTTGAAGAATCATTTGTGAAATAAAACCTTAACGTACCTTTAGGCCATTGAGTGAGAATGCTCTCCTTCAAGGTTGCTACACTTGTAGCAGCAGGCAAGGTTTTGGGACCAATATCTGATCCATCAGGCAATCGAAACTTGATCTCTAATTGATCTTGTACCCCGGCCATCTTTTTGACCAACTTCCAATTTAAATTCTTCAGAAACCCAGTTAAATTGTCTAACAGGAATAGATAAATCCACTTAGATACTCTTGTTTCTGGTTCTCACAAAAGGATGGATTTCACCGAGACTCTGATTGATTTCTCTGCCAAATTGAAAAAAAAAAAATGGTCCTTTAACCCGTCGGCATGTTCCACTTAAAAGACATAAGAAGTATGAAAATGGAAACCAGAACATACATAGGAAATGCCATTTGATGCAGCTTTAAATTAGGATTTAACCTTCAAACTTTTTAGCTATCAAACAAAGATCTTTTGAGCCTACCCAAAATTAGGAACATATTCTTCCATTAAATCACGCCTAAACAACATTGGAAAAATAGATTTGAAATCATACAGAGTGAGACACATACCCAAAATCAGAGTATACACTCCAATAAATCACAGAGTCCTGTAATCCTGAACTGGGTCAACTATAAATCAATCCAATGAAATTGCTGCAATATTGAATAACCTGAAATCTGCAAGGAGAGATAGTTTGTCTAAAAATCTATAACAATAACAAGCAATCAGAATTAATAAAAACACAATCCAATCACCAGTTGATCAGCTGGATGCTCTCAAGAACACAGAAGTCAACTCAAATCCTAAACTGAATCAAAAACCACAAAAATATACCAAAAGAAATCCTTAATGGGTTATCTTACTTGGATGTAAAACTGATTTGGGTCAATCGCTGATTAGCTAAAGAGGAATCCAAGAAGAAGAGAGAAGGAGAAAGAAGAGACAAGTGGCTTGTGTATCAATGGTGAACTGAAAATGGAGAAGAAGAGATCAAATAAATCCCGAGAGAGAAATAGAGGAGGCTGCTGCGGAGTTTTCAAAGTCAGCTAAATCTGTGGTCAATGCTTCCATTCTTGCCTTCTCCTAGCAATCTCCTAAGACCATGGAAATGGACAGATTTCTCTCTTTTTAATACAAAGACTGCACCTTTTTTGCCAGCCTTCCTTCCTCCCCACCTTTACTACGCCACCCAATGCCAATAACTTAGAAAGCTGTGTCACACCAATTTTTGTGTACACACCATCATACCCATTTATCATTAACCTTTGATATAGAGTAAAATGGAAACAATAAAAAATAATTATAAACTTTCATTTAATCATACTAGTATTATATATTTAAAGAATAGACCTAGAATTATTGTATAATTCTAAATAAATCTAAGAATTTCACTTGATGTTTTTTTATTTATAAATTTATTGATGGCTATTAGTTTTGCCAAATCACTATTAGAAAATGCATGTAACAAAGATTTTGGTCAGAAATTAAGATGACAGAAATTGTGCCCAGGACATGGTATGGTTATCACAAGAATGGTCAGAACTAAAGCCAGTCAAAATAGGAGAGTACAATACATTCAGGTCGAGGTCGTGAGAATTTTCATGTGAACTCTGACCAAGTATCTATGGTAGATAAAATCCAATGCAATTTATTTTTATTTTTTTGTCAATTTATTTGTTTTGAACAGTTGGAGAGGATGTGTGTAGGTGCATAGTCTTACTTATGCATCTACAAAATCGATTAAACGGTTCAAATGCGTATAAATCTTACTATCACTTGCTAGAACGATTCAGATGCGTATAGACCTGATTATCACTCGCTGGAAGAAGGGTTGAAGGGTAATTTTTATGTATTAATAAAATAAACACAACTCATTTAAAATTAGTAGGTTGTTGTTTTGTCAAAAGAACCTTTCATATTCTTCCTATCTACAAAATTTGGCAGAATCAAGCAATAGTTTATATTAAGTATACTTTCAACAAAATGACAGGAGTCCAATCCTAATCATTTTGCTAATGTTAATTGATTTAACTATAAGGAATAGCAAAACATGTACTTGTCTTTAATCACAATTAGGACATTTTTAAGATGATTAGAGATGTGTTGGGCGCAAGAATCTTCCACCTTGAAAGATCAGATAATTTTAGAATCACCAAATTGTTTGTTGGATGCTTAAAGAAAGACAATTATACTATATGGATTTCTTGTCATCATGGTTATTAAACTCGGGTTGACTCGGGCGGTCGGACCGGTTGAACCGTGACTCGGCAAGCAATCCGAATCGATTTAACATGAAAATCGGAAGGGGTAAAAACTCGGATTGACTCGAAAAAAATCCGGTTGAACCGGTGACTCGGTGACTCGGACCGGATTCCGGTTCAACCAAAAAAATTTGCATTTTAAGAAATCAATCCCTAAATTCCCAAAAAATACAGTGATATAATTAAAAACATAAAATTTAAAGATACTATAATGTGTTCTTTTAACTAAATTCATAACAAATTATTATATATATTCAAAATATACAAAAACAATGTCTATAATACATGTATAAATGTAGAATTGAATCACCACAAAAAATTTTTATGTTTAATCCTAACAGTAGATAATTTTTTTAATTATTATTTTTTATATATAAGAGTTTATTATATATAGATCAAAAAAATCCTTTAATAGTAATTACAACTAATGAATTGGTAATTATGATTGAAAATTTTGAAACGATAAAAATCTTTGAATATATAATTAGTTTATAAGGAATAAAAAGCTGGTAAGAAATTGAATTAAATTTTGATTGCTTAAATTGCATGTTAATGGAGCTGCAATTAGATATTGATAAGCACCATCTAAGGACAATTAATGTTGACTAATTAAGCATCACCATGTTGCAATTGGTATATAAGTAGCATACAAATAATTTTAGAAACACAACTAACTTTGTTGGTCTTAATATTTTTACATTGATATTTATTAATTAATAAAATTTTCAATGTCTTTTGATATATTATATTTTTATTTTTTTATAAATAATTATATTTAATAAAAATTAAAAACTCCGAGTCAACCCAATCCAACCAATTGACTCTTAACTCAGTTGGTGGACCGAGTCGATCTCCGAACCGATTCTGAAAACATTGCTTGTCATCATCAACTTAGGAAATTCCAATAACAACAATAATCTTTTCTCCTTGCTAGCATAAAATTTGCTATACAACTTTCTAACTTTTTTTGTGATCATCTCTTCATGGACAAGTATCCTTAACAATCAAGACCAAAAATTAATGAAATTTGGATCAATCAGTAATAGTTAACGTGGTAACTTTGTTCTGCATGAGAATCTAACTCACCATTGCCTTGATTGTGAACTTGGAAATTGAGATGAGAGTACAAACAGAAGGATAGCAAGCAAGAAACATAAAACAGTTCTGCAAATTTTTTAACTTCAAGTAGTGTCATTGATGACAAACTGCAGTAAAAGGGTTCAGGTGATTTGACAATATTATTGGAGACATAAATAAAAATCTGGAGAAAGAATTTTCTGCACATTTTAAATGTTCCTCATGAATCTTACATAAATTTTAAAATACCCATATATAACCTAACCATAGTTCCCCAATTCAATGGGACCTGTAACGGAACAATCTCCATTTCCCTACTCCTAAATTTCAACATGAAGACATCAAAGTTACCAAGAAAAAAACGGGACCAACTAACAAAAATGAAACAACGATAGAACAAAAAAAATGAAGGGAGAAATATGTTTTGGACTAACAAGGCAGCCTCCCAAAGACCTTTCCCAGCCTTCTTCATCCCTGCACCAATCAGCATGTTACGCTGGCAAATGCACTTCTGCTATCATTCTGCTATCATTTTATTCGAAACTATATATGAGCCAAGAAATCACGCCAGACTTCCTGCAGGAAGACCAACAATAGTATCCTTTTCCCAATCAAAAAGAAAATATCAAATGACTGATTGCTATGTTACAGATCGAAAGAATGATTCACGCGATACAAAATCACTGCCCTTCTTGTCAAAATTCTGCTTTGCCTTCTCAAATGGATCTCGACAAAATTCTGGGCTATGAAATAAAAGACATGATACAAAATCACTTGTGTTCCCCATTCCTTTAGTTTTTACTTTTAGCAGCTATGGACCTCTGGCTGATCAATTATGACTCCAAGATGTGGCAGTTCCTAACAAAATCATTGGAGTAATTCACATACTTGGTCCAAAATGGTCGAAGATGCTCAAAGCCAATCTGTAGCCATGGTTTTGACTGGCCGTTGTAGTGGATGACAGCAGCCTTTTTCACATTCTCAATGTTGGTCTTGTCCTGATAGCCCAAGCCGAGCATGTGCCAAGATGGGTCTATTGGGTGAATATGACCCTTAAATGCAATTAAAGCAGGTGGCAGGGTACCAAGTTTCCACATTGTAAGGTTCGACTTCAAGTTCTGCAGAGGAAACCCAATTATGTACAGGTCATGATAACAAGAGCCACTATAAATGCAAACCAAATAAAACAATCCTAAACATTGAAGTATCCATCCTTGCAGGATATTAGACTCGGGGGCGAGTGGAACACCCAATTCATATTTCCTCAACCACAAGGAGGCAAAAGTTGGAAAAATATTAACATTCCAGTCCATTGAAGAAGAAACAACACGAAGTGATTGGTATCTTGAAGAAAGATACCAAGTTTACAGAACTAACACTTAAATTTCTGCATATATATGAGCTAGCCAATGATTAAATGATGGGAACAATAATGACAAAAATGAGATTTAACAAATTTGTTGTGAACCCCTCGGCAATCCAAGATGAGGACACCATTTGCAATATTCAACAAATTCTGCTCTTTCATCCTAATCCTCATCACACATCATCAACAAAATGAAATCTAAAGAAAAAAGAAATTATAAAATCAAGAAGTGACAGTGGTTGTGAAGATCTTACCTCTTTTAGCCAGGAATGGTAGGTTTCTCGTATATTTGTTTTTCTCCATGCTCGAAGATCAAATATATTCATTCCATAAGCCCATGCACATTCATCAGGATCCAAATTCTTTACAATGAGAGGATGAGAAAAATTGAAGTAGTTCCTGAAATGTTTGGACATTACCCACTCATCTTCTCCTTTACAAGTTTCAACAGCTCCATTTACCTTTCCCTCAAGATCAATTTCCCAAAGTGGAGACAAATCACTCTGAATGACAACATCATCGTCCAAGAACACCACCTGGTCCAGGTTTGGAAAAAGCTGTTGAATACACAAAATCAGCAAAATGATTTTATGGAGATTAAAGAAAGAATTAATTGAACAAAATTGGAAACAAAACAAAAAAGGTAATACAACCATGCCAACTCTCAATGCTGCAACTGATCATGATGTACACTTAGGGACTAAAATCAATTTTCTCAAGCAACAACAGCAGGTCACAAAAGCACCCTTGTTACCATTTTATAAGCCATAAAATTACCAAATTGTCACCTCTTTATCTTTGATAAATCTTCTTGCCCATGGCCATCATAATTATCAATGTTCTATTTGTTTAAATTGATATTGGCTGGATTTTGGAAATACCATCACGTTGAGATTATATATCACTATACAAGTTCAATGACGTTCCTCTGGAATTGGAGGCAACAAGTGTACCAAACTTATTGTTCTGGCTTGCCCAGGTGGCAGAAAACTGGATCTCTATGGCCATATCTTTCATGACACCAAGTAATCCAGATTAAAGAGCATTAAATTTTTTTACTCACTTTCAGTTTTCTTTTATTGTCCCTTCTACTCCCCCTATCTTAATCAGTCATACATGACATCAAGTCCAAGCCTCGGGGTAAAATCAAAAGAAACGTTTCACATTACATTTGATTACCTCAGGTAAATATATGCGGAGATGGTTGAGCAATGATATGTACTTTGGACTTCTAGCCTGCAATTTTGAAGCAAACATTCGTGGAGTCGTAGTACTGAGATTGGCTCCTGCAACATGATTCCCATGGTAATAATTCCTAATACCATTATGACTCTCCACAACCTCAAGCACTGGAACATTTTCCCTTGTCAACCAGTCAAACTGGTGAATTCCTTTCACTTCAACAATGGCTGGGGGTACTGGGTTTAGCGCAAACCATGAGTGCATACCCGCATAAGTTTTTTTGTCTGTAATGACATGAAAGACTATTTTTTCGGGTTTTAGAGATGCCTGAACAGCAGATGTGACAACAACTGATGCGGCCAAAATGTTGTCGGTTGACAGAACAAAGTGATGGTAAGAATTATCAGAAAGCAACGGAAGTAACTCTGGGGATGGCAATTGTTTGCGTGCATGAGCATTAGATGAATATTCATCAGTCAAACGTAAAGCAAGACAGTGGATGCTCTTTGGAATGGAACTTGCAGCAACATGTTTGTTCATCAGCTCTAAAAATTTAGCTTCTCTAATTTCAACTTCAAATTTCTTTATCTGGACAACAGAAAGAAAATAATTAGTTGGACACAGAACTTGAATATTCCTCAGCATTTCTTTTTTCATTTCTTCTTAAGGAGCAGGAAAAAGAATGCAGTCTTTAGTCCTGACGTATTTACACAGAAAAGCATAGTCAACAAGCATCAAGGCAAAAAAGGAAAAGAAAAGGCAAATATATACCCTATAAGCAATAAATTGATCCATAAGCTGACAAGCCAATCAGTAGAAAAATTGGGATATGTAAATAGAAAGACAGAGATGCAACTTATACTTAGTGGGGCAACTATAAAAAGACAGAAAAGAAATCCAAGACCAGAACAGAAAAAGAAATAAAAATTTCCATAAAAAGAAGACAGAAACTAAAAACAAGCTATAATGGATGAGATTGAATAATTGAATAATCCATAATAGAACTGAAGGAGGGGAAAGTGGAGAAATAATCCAGTTGACCCAGGAACCTGTGCCAAAGTCACCCAGGTCTCTGGGTTTTCACTAAAACTTCATAAACCCAATTAGACTACCAGAAAATCACCGGTTTTTCTGGTCCAATTGACCAGGCTAATCCATGTCAGAAAACCTTTACCAGAGCACACACAACACCATAACCTAGAGAATTGAAAACTGAAGATTTTTTGTCTCGCTTAGATCAAAGTCATGCTGACCCCAATACTTGGAAAGCAATAAATAAAATGTTAGTTCAATAAACAAAAATCCCATGCACACCAAGTACCAAATAGATCAACATAAAAAGAAAACCCTTGGGCAAGGCACACTAGACCCCCAATTCAGAACCCCTTCTGAAATCTCCAAGAAAGAGCTACTTAGATGAGGATTTCGCAGCAAGAGCACACTAACATTCATCCCAGAACATGGCCCGTTTGAAAACCTATGATGCAATGAAATCCTAGACTTAGAAGAATATCAAAGATGGGGAATTGTGGGCTGAAGTTTAAAGCATTACTGAAGAGTCCTTTTTTGCTACGGAGTGTTGGAATTAGCAAGGTTAAACGATTGGAGTTCCAGGTCTAATCATCTTCTCCAGTTAAGCATATACCTTCTTTCAGTTAGATTGCTTGGATGATGGCAGCATAAGTTTTCACTTTTTGATATTTGGAAATGATAGGGTGGGACAATGGATGTTTCTGTTACCATGTTCACGCTTGTTGATATCAGATGTCAGGTAAATAGGAACTCTTTGCCATCAAGGAGAAACACATCAGGAATTTCAATGCATATGCCTGACAACTTTGTTCAGGCATTTTTCTCTCATATCTTCCGGTATTTATTCATTTGCCAACTCTAGTTCACTCATCAGAAACCCTAGTATAATCCCCTGATGTATTAAGAACATAGAGAAAGCTGGTGACAGTATACATTGACAAAACATAAATGTCTACAATTAATCTGAAGCACCAATAACCAAAATGTTTAGGTACATATTTCTAAAATTCATCACTATCACATGCACACAGAAAGATATAGAAAGTGTGCAAATATCACACAAACATAAAAGGCTGAACTTAAGCAACTGCATGTAGAATGATGAATGCACCAATTACTATCTTTTGCAAAACGACAGGTTAATACTGGCTACTTACCCAAAATACCAGTTAATCACATAAACATAAAGAATTTCTAGTGATGGATGAAAAAAGAATGATACATGACATCAAAGATATTTGTTGCCATTGAACTGCTATATGCTTAAATGCATTAAAGCACAGTTCTAGCAAAATGAAATAAAGAAACATAAAAAACAAAAGAGTTTCACATTAATATGGCATAAACACTTTTGGCAAAATGCTCCAATTGATGCAAAGAGAAAAATCCATCCATCCAAAAAAAAATCTTGGTTAAAATGATAAAATCAAAACACAATTGACAAAAAATGATAACATAAAAAGTCAACAAGGCTCAGCTAAAAATTTTCATTTAAAACTTTTTATATTATAAAATACCAAAATAATTTAACATGAGAGATAGATGTATGCCTGTAATACTCCAACATAAATAATGCTTCAAGTTCTGAACAAAAGAGCACATAAGTGAGCATTTCTAAATTTATGCTAAATCAAATATACTTCTTTCTTATTGTTTTGGGCCATAGGATGTTGAGTTCAGAAAACTCAGAGAAAATTTTAGAACGAATAAAAGTAACAAAACTACTTTAGCTGTACAAAGAAGAAAAGGCAGAGAGAAAAATATATATTGGGAAATAAAATTGAGGGATGTTCATAGAAGATAATGAAAGAAAATAACAATCTACAAAAGCCACAAGCTATTGTTCGGGGGCCTATGATTGATATATGGTCAGATACAGGCTATTGGTTCAGATTCTCTTACTAAAGCTACATGCACAGATGTATATATCTTGCATGAACATAATTAGCGAGCACAAAGTGCATTGATCTACCATGAAGAAAGCGCTCGAAATTTACATGAAGAAGTACTAAATATGTAAAGGAGCTATGTAGTATCAGATGATGTGAGCTAGCCCAACCTACTGCAATGTAAAGTAGTTCACATGGCCAAGCACAACCTTCAGGATTTTCTAATCAAACAGAATTTTAAAGCAAGAAAGGAGTATGCATGAGAGAGGGACTTTATCAGTTAACAAGTAACTATCTAAATCCAAAATAGATCCCGTTCGATAGTAATCCTCTTGTGCAATATCTGTGCCATCAAGAGAGCAGGATGGTCCCAGTATCATGACTTGGGCCATTTTTTTCAGCACAGAGATCCCTTCAAGACAATCATAAAAATGAACTAAAGCTTCAAGTATCTTCTGCACTCCATCTTCCCTTCAAGATAATCTCATTTTCTTGGCAGATAAAAAAATAAAAAAGAGGACAATCATGTCACCCAAATATATTCATTCCAGTACAGTTTAATAGCATTATGACCAAGATCCAGAAAATGAAAGAACCTAAACTGAAAATGATTCCACTTCCTATCTAATCTGCAAAATCCATAAGAACCTCAATCAATAATAAAGCTAGTTCAAACAATACAAGAAAAGGGAAGCTAACATAAGTTTAGACAATGAGATTCTATCAGTTTTCAACCGTACTCCCTTCAAAGACACTAAACAGCAAAATTATGAAAACAATAATTCACATATAAGTTTACATTGTTATAACATGAAACATACCATAGCCCTCAAAATGAAAGCAAATGTTTTTGCATCATACTGGTTGTTCTTCATCTCAGAAACAAGCTGGTTAAAAGAATCCGGGCACTTAAGACCATCTGGGATTTCCTCATTCTTTATTTTATCGAAAACCTTGTACAAATCTTTAACCAGCCTCTGTTGCATCATTATCAGGACAAGAATCAACCATTAAAAGCTAAAAATTGTTACACAGTATAAATATGACATAACCAGAAAGAACAATTGAACAACAAGGAAAGAAATTTATTTACCCCCGAATCATCTCTGCCTAAAAGCCTTGGTCCCAGCCGCCTACCTAAACAATCTGCATTGTTAAATCGTATTAAGAAAAAGCACAACATTGAATTTAGTGGTTCAAAATGAAGGAGAATTCTAGATCATGATCTAGAAAGCGCTTAACCACTGAAAACTGTAGATGCATAGAATATTATAAGCCAATGTGCTATTAGGAGTTTGAATTCAGCCACTAACAAACAAACTATAGTTCTCATGAAAGAGCTGACTTGAAGCCTTTTACCCTGATCCATGATAAAAATTTTAACATCAAAAACAATAAAAGGAAAAATTATTGAATAAATTGTTGTCTTTAACAATGAATATTAATTAGATTCTAATTTCCCATCATGCAGATATTAAGAAGTATGAAAAGCCATCTCAAATTATTTTACAATAACAAACCAACATCAATAAAAGGAAAAAGACCATGGGCATCCAAATAAAATTAATACATTGAGAATGAGCTAGGAATAAATTCTGTCATACACAAGAACACATAACTTTAATGAATCAAATGAATACTTTTTAACTACAGACAATATGTCTGTGGTGGCAAAGTCAATATGAAATTAACATATTACCAAATAAAATCACAATAACAGTAGTAAACATGGGTCAGATTCATGTATATGCATATCAATTTACATAGTACAAGCAAAGAGAGCTAGGAATTGGTATTAAAGAATAAAGACCAAGACAAAAACATTCAACCATCTCACGAACTAACAAGTATAACTTAATTTCACTTGCTACCCAAAGGACATTTAAGAGTGCAACAAAATTCTAAACAACCTAGGCACTAAAAGAGCATAACGAGCACAGAGCAAATCGAACCAGGATCACCCAAGAGTCGCAAACAAAAACATAAATGCATAGACAGCACATTTAACTTTGCATAAACAATGAGGAATGAGTAAACTAATAATCACGAGGAGTTTCCAGCACATGAGAATAAAAATTACAAACCCCAATCAGATCAAGATCCATCAATTTGAGCATAATACACCAATCAAATTCGGATAAAAAAAATAAAAAGAAAAGGTAATCATCACATTGGGCAAAGAAAAAATCAACCAAATAAATAATGATAGAACGAGAATAAAAGATATACCAAGTGAGGAGCACTTGTTGACACCTTCGAGGGTAACAAGAGCAGTAAGAATGAAGACAAACGGCAAAAGAAAAGCGAGAACGAGAATAGAATGGAAAAGGGTTCGATACGAGATGTGGCAAGCTGCGACCTTGATCTTCATCAAATCAATAAACCCATTGCTGCTGCTCGATATCGTGATGCTTCTCATGCTAGGCGAGATGTGAAGCTGCATATTCCTGTTCTATGCAGCCCCACTACCAATAACCTAGCAGCACCACCACCTCCACGATAATAAAAAACCAGCTGTTTTGATACTACGAATCCCAGTAATGCCCCACTCACCATCAGATCCACTATTGTTGTTATTCAATCTTTGTATTCCCACCTGAGATCCACCGCTATTATTTCTTTTCTGGGTATTGTTGTTGCTGATTACGGTAAATTTTTCTCCCTGTCTCTGTGGTCTTCTCAAAGACCGCATTGGAGATTAAGCAATCAGCAGTAATGGGTTTCTCTTTGTACTCTCCCAGAAATGTAAATACTTGAACTTTCAAGAATTTGATAGTCAATCAATCAATATGAGGCTACTGGGTTAAATGGGTTTTCCTTTTCCTTTCTTTCTATTATGTGTCTTTATTTTTCTTTTTTTTCTCTACCGTGGATCAAGAAAAGAAAGAGAGAGAACATGGGTTTTTGTTTTTGTTTGAGTTTCTTGTACAAGTTCTTCTCTTTCTTGCTTTCTTTGTTTGATTCGTGGATGGTGCGATCTAATTTTCCTTTCCTTGAGAAGTTAAAAATAATTAATAAAAAAATTAATTAAATTGAATTAAATGATTAAAATGAATTATTGGAAAATTAAAAAAAAAATAGTCAAAACCGTGTTGGGGTTAGAGAGAGAAAATTGAGTTTTAGAGAGAGAAAAAAAAACCAAAATAGAATTGAGGGGTGGATGTTCGACCTTTTTGTGAGGATAGGGTGTGATCTTAGAGCTAATTTTGGATGTCTCCTATGTTTATGGCAAACATTTGGTTTGATTGGTGATTATTGTGGATATTGTTATATTTTAAGGGTTGTTGTTTGTTAATTTTAGTTAACTTTCCATTTTTCCACTACTTTCTACTACAAATACAACATAGTACAATTCCACTACTTCTTGGTTCAATTTATAGAAAATAAAATTTAAAAAATATAAATATAAATATGTTTGTGTTTGTGTTTCTCTTCGGTACATTAAAAACTTATTTTCAAATAAAATCGTTTTCAAGTATACAATTTGTTCAATGTGAACTTTAGTATAGTACTTGATAATCCAATTGTGAACATAGTATCCTTTCAAGATGAAGAAAATCCACTTAAAAAAATATATAAAAAATACCTTTATCGCTATAAAACTTATATAATTGATGAAAAATAAACTCTATTTATTGATAAATAGGTTTTTTTTATAGAGAGAAATAGCTCATGTTAAAGACTATTTTGTATATTGAGACCGATGTCTATTATTAGAATGCCTTTTTGTATCCGAAATGATAAATAAGTTGAGAGGTTCTTATTAGAAAAATAAAATAGTGATTAAGATCCTAATGGTAATAAATAGGGATGAGCATGGATCGGTTAACCAGTCCATCAGCAAAAAAATTAACCAATCAATTAATATCGATTTTTTAAAACTACCAACCATTAACCAATCCGTTATATTCAGTTAATCAGTCCATCGATTTCGGTTTGGTTAACTAATATTTTTCGATTAATCATTAAAATTTATAACATAAAATTATATAAAAAACTTAGATAAAATTTAATCCAATTTTCAATGTGTAAAGTAATTTAATATAAAAATTATGAAACAGGCATAATTTACGAGCCAAAATTCCTGTTTTATAAATTAATAGTTAATATTATAAAATAGATTTGATATTTATTGAAAATTACTATGTTTGATTCTAAATCAAATAAAATTTTGGATAATAATATAATTAAATGCTATTAAGTAAAATATGAACACCAATATATGATAAAAAAAAACATATATAAAAGTTAATTGTATTCTATATATAAATATTGATATATAATTAAAGATAATGATATAATATAAATTTAGGTTAAAGTATTATATAAATTTTATAGAAAAATATAAAAAATTAAGGTATAAAAATAAAAATATAATTTAAAGTATTATTTTATGTAAATTTTAGAGAAAAATAGAAAAAAATTAAAAATATAAAAATAATAATATATATGAACCGGTTAACCGTGGACTAACGGTTAATCGATATTTAAAAATCTAAACTGTAATTATTAACAAAAATATAAAAATTAAAAATTATAAGCGAATTCATCGGATCGATTAACCGTAAAAATCAATTTAATTTTGGATCGATTTTACAGTTAACCATATTTTTTGTTATTTTTGCTCATCCCTGGTAATAAATGAGCCAAAAGAAAATTATAAGGTTAGCTTGTGTGTGTGTTTATAATTAGGAAAAAAGGAATTATAGTTGAGTTGACACTTGAATATGCAAAAAAAGATTAAAAAAAAAGTGAAGTCTATGAATTCAATTAATTTTCTTATTGTTTATAGCAAAATAGTAATAATGGAAAATCAATAGAAAATAGTGAAACGCATCAAAACTATTAGCATTGACAAAAGAAAAAAAAAACAATTATATTTTGAGAAACAAACCTTCAAATTATCATCATTGACCATCAATTATATTTAGCTACTAGGACTTAGATATTCATATACTTTTCCAGATTCAATAATTATATTTAAAAAAAAAAAACTTCTAACCTAGTGTGCAATTTAACTAAGAAAAGGTCCTAAAAAATCGTAATTAAAATATAAATAAATTTTTAATAAATATTATAAAATTAAAAAAAATACTTTAAAATTTATTATTCTAAGCTGAAATTGACAGATCCGAATAACCATATAACCACGTAAGCATATAGCCTATGGAAATGGGCCCTTCGAATAGACACGTATGGCAAAATGCTGACGGTGACCATTTTTGGCATATGCATACATGGCAAAAAAAGGATTAAGATTTTTTTCAGTGAGAAAAAATTATTATTATTATTATTATTTGCAACTCTGCATTTTTATTTTTTTAATTTTGTACATTTAAAAAATCATTCTGTTTGTCGACATCAAGTCTATTCACACCTCTATTATTTGCCATGTATGATACCTAAAAAGTAGAAATGTAAAAACTACAAAATTTTCCGAGTACTAGTTAATAATTGACTACAAAATTTTCCGAGTACTACAAAATGTAAGATTTTTTTTTTCTAAATTATTTTTTTATATATAGACAATTAAATTTAATTTTATAATTAATTTAAATATTTAAACTATACTAATTATTTATTAAATATCAGAACTAGTTAATTTCACAAAATTAGAATTCATGGCACTAGATTATATTAATATGTTATCACATAATATTAAAATTAACAAAATAATCAATTCATTTTATTTTTAATGTCAATTCGTAATATGCAAGCGAGACACTTGTTTATATTACAATAATTCATATATTATATGAATGCATTTTAATAATATTAATAATTGACTTAAATTCAGTGTAAAACAGACTGTTCCTAGTCAAATGAAGGGCACCCAGTAACCAGGGGTAGGCAAATTTTGATTAAAGCAACCAAATTGATTGATTTTTTTAATTTAATTTAATTTTTTTATTTTTTGGTTTGAAATTTTAAGAATATTCAGTTATTTCGGTTTAATTCGGTTTTGAATATAAAAATCATAAAAAATTCGAACCGATCGAAATTTTAGTTAAACTACGTCGTTTTGATGTTTTTGCCTTAAACCCTATGTATACGTGTGTTTCTTCAGCAGACAAGCAAGCCTTTCATTTTTCATTTTTGCCCTAACCCTTTTTCTCTGCATATCATTGTTGCCTCGTCCCCTTCCTCCGATCATCAAAGCAGCAGTTCGCCGACCACTGATCGATATTCAGCGAATCGCACACATACGATTATTCATCTATTCACTCTCTTTGCGTCTAAAGGTATGTATTTCATTCATCTTTTCACTTCAGTTCTCTTTGTCTATTTAGCCATGTTTCCCATTTCTTAATAACAAAGAAATTAGATGTTCCACTTCTGCTTATTGAATATTGATTTGTTAAATGAAATCAAGGGAAACCGTTGATTATTTTTTTAACTTAGATAAAATGATTTTTGCGTAGTACAAATTGAGTGGCTACTTCTTCGTATGTTCGTTTTAGTGTTTTAATTCTTGCGATGTTGCCTATGTCTTGGCTTTTGAATGTGTAGTTCTTGTTGGTTCTGGTTATTTTCAATTTTGGTCTCTGCTAGAATTGTTGTAATTGCAATTAGGGGTGTTCAAATGTGGATTAGGTGGATTACAATTGATTTTTTCTTCAACCCACCTAAATTATTAAATGAATTGGGTTCAATCCAAATCAGATGAGTTATGTATTAATGTAACAGCCCCGGATCGTCGCTGCTGGTAAATATTGTCCGCTTTGGGAATCGACGTCCACATGTCTGCTTTTGAGACCATGTCTGATCTGCCCCCAAAGCGGACAATATCTATCAGCGGCGACGATCCGGGTTTGTTACAATTGGTATCAGAGCCGGTGCCGGATCGGTGTGTCAGCGAGGATGTTGGGCCCTAAGGGGGTGGATTATGAAATTCCATATCGGTTGAAGTGAAGAACGAAGCATGCCTTATAAGCATGTGGATACCTCTCCCTGGTATACGCGTTTTGGAGGTAACCTCAAGAGCAAAATCGTGAGGGGCGGATCCGGCATGATCTCAAAAACAGACATGTGGGACATCGATTCCCAAAGCGGACAATATCTACCAGCGACGGCGATCCGAGGCTGTTACAATTAAAATTTTTATGTTAGACTGGTTGATTTATGTGGGTTATATGAATTATATTAATTTTTTATATTACATTATAAACATATAAATTATTTATATTTATATATTTTAAATATAAAGAATTAATTTTATTTTTATAAACATTTTTTAAATTACTTCAAGCTTATAAATTTATAGTGCCACAAATTTAAAATTACATATAAATTTCATTAAAAAATTAATGATGATCAATAGCTATAATTTGCAAAGATAACATATGTAATATCATAATATTATTTTATGACAATTGAGTTTACAACTTAAGATAGAAATTTTATGATAAACTTTTATTTAGTTTATGATAATGGTTTAATCAGTACCAAAAAAATGAAAATTTTCTCATGAACCCATGAATTTCGAGGCATAATCAAATGCCACCTTAAAATTTTTTATTTTGGTTACCTCTTCATTGGAACTTCCAATTTTTTACTCTAATTTGAAATTTGATCCGAACATTTTCGGACAAATATAGATCCCACATTTAATCTAAGAAGAAAGTCTATGATTCAGTTCAAAAAAATTAAGAGTCAAAAATCGAAAACTGATTTTTTATTTTATTTTATATTTTCATAAGAAGAAAAGTAATTCGTGCAAAATTGACCAACATGAAGAATGCATATTCCTCCCATTTCTTTTTTACATAGAGGTTGATAATAATATA
Organism: Excoecaria agallocha; assembly: GCA_037975025.1. Taxonomy (NCBI): domain Eukaryota; kingdom Viridiplantae; phylum Streptophyta; class Magnoliopsida; order Malpighiales; family Euphorbiaceae; genus Excoecaria; species Excoecaria agallocha. The sequence continues at coordinate 44,115,476 of CM075811.1, forward strand.
CTATTAACTTAATCTATACAACTTATTTAAATCGAATCTAGACATAAATAGGGAAAGATAGATGGCAATATTATGCTATACCAAAATATTAATTTCCAAGCCAGATCAAAGAACTGAAGAAGTACTAAATAAATTTCTACAATAGAAATTTTATGACAAACTTTTATGATTATTTAGAAAACTAAATTTCATTATTAATTATATAATATATGATTAATTGATTTTGAGGAAAAAATACCTATCAAACTATTAAAATATAGTTTCTTAACAAAGAGATAAAAACTACAAGATTTAAATGAAATAATAAAAATTGAAAATAGATGAATAAAAAAAAAAGTATAAGTGAGAGTGTATTTGAAGAAGAGTGTAACGAGGGCTAATTGATTGGATTATATAATAATTCATAACCCACATTTATATTTTTAAAATGTTAGAATGGGTTATATGATTTACAATAACTTACTATAATTATAAAAAAATGAATTAAATGGGTTGAATTAAATAGACTAAATGGATTATTTCAAATTTGAACACCCCTAATTGCAATCTACTGGGCATCCTTTTGCAACATTAAAATTTTTCCGTTTATTTTAATCCAACACAATTATTCTCCCAATCTTAATCCAACAACGAAATTGAAATGGAAATTGGCATCCGATCTTATGTTCTGACCCACCTTTATTTTTCTCTTCATTTTTGCTCTATAAAATCTATCCATCATGACAATAAGATAATAGCATATATGATATATCTAAAGATTTATTGAAGTCGACAACAACAACTTCAATATTTGTTTTTAATTCAACATGTGGCTTGACTTCAATATTAGTATTTGTTTTTAATCCATATATTATTTTATTATTGCTTCTAAGTAATATATATTTTTACTTGAGATGAGAGTATTTCACTGGAATTAAATTACGGTACTAGACTACTAGAGAATTGAATTGTGAAAATGCTGTTACTGTGATTTTAATGTGTAGCAATCTTCTTTCCAAATGTGTATCATTATGCATAATGTATCATTGTGCAAGATTTTTATAGGTGATGATTTGGGATTTTAACGACTGGATTGAAGGTCGATGGAATTAAAACGTTTATTCAATCGTTTTTGTTATATTATTTATTATGAATTTTGGGATTAAATCTTTAATTTGAACTTGTATTTTGTACAATTTGAATGTTATTTGGATATATTTATTTTAGCATTATGATATGTAATTTTGTATAATTATTAATTTTTTTAAATATATTTAATTTTTGATTTTTTGTTTAACCGAACCGAATTAACCAAAAATTTCGGTTCGGTTAAAATTTTGAAACTTCGGTTCATTTGGCAAAATTTTTAAAAATTTAATTTTCGATTATTTTGGTTCGGTTTGTTTTTTGAATGAACAAACCATTGCACACCCCTACCATTAACTCATAAAACAGGAGGCCAAATTCATCTTTTTCCAATAACTTTTATTTATTTATTTTCTTAACTCATAAAACATAATTGGAAAAAAACACAAATAGAAAATAATAATAATTTATTGCGACCAAGAGTCTAATTGCACTTTTATGTATTATTATGTTAGGTTTGCTTAGAAAAATAAATTGGGTATAATACTATAAGCTACCTAAAAAGAAATAATTTCTCCGAGACCATCCACAGGTGATATATATATATATATATATATATATATATATATATATATATATATATATATATATATATATTATCATTGTTTTTCAAATTCCATATTGCCAAATATGTATATAAATTATAAATGGGTCAAAAAATTAGAATTATAAAATAATAGAATCGAAAGTAATTGAGCCGTAAAATACATTATTATTATTAAATGGTTGGATTTAAATGGTTGGATTATAAATGCATTAAGTTTTATGATATATTTTATTTTTTAAAATTTCATTAAAAAACAAATTACGAATTGTTTTTATTATCTTAATTAATCTCATAAATATTTTTCACACCCCTTCAATTAAGGCAATGATTCAAAATTTTAACTGTCCTATTGTGTTTGCAATATATGTATTGCCTAAATCGAATTTAGGCAAAAAAATTTCCTTAACCATTAAGCTTTCCTAAATCAAACCTCAATTCATTGCTTGAATAAGATATTTCCTTCTTTATTTTCTATTTAATCCACGTAAACCAAAATAAGATATTTCCTTCTTTATTTTCTATTTAATCATTTTGTACCATTTTGTACAATGGGACAAAGATGAATCCAGGTGCTCTTCTTCAAGTCAGAAACAAGTGTTAGCTCATGCATAGATCATTGAATTAGGAGTTGGTCTCGTCCCACTAAAACTATATATGCTGTCTTTACGATACCATTGACATTTTCATATGTCTGGTTATGTTCAAACTAGATGACGTTGAAGCTAACGTAAAATAATCACACCAAACAAATAATAGAGCATTTCAAACTATGAAGATTGTCCAAACATCACAACCAATTGTGCCAGCTATACCATCCTTTTAACCGGTCAATATAACGCATGTTCGGTGTAACTCCAAACATATTCAAGTCCTGTATCATGCATTCCATAACCAAGCAAATCAACAATGCAAGTATAGTGATCATCACGGGGACTTGTCTTGAGATAAATGCAAACCCTCATCTATCAAACCAGCATGACTGCAAGCTTGCAGAACAGAAGTAAAAGTTATTTCATTTGGTTTCACCCCAGATTGAACCATCTGTCTGAAAAGTGAAACAGCATTCTTACCATGTCCATGCATTCCATAACCAGCAATAAATACACTCCACAAATATACCTTTTCCTGCTAAGGGGATAGCATCAAAAATCTGGTGAGCAGATTCTATACTTCCACACTTTGAGTATATGTCAATTAGACATGTGGCAATTTCCATCCCTATAAGAAATCCATATCTCATTAGGTAGCAGTGTATATTCTTTGTTGGGTGCAAATCAACAAGAATGGCATAAGCAGGAAGTAGACTAGTCAATGTTGCAATATCTGGTTCAACTCCTTTTGACAGAATTTGCTTGAAGAGTTGTATTGCCTTGGTTGCAAGACCATTATGATTGCACCCAGAGAGCATTGCATTCCAAGGAGCAGTTCTGTTTGTTGAACTTCTTGTAAAAACTCCAAAACTAAGGTCAATACGTTTGCATTTCGCATACATGTCAATCAATGAAGTTTCAACAATGACATCCGAATCAAGATTTTGCCTTATTGTCCACCCATGTAAACTACAGCCATCCCTCAAGACATTGCACGCCGAGAGAATTGAGGCTATAGTCACTGAATTAGGTGTTACCCCCTCAATCTGCATGGCCCTACAGAACGCCAAAGCGTTTCTCACATCACCATTCATGATGTACCCATTGATCATGGAAGTCCAACTGATAACATCCCTTTCATTCATCCCATTAGGGGTGAGCATTTGGTCGGTTCGGTTCGGTTTTGGACCGAACCGATTGAACCGAAAACCAAACTTTTGAAAATTTAAGAATCGAACCGAAATCGATGTATATAGAAACGAAAACCGAATGGACCGAAATAATTTCGATCGGTTCGGTTCGGTTCAACCAGTTCTGGGTCATATTTGGGCTTTTTTTAATTGGGCTTTTAACCTAAATATGCTCATATATCCAATAAAATAAAACCAATTAAAAATACATACAACATAACTTAAAAATTACACTAAAAAATAAAAATTAAAAAATTTTACAACACATAATTCAAACATAATTTCTAATATATTCCATTAAAGAATAAAAAAATAAATTAATTTACAACCTACTACTATTATTATTATTACTTCTACTACCTTAATGTTTATATAAAATTACATATAGAGATCAATTAATTATTAACGAAACAATAAAATTGAATCCAAAGCTATTAATCAATTATTATTGGCAGCAAAATCCGGTCATATAAAAAGAATATCTTCATATATTTTTAGTAAAAAAAATTTAATGATCAAACTAGTTAAAAAAAATCAAGATAAAATGTATTTAAAAAACATAGCTTAAAGAGTTTCCTTAGTTAAGAATTTTTTTTTGACTACATTAAATAAATTCGAATAATTACTTAGTGACAGTTGGACTTTTTAAATATTTGTAAATCCCATATCAAAGCATAAGAAAAAATGATTATACAGTTGGATTATCCATCATAATTTTAAAAAATATAAAAACGCATAATCTAAAACAATTAGATTAGTTAATTATATTTATGAATTTGCAAAAATATAGATTTTATTTTTCTTGATTTTGTTTATTCTCGAAGCTTCATATTCAAGTCTAAGTGTCTAACTAATTTCTTTTTATTTTATTTTATTTTTCTTAATTATCACACATCTTTTTTTCATATAAAAAATAATACTAATAATTAGACATGATAAGCTTCGCTACTTAACTAAATCCTGATTTAAATTGAAAATTTTTTAAAGTGACAATTTAATAGGATAAATTCTTTCAAAGGTGACAATTTGATGTGAAGGAAAAAGTAATATTTTTAAGATTGACAGAAAAAAAAAAGGTTGAAGATTTAAAATTTTTAATTACAGGTTTAACTCAACAAAAGATGTTGGGATAATTAAAAAAAATATTTGGACTAATTTAAGATTAAAATTTTATCTTAAAACATATAAATGAATTTTAACTTTTTAGAAGCAAATTTACTTTAATTCCTCCATTCATAGTTCCATTAAAATTAACTTAAAGTTCTATGTTCTATTTAAAGGAGTATTAATTTCTAGATTAATATTTTAATTCACTTCTAAAACTAATACTCTACTACTTAATTTAATAAATTAAGAATTTATATTTATATTTTAATTCAATTTTAAATTTTAATTTTAATTCACTTGTAAAAAAATTGATTCTACTACTCAATTTAATAAATTAAGGATTTAAATTTATATTTTAATTAACTTCTAAATTTTAACTCACTTGTAAAAAAAAATTAAAGTAAAAAAATTGAGAATACTAATACACTACTACTCAATTTAATAAATTAAGGATTTAAATTTATATTTTAATTCACTTGAAAAAAATAAATTGAAAAATAAAAAACATGCAAATGATGTCTATGTTGAGATTTGAACTCAAGACCATTAGGTCTTGAGTAAGTCTCAAGAACCACTAAGCCACACTTTTCACTTTGATATAACAACACTATAAAGTATATATATTTAAAAACTTCGATCGGTTCGGTTCTTTCAATTTTTTAATTTTAAAAACCGAACCGATAAAACTGATTTATTTTTTCTGTTCTGAACCGAATGAATTGAAAATCGAAAAAATCGAACCAAACATACCAAAATCAATTCGATTCGGTTCGATTTTCGGTTCCGGTTCGGTTTTGCTCAGCCCTACATCCCATCAAAAACCATCCTTGCTTCAGCCATGCTGCCACATTTTGCATACATATCAACCAACGCATTCCTGACCGCTATTTTATTATCCAAATTTTTCTCTCCCAGTAATGCATGAACCCTTCTTCCCATTGCCAATTTCCTCAAATATCCACAAGCTGGCAACACAGAAACCACACTAGCACAATCAATCTCAACACCCGAGTCAACCATCTCGTCAAAAACCATCAAAGCTGTCTTCGCATGCCCATTTTTGTAATAGCCATTAATCATGGTATTCCAAGAGACCACACTCCTCTCTCTCATTGCATCAAAAAAATTTTGTGCTACCTCTTTCTCCCCAAAATTCATATACATTGACAGTAAGGAATTCTGCACATAGGTGTACGAACCAAACATAGACAACACAGTCTGTCCATGAACAACTCTACCCAATTCAAGCAAAGATAATTCAGTACAAGCCTTGATAACAATTGGGTATGTATAGCTATCCGGAACGAAATATCCTGATTGAAGCATTTCAACAAACACCTTTAGTACAGCCAAATACAGCCTACTTTTTAAGTACATGGCGATCAAGTTATTGTACAAGAGTACAGTTCTTTCAGGCAATTCCTCAAAAATTTTACGAGCATAGGGAATATGCCTGCAGTTGATATAGGCTGCGGCAAGGCTTGAGCGGAAACGGGAGGACTCCATGGAGGAGAGAAGACCTGCAATGGTGAGGTGGGCGGGGAGCTGTTTAGTGTTAATAAGGGACTGAGTGATTGCATAGTGCTTTAAGAGAGACTGGCATTGAGCTGCTGTCGTGTTAAGCAAGTGCCTAGCTTTTGATAAAGATTGAGAGGGGCAATTCATGAACTTGTTTTAACTGTATTTTGAAAATTACCGTTGAATTGAATCTCAGAATCAGAAACACACACACCTGAGCTGCCGCCAAAATGTTTGCAAGATAATAACAAAACTTTGCAGACATGTAATTTCAGTATTCAAGGCCACAAACACATTCATACTTCTGCAACATTGTATATTAAAGCGATGGACAAAAATTGCTAAGGATGAGGCTGTGTTGTATGCGCAATCCTCTTTTGAGATGCAGCGAAAAACTAAAAGAGCGAGGAATTCACATTACAATATCTTGTATGAAGAAGCAATCGATTGTGCAGAGGAATGTACAGGATCCGAACACAGTTTTAAGTTGGCACTAGATGCCTTGAGAGATGCTAGGATCAAAATTGTTGATGTTGTTATAATAGAGCCAAGTAACTGCTATTAACATATGGTGAGTTGTTTCTTTTCTGTAGGAAAATGAAAACCAGAAGTTCAACAGACAATCAGTCCACCTAGGACAGGATGATTGATAGCTCCTATTTAGTTTTTAATGATTGTGTGTTAATTGGCATTACAAAATATGAATCTCATAAAATTCCCTTTTTTTCTCTGCTGCAGGACTTGAATTTATGATATCTTTGATTCTGGGAACACTTAGATTTGCCCTTTTCATGCTTTGATGCAGCTATGGTGTTTCAGGTCCTTTCTTTTATCCCACTCCACAACAGTCTAAAGAATAAACAAATAAATAATTGTATCACCTGAATAGTGAATACTGTAGTTCTATATCTGACGGGGTAGGAGTTATTGCTATGCTGGAACCTCTTCTACATGGAATGTGATTTCTCCGTTTGATAATGATGCCTTGAGCTACTGAAACAACAGCACAAAGCTGCAACTGCCGTTGGTCTGCTGAATTCAAAGGCCGCAGGTATTTGCAATGAGCTGATGACAACTGAAGCAAATTAATGCATGTTGAGCGGACTGATGAGATAGAATTAAAGAAAACAAAGTGAAGAAAAGAAAGAGAATTAAGTTATCAACTTATCGTCCAGTTAGTTATAAGAATCAGTTTCTCTCTCTTTCGCCTCACTTAGTTGGCCCGAGTCAATTTCCTACATTTCTTGCATGTAAACCAAATTAGTTATTTTCTACTTGTATGTAAACCAAGAATGGAGTAATGATTAGTAGAGAGAAATTTTTAGTTCCCTTTCCGATTTCATCATTAGTCAAACTTGCCATTTCCCGAGTTTTACTTGTTTCCATTGGAACAAGTCCTAGCACTTTCGCAGTTTTTATATTCTAATTACTCGGCAAAAGATTCACAAAACTTGATTTTTTATAAGCGACACTTGTATTCTGGGATAATGCTCGTGCAGCATTTGGCCGCATTAGCTGGGAAGTCCAAAGATGGCAAAAGGCACTGAAATCTCACCATAGCAACACCAAAAAACCATAAACTAAGCCAAAAAAAGCGATTTCCAAGCAGGAGTGGATTCATGATGTTGACGGACTACCGTACACAAACCAATCTTTCAACCACTATTAGCGCAGTTCCTACGAATATATAATGGCTGAAAAGGATTATAAATCAAATCAGGAAAGGTCAAACACTGCATATCATGTTCCAAATGTCAAAATTTGTTTTGGATACGGTAGCAAATTACACTCACAAACCCCTCGTAAATGCAGAAAAAGGCCTACAAATGAAAACAAGTACATTACCCACCAAAGAGAGGAAGAAGAAAGGGGAAAAAAGTTGACTACCATAAATTCATCCCCCACAACCTCTTATTAATCTACACCCAACAATTGACAATTAGAATAAGAATGGGACTAATCCACAGAATTTGCAACAGTTTGAGAATCCAAAATCAAGAAATGGACCTCTTATGAAACAACTTTCACAGCCTTCCTCTTCTTCATCAAATCAGCTCTCGACTCCATCTTCACAGGCTCTGGAGCAGAGAAGACTAAACTTGCACCTTGATCCTGGCAATACCTACTTAAATTCCTTGTAGGATTCTTCTCACCATCATCACTGCTCAGTGAAGATGTGGCATTGTCATCCTCAGAAACTTCATCATTCTTAGTAACCTTGCCGGTCTCCTCTCTTTCTTCAATTTCATTAGAATTCACATAATCTCCATGATCACCACTGGAATCGCTCCCATCTGCAAAACTATCATGTCCTTTCAAAACAGACTCATGGGGATCACTGAAAATCCTATATACATTTCCGTCCTCAGCAAAGCTAACAGTTTTCTTCACTCTAGGTTTACCACCAATGTTTTTCACCAAAGCTCCATCACTCATTTTTGAAATGATAGGCTTTCCATTCTTGAAGATCTTATAACTTTTTACTCCATCATCATCATAGTCATCAATGAACGCCTCAAAACCTTCAAGCTCTACATCTTCTTCATCATTCTCACATACACTTGTAAACCTAAGAATATTTTCAACGCTATCACTTAAATTCTTCCCCGTTTCCTTCTGAGTTCCACTTAAACCTCCACATCCACAAGTTGAATTAAAAGCCCTAGATGTGTTCCTATTCCTAACAAATTTCACATTTTTTACAGGTTTGTATAAACTTCCATGCTTTTTAACTGCAAGTGCATCAATGCACTCCAAAAATCTAACTATGTCTCCGCTAATTGATCTTTTGCCATCTCTGATCATGGGATCGCCACCCTACAAATTATAGCCACAAATAAAAAATCAAAATAAGGGAAAAAAAAAAGGAGAAAGATCCGTGTGGATGATGTACCAAGATCCGTGTGGATGATGTACCTGAATAGAATCAAGTTTGAGCAGCATATCCATGGCTTTCTGAGAAAACATCCCATAATTGAAATGGGAATTACTCGAAAAAGAAGATTTAAGAGAGTTAAAGTTGGATTTGATAAAAGCAAGATCCTGAAGCTGACTTAGGGTTCTTGATCTACGAACAAGAAAGGAACGGAAATGGGTCTGGATAATGCGGGCAGCTGCTTCTCTAAGCGAATACGAAGGGTGAAAAAGCTTATTCGAGACAGGAGAAGTACATAATCGTTGAAAAGAGGATTCAAGAGAATCGATCCGTTGAAGAAGAGAAGAGATAACAGAGTGGGTTCGCTGATCCTCGCCTAGCTGTTCAAAATGCAGTCTTTGCGGCTGAAAATGCAACTTCTGGTGATTATTTTTTTTAGTTTGCTGTTTGCTAAAGCAAGTATGATTATTGGGGAGTTGCTGTTGCTGCTGTTGAAGAAGAGTGGAAAGAGCTTGGACAAGAGGATCTATTGACAACTGCTGAAGTGGTGGAGGAGGTTGAGAGCAGCAATGGCTGTAAGCGCAGCTACAGAAATTAGGGGTAGCGCTGGTGGTGGTTGTTGTAACGGCGGCGACGGGGAAAGGATTTTGGGTATGATGATGGTGGGTATGGTGAGAAGCCATTTGATGAGAGGGGCCGGAGAATGTACAGAGTGAGGGTTTCAGCGAATAGCGAGTAGCGAGAGAGGGAATATAACGTTGGGGTTGTGTTGTGGGCCTCTTTTGCTGATTGGGAAAACTTACTTTTAGCTTAAAAGCTATTGGATTTGGATCAACAAAGTTATAGTTTAGATTACAGGTGAGCCAAAAAAAAAAAGAACATAAATTTTCATTAATCTAAAAATTAATTTGAAATCAAATTAATTTTTAAATTAATTAAATTAAAATTTTAAATTTATTATTTTTATTTTTATTTTTAAAATCGACAATTAATGATTCAAAATCGAACCAATTATATATATATATATATTTTATAAATTATATTTTAAATTTTATACTTATATTTTTTAATATTTATATAATTTTATAAATATTATGATATATAATTTTGTAAAATATTATTAAAATATATATTTTTAGTAAATAAATATTAAATTATTTTATTATTATTTGATAAGACGTGAAATGTCTTTATCGAAGAAAAGAAAGTTAACAACCGTAGCTTCCAATCGGACGGTAGAGTCCTGCAATAAAGAGTATCTGGTTGGACCAGATATAAGCATTCTGAAACTTAAGTTAGTAGTTTTTTAGAGAGAGAGTCTCAGATATTCAATACATGGAGCCACTGTACTTTAAGCTATTTATAGGAGATAAATAAGGAGTACTTGAGTACTTGGGGTGTGATAATTGGCAGTTAAAGCAGGTGAGCGGCAAACTGACAGGGAGTGGGTGAAAGGTATGTGCGTTGACTTGTATTAATGGACTGATAGGACGTGATATCCCATTAATCCGATCGGACGTTCTGCGACCCTTGTCCTGTCTTCCAGCTCACGCTTGGTTCTTCTTGCTAATAGGCTTCGAGCTCTGCCGAGTGCTATTAGGCCGATTGTTTGGGCCTTGAAAAATATATTTTTCCATGGTTATCACTTATCCGATCGGGTGAATTCAGTTTTTTGGCCGGACTTTGAATTTTAGAAGGTGCTCATCTGAAAAGATGCGTCGGTTTAGTTCGAACAGTTGTCTCTGCATTTAATATTGTGTGCGCATGCTGAGAATGACGCTTTGTTATTCGTAACGTAATAATGACTGGATGACACATGGCGGCCATTTCATGGAGAAAGATTTGGAGTATTTCATAAGTTTTTGCTTATAAATAGGTAAGTTCAAGGCGATTTTTCTTCACTTTTCAGTGATCCTTATCAAAATTCAGCCAAATTTTCTTTGTGAGCCTTTGCTTTTTGAAACTTTAGCTCTTTTTTGCTTTCAGATTCTAGAGATTTCTCATAGTTCATGCGAGATTATCCAAGTAAGTAAATAATACCTGTTTACCTGCCTTTAATTTTCTTCTCATTCATCACATTCTTTACTTCTCCCCTCCACTAAAGATGGCTTCTAGTAGCAGTCAATCAATAGACATGAGCTTCATCGAGGAATTCAAGAATCGAAAATCTCTCGCTCATCCTTTAAAATTAAAAGAAGAAAAAATGGCTAGAATTCCTTTACAGTATCATTTTCCTGTGTCCGTGATGGCTTGCCTAAATTTCATAGCGATGACAGAGGAGTCTTTCAGCCATGAGAGGAATAAATGGTTCATCTGCCATCTTTAAAGTATGGATGCATGAATGAGGCTTTCCTTTGGTGCGTTTGACGTAGCAATTCTTAGGGGTTACAAAATTATCCCGAACCAACTGTATCCGAACGGATAAAGAACAGTGACCTACTTCAAGATCATTTGCAAGATAGAGGCAGTGGCTTCAATTATGGACCTGTTCATCCACTTCTTCTACTTTGCCAGTAGGAGTGATGGGACGAAATATTATTTTACTAACCAACAGCAAAGAAAACTTTTCACTGTCCCATCTTCGATGAAGGGCTTTAAGGAGAGATATTTCTTGATGGGGATGGTCGGTGGGTTTGGAGTACCACTCAGCCGATCGGCAAAAGCCACCATTGTGAAAGAACAGGCTGGTGGTCAGTCTCTATACGAAAGCAACATCAAAAAATTGATGGATGCTGTGGCGAGGCGAGGACAACCCTACGATTCTAACTTTCTATTGGGGATGTTATTGAGATCCTCAAGCTCCAATGCCAGCAAAGACGCAGAATGTGAGCATTATAATGGGAGTGAGTGGGAAGACATATATTGACAATCACGCATTATATGTGCATTAAATATAATTGCATTGAAGAAGATACTTATCTCGCTTTATCTTTGTGATGCAGCTGCAGACATAATGGCGAAAGGAGATGATATTGCTAAGCAGCTGGTTGATCAGGCTAAAGCAAAAAGGGAGGCCGAGCGAGCCGCAAAGAATGAGAGAACGATGAAGAAAAGGAAAATCTTATCGGCTTCGAAAGTTCATTTTTTCAGAAGCTCAACGAATGCTCCTGCTCCTGCTCCTCCCATTACTGCCATGGCTGCTGCTACTACTGTCGCTCCTGGAGAAGTTCTGTAAGACCATAGCGTTAGTGTAAGCTTTAGCCCCAATGCATTGTAATAAAAACACTTTAGTTAATAAAATGAGGCATTTGTTTTATCTATTGTATTCCTGTGCATATCAATTGATAGAACTATCCAAGAATGTTGTTTCGATTTAAGTTATCATGTGTGAGGCACATGGTTGTAAGACCTTGAAACAATAGAGACTTCATTCTAAATATCCCCAGTCAGTCATTGTTATGGGAATAACAATGAATTAAGACTAGTATGTTCTCTCTGACATTATGAGTTATGTCTTACGGATCATTAGGACAAGAGTGTCAATTAGAGATCATAGATATATATTAAAAAATATGGTATCTGGATACGATCCATTCATGAGAATACTACATGGTACAAGTCATAAGTGTATCACATATGCAAGTTTTGTATCGGAGTTCTTAGACCTAAAATCTATATGAAACTCTTTTATGAATTACTGTGTGCTTTGACATACACCTAACGTGCTCATAACAGAGTGACAAGTACGGGTATGCTTGGGTATGCATTGATTCATGTTAGAGAGCATGAAAGAAGTGAAGTGATTACCCCTCTCAATAAGAGAGAAAAATATCATCGACCACTTGATCAGTGAACTGATAAATGTATGGCCATACCGACATGAAATAATGAGTAATCATTATTTATCTGAGAGTTCAGTGTCACTGTAATATCAAGAAAGGAATTAATATATATAAAGATGACTAGTTCCATACCTTATATTAATTCTGATATTTATGAGTAAGGGACTATGCAAAATTGCATTAGGTCACTAAATGTCATATGTATTTTCATTTAATTTGGAATGCTATAATATCTTGCTAGAGAATATATATAGCCATTGAATTAATTTATTAATTCATTGCCAACATTAAATGGACCTATAGGATCGCACACAAAGCATTGAGATTAAAATATTTAAATAAAGTATTGGGCTTTAATTTGGGCTTTTAATTAAAGTCAAATTAATGTATGTAATGGGTATTAAAATTGCTATTGGACCTTGGTCCATGAGAGAGAGAAATTCAGCCCACAAGGTTTAATTTTAATTAATTAATTATCTTGTATTAATTTAATTAATTGAGTATTAAAGCCTAAAAGAATTTTAATCAAATTAAATAATTTAAATGGAAATTGAAGTGGCCAAAATTCCTAGAGAAATATCAAGGAATTTCGGCACATGCATTAATTTTAATTAAGTGATTTATTAGATAAAAATGTCTTATGTTTTATTTCAAATTAATTTAAATTTTAAATTCAAAAGGAGTTTGAATCAATATATGTTTCTTATTTTAAGGAAATGATTAAGGCTAAATTAACTATCTTAAGGTAGTGAATTTTAGATTGATCACTTACAAAATTAAATGATATATATTGAATGAGAAGAAAAATTGAAAAAACCCTAAGTGTGAGTGTGTGTGGCGTGAAACTCTCTCTCTCTCACACAAAATTCTTTTGGCCGAAATACACAAGGGAAAGAATTCTTTCTTGCTTTTTTGTGTTCTTGGGCATTAATAGCAACTAAAAAAAGTGCAAGATTAAGTCTTGTAGCTTCAATCTATTGCCATTACACAATACTTTAAAAGAGAGCTAGCAATCTCGATTTTAAGCCGTCATTACAATTGTGTGTGTAAACATAGAGAGTAGTGGCATAAAGGCTGTTCTTTTGGAATTGGTGGTGAAGATCTAAGGTTGACACATCCATCTTGGTTGCTGGTCATCATCAAATCAAATTCTTGAAGTGCATCTAAAATTGTAAGTTTTTTAAAAACCCTAAAATTGCATGTTTCGATTCTTGTCATGGAATTGTTAGGCATGTATGATCGATTTTATCGTTTTTTCGCTACATGATTACTATGTACATACCATGTCATATTCCATAAGTGGTATCAGAGCCTAAACATGCTTATTTTAGCACTTTAGATACATGAAATAATTAATCAAAAATTGTTATTTCAAATACATGCAATGATGAAATTTTCTGTTTTGAGTTTTTTGCATTGTTTTGGTGTAAAAACGATTTTAAATGATTAGATAGGTATTATAATTAATATGACACATTAATATACTGTCCTAAGATATTTTAGGAGCTGTTAATGGTCGGATAATTAATAATACCTGGTGGTACATGTTAATATTAAAATTAGGTGCTATTTGGCATGTTAATTGTTAGTTTAACAAATAGTTTTAAATATTAAATGTAAAAACGATTTTGGCATGTTTGTAAGTGATTTTTTAAAGATTAAATATCAGGTCTAGACATATTTTAAATTTGGTTTTAATTCTGGTCCATGATAATTTAATTGATTAATTTTAAGATCACTTAAAACTATTACTAGTTTGTGTTTGTTACATGTTTAATCAACATTGATTGTTTTGTTTTGATTAAAATGGTAAAAACACATTTAGATCAGATTGGTACAGAATATTAAATCAATATTTATGACCTTATTTAAGTTATTAAATGACTCATAAAATTGATTTAAATATTTGTGCATTTTTGTGGCATCACATAAGCATTAAACAACTAGTTTTGTTGTTTGTTTGTTTTTATATGCATTCCGTGTATCATATAGATGTTCTTCATGATTTTGTGTTTTAATTCATGTTGGTACATATTATATGTATTTTTAATGTTTATGAGCTGTATGACATAAAATTAAAAATGGCAAAATTGGAAATTATACTAGAGTTGATTTATAGCACAAATCTAACTAGTTTGTGTTTTGGGCTTTTAAGAGAACTTATTCAATAAGAGAATTTAGTCCATTGGGCTTCGGCCCAGGCCCATCACGGGGTTATCTCTTAAAGGTTCAAGTACACAATTTTGATTAATGGGTTTGGCTAAATTAATTAAAATTGGACTTTTTTTGATCCATGAATGTTATGTATATTTATTTGCTTGTTTGGTGTGATGAATGGATATGCATGGTGCATTCATGGGCCTTGGGTTTTTGTAATTAAATATGGCCTGCGAGCCATTATGTATTATTGTAAAAGTTTCATTTATTTCTTAGAATTGAATTTACTTGAAAACTTTGTAAATCAAGACGAAGCCCACCAGAGTGGAGAAGCCCAAATCGAAGATTCTTATGTAATAGTATAAAATCTTAGTTATAGGTTTTTGGGCCTATGTTTGTCACGCTTTACTTTATGCAATTATTTATATATGCATGCTATGTATGGATGACAAAGCGTATGCCATGTAAGCCATAATAAAATGAATTCCTAAAAATAGTAAGTCACAAAGTTGCCTTCCTAATTCGAAATATGTCAAAGCATCGATCACGTAGACTAGGAGTCCTAGATGCGCCCGATTATCTTTGTGAGGCATGGGTTGTGAATGTAGGTTGGACTTAATATGGGAAGAGATGTCCGAACCTAGGCAACTAATAAATGGGTTTGTGTTATAACATCTTAAAATGTTAGCCCATTTGATCCAAGAGTCATGTACAAGACATGATTGGAGTTTTCCTACCTAAGTAACTTAACTTGTTAGGTGTACAAGCTCAGCTTGACTAATAAGTTATTATAAAAAGTGGATCTTGGCCCACATTAAAATCACTAACGCGAATTATTTAAGGGGATATTAATTCGGTTTGTGGGATTATAATAAGACCTCATTTAATCTTGCTAAATTTTATTGTAGATTGAAAATGGCTTCTTCAAACAACAATTTCTCATTGCGATCGGTCCTTGAAAATGACAAATTGAATGGCACCAATTTCATAGATTGGTCTCGAAACTTAAGAGTAGTTCTTAAGCAAGAGAAAAAGTCGTATGTTTTGGATGCACCCTTGCCTGAAGAACCTGGTAGGAACGCCTTTGCAGTTCAAAAGAAAATTTTTGAGATCAAGAAGAGCGACTCCAATGATGTGACCCATCTGATGCTGGCCACTATGGTGCCTGACTTGCAAAAGCAATTCATGGACCAAGAGGCTTATGCGATAATGGTGCACCTCAAGGAGATGTTCCAAGAGTAAGCCCGTCAAGAGAGGTTCGTGACAACAAAGGCATTAATTTCTTGTAAGATGGCTGCGGGTACTCCTGTTAGTACCCATGTACTCAAGATGAAAGGGTATCTTGATACTCTTGAGAACCTTGAGGTACAAGTGCCAAAGGAATTGGCCACTGACTTGATCTTAGGATCATTGACTGATGATTATGATCCATTTGTGATGAATTATAACATGCATGCAATGAATAAGTCAGTCACCGAGCTTCATGGGATGCTTAAGAATGCTGAAGAGAACATTCGAAAGACCAATCCCGTACTAATGGTTCAAGGGGGCATTAAGAAAGGACTCGCTAAGGGAAAGGGAAAGGCAAAACCCAAGAATGACCTGGCTCGGTTCAAGTCAAATGGGAGTGCACCTCAGGCCCAATCCAAGCCCAAGGCGCAAAAGCTCAAGGAGAGCGAGAGCACTTGCTTTCACTACAACAAAATAGGGCATTGGAGGAAGAATTGCGCTCTCTTCAAGGAATAACAAAAGAAGAATGGAGCCAAGGCGTCCAGTTTTGGTATTTTTGTTATTGAGATTAACCTTTCTATTTCTACCACTTGGGTATTGGATATCGGTTGTTGTAATGACTATACTAGATAATCCTAATTACTGTTACTAATTACATTCATTAATCCCATTAATCCTATGACTCGTCTGTTGATGATGCATATATGAGCATACATACATACATTCATACTATCATATGTTATTGATTATTCTTTACATAACTTTATAATTACATGCCTTTACATACAAATATTTGGATGTAACAAAAAGAGATGCAAAATCAATCTCATACATCAAAATGCTACTTCTATTCTGATGTCGTCTTGGGAGATTGTTAGCTTTGTCCCTGAACAAAACTTCTACCCTGCGAACCTACACGGATAAATACCCGTGCTAAGCTAAAAAGCTTAGTGGGGAACAACTAATAGGTTGATAACCACTCACAGTAGTTACCACCAAGCATTCATTACAATAAAATACAATGCATTTACTGGATTAATAAAGATATAATAGTATCCTTTAACCAAAACAGTGACAGATTTCAAACTGTATATGCATATCAATATTTGCATCAATGGCCTGCGTAAATTCCTGTGGGTATGGATAACGGGTGCAATGGATACCCGAAGGTATCAAATCAGGAGGATACCCGAAGGTATCTATACAGAAGTCTCATGTAGAGATAAACAGAAGACTCATAAGAGTCAAATAGAAGACTCATGAGAGTCAAACAGAAGCAGCTGCGACGGGAACCCTATAGGCATGCCTATCTATCCACAACCAAGTCTCTAAGTGCAGGCATAACATATCATATTTCATATATCATGAAATTTCATCACTATAATTCAATATAGCATTAACAAATGCTAATCATTATAATATTATGCATTCTCATCTTCATAGCATAATTAAGAATCATATACTGTAATTTCTTTGAAATAAATTCATGTATGTTTCTATTTTGAGTAATAGAAACTCACCTTTCAATTAACAAGCAAGCCTTGCATTTATGGATATTCATTTTGCTATATGACTATAATTTAGGATGATTTATAAGCTTAGGAAGGGCTTAGACAAGTCTGTACCTCAAAAGAAATTAAAGAAAATACAGTTTTTAAAATACGGGGGAGGGTCACGGTTACTAACAATTTCTGGTAATCGTGAGCCCAGACTTGTACTAAGGGTCACGGTTACTATCATATTCCTAGTAACAGTGAACTATAATGCTCTTTGATTCTGGACAAAACAATGAACTACCTCACGGTTATCAACATTTTCGTAGTAACCGTGAAGTGGGGTGATGGACTCAGGTCACGGTTACTATGAATTCCTTAGTAATCGTGAGATAGTATGAGTTTTGTTTCTAGACCAAAAGTTCATTTCCTCACGGTTACTAAGCCTAGGGTAGTAACCGTAAAGAAATACTACGAGACTGGGTCACGATTACCGTGAAACCTTAGTAACCGTGATCCAGAGAATACTTTTGGTCAGGACTAAAGATTTAGGCACCTCACGGTTACTATGAAATTCATGGTAACCGTGAGCCCTAAACCGCCTCGAGACCGATTTCCAGTCTTGACTTCTAAACCCATTTTTTACCTAAAAAACAACAATTTTTGGCAAAATGGCCTCAACAAAGTTGTAGGCCTATGTTTCTAGTTTTCAAAACATCAAAAATCATTTCAATAAGACCTGTAAAACTCCAGTTATTCAAGAAAAACCACAGACTATTCATGAAAATGAAATACAAGTCATAGTCAGATTTCAATACCGATTTTCACTATCAAGCAGTGAAAATCAGATATCGGTCTCTTCTAACAAAATAAAGATATACAAGTCTAGTTTTTATACTAACTAGAATTTAATCATTTAAACAACTATAGCTCAAGATATAAGCAAAAGTGTACAGACTGGTCAAATAATCTTTAAAACAGATTTTCATATTTTCAACCAAACTTGCATGTTTTCAACTCTAAATCCTTCTAAGCTTCAAATCATCCATAAAACACATGAGAGAGGCACTCAAGATCTCTCTCATGACAAGTCAATATATATACACACACATACAAAACCCTAAGTTCCCATACCTTGTTTAAACTCCACCTTTCTCTTCAACCTTGAAGAGCCTCCTTCCCTTTCTTTTTACTTGATTCTCCTTCTATAACATAAAACACTTCTATAAAAAACCAGCAAGCTAGACAAAGAGCAACACATATCAAAGAAGAAACAAATTATCTTACCACTAAACTCAAGCAAATCTTTCTCTTTTTCCTTACCCCAAGTCAAAGAAATCTAGAGAGAGGATGAGAGAGAGTTTAGGGTTTGGGAGAGAGAGAAGATGAAGATGGAGAGTGAAGACCAAGGGTTGGCCGGCCACTTCTCCACCAAAAATATCTCCCTCCCACTCCCACTTTATTGACCCAAATGTCAATTAAACATTAAAATTGCCAATTGGTCCTTTAACTTTCCTTTATTTCTAGTAATACCCCACATCTTAATTGAATGCAAGTGGCTATTTAAACTCAAAACTGATAAGACCTACAAAGGTAGAATAGTAGCAAAAGGTTTTCGACAAACTCATGGTGTAGACTATGATGAAACCTTTTTGCCTGTAGTCATGCTCAAGTCCATTAGGATCTTGCTTGCTATAGCTACATATCATGATTATGAGATATGGCAAATGGATGTCAAAACTGCTTTCCTCAATGAAAATTCACTTGAGGATGTGTATATGACACAACCTGAGCGTTTTGTCAATCCCAAGCATCCTAAAAAGGTTTGCAAGCTTCAAAAATCCATTTATGGATTAAAGAAAACATCCCGAAGTTGGAATCTTCGTTTTGATGAGGCATTCAAAAAATTTGACTTCATCAAGAACGAAGATGAGCCTTGTGTGTACAAGAAGGTTAGTGGGAGCATAGTAGTATTTCTGGTCCTATATGTGGATGACATCCTTCTCATTGGGAATGACATTCCAACATCACAAAAGGTTAAGCAATGGTTAGGGAAATGTTTCTCAATGAAAGACTTAGGTGAAGCCGAGACAATACTTGGTATTCGAATCTATAGAGATAGATCGAATCGACTTTTGGGACTAAGTCAAGAAAAGTACATAGATAAAGTACTAAAGCATTTTAGTATGGGAGACTTAAAGAAAGGGTACATACCTTTGGCTTTGGGAGTTCCTTTGACTAAAGAACAGTGCCCTAAAACCAAAGAGAAAAGGGACAACATGAGTAGAATCCCATATGCATATGCTATTGGATCTATCATGTACGCTATGTTATGTATTAGGTTGGATGTTCCTCATGCATTGAGTATAACTAGTAGGTTTCAACAAGACCCTGGTGAAAAGCACTGGTCTGCTGTAAAGGGGATTCTAAAGTACCTGTGAAGGACTAAGGATCACTTCTTGGTGTATGGTGGTCAAGAAGAGCTCGTCATACAAGGTTATGCCGATGTTGCTTTTCAGACCAGCACTCAGGATTCTAGATCGCAATCTGGATTTGTTTTTGTTTTAAATGGTGGTGCTGTCAGCTGGAGAAGCTCGAAGCAAGAGACCGTTGCCGACTCAACTACAGAATCTGAGTATATTGCAGCTAGGGAGGCTGCAAAAGAGGTTGTTTGGATTAAAAATTTTATTTTTGGATTAGGAGTGATCCCAAGCATCCTAGATCCATTAGAAATTTTCTGTGACAACAACGGGGCCATCGCACAGGCCAAGGAGCTCCGGTCACACCAGAAATCCTAACACATACTCAGGAGGTACCACCTGATCAGAGAAATCATTGATCGTGGGGACATCAAGGTTAGCAAGATAGCAAGTGAAGACAATGTAGCAAATCTTTTGACGAAACAGTTGCGTCCAAATCTGCACGAAGCTCATTTGAGAGCGTTCAATCTTAGAGTTATGCCCAATTGGGACTAGTGCTAGTGGGAGATTGTTAGTATAAGCCCTAGCCCCAATGCATTGTAATAAAAATACTTTAGTTAATAAAATGAGTCATTTGTTTTATCTATTATATTCCCGTGCATATCAATTGATATAACTATCCAAAAATGCTATTTCAGTTTAAGTTATCATGTGTGAGGCCCATGGTTGTAAGACCTTGAAACAATAGAGACTTCATTCTAAATATCCCTAGTCAGTCATTGTTATGGGAATAACAATGAATTAAGACTAGTATGCTCTCTCTGATATTATGAGTTATGTCTTACGGATCATTAGGACAAGAGTGTCAATCAGAGATCATAGATATATGTTAAAGAACATGGTATCTGGATACGATCCGTTCATGAGAACACTACATGGTACAAGTCATAAGTGTATCTCATATGCAAGTTTTGTATCGGAGTTCTTAGACCTAAAATCTCTATGAAACTCTTTATGAATTACTGTGTGTTTTGACATACACCTAATGTGCTCGTAACAGAGTGACAAGTACGGGTATGCTTGGGTATGCATTGATTCATGTTAGAGAGCATGAGAGAAGTAAAGGAATTACCCCTCTTAATAAGAGAGAAAAATATCATCGGCCATTTGATCAGTGAACTAATAAGTGTATGGTCATACCGAGATGAAATAATGAGTAATCATTATTTATCTGAGAGTTCAGTATCACTGTAATATCAAGAAAGGAATTAATATATATAAGGATGACTAGTTCCATGCCTTATATTAATTCTGATATTTATGGGTAAGGGACTATGCAAAATTGCATTAGGTCACTAAATGCCATATGCATTTTCATTTAATTTGGAATGCTATAATATTTTGCTAGAGAATATATATAGCCATTGAATTAATTTATTAATTCATTGCCAACATTAAATGGACCTATAGGATCGCACACAAAGCATTAGGCTTAAAATATTTAAATAAAATATTGGGTATTAATTTGGGCTTTTAATTAAAGTCAAATTAATGTATGTAATGGGTATTAAAATTGCTATTGAACCTTGGTCCATGAGAGAGAGAAATTCAGCCCACAAGGTTTAATTTCAATTAATTAATTATCTTGTATTAATTTAATTAATTGAGTATTAAAGGCTAAAAGAATTTTAATCAAATTAAATCATTTAAATGGAAATTCAAGTGGCTGAAATTCCTAGAGAAATACCAAGGAATTTTGGCACATGCATTAATTTTAATTAACTGATTTATTAGATTAAAATATCTTATGTTTTATTTCAAATTAATTTGAATTTTAAATTCAAAAGGAGTTTGAATCAATATATGTTTCTTATTTTAAGGAAGTGATTAAGGCTAAATTAACTATCTTAAGGTAGTGAATTTTAGATTGATCACTTACAAAATTAAATGATATATATTGAATGAGAAGAAAAATTGAAAAAACCCTAAGTGTGAGTGTGTGTGGCGTGAAACTCTCTCTCTCTCTCACAAAATTCTTTTGGCCGAAATCACAAGGGGAAGAATTCTTTCTTGCTTTCTTGTGTTTTTTGGAATTAATAGCACCTAAAAGAAGTGCAAGATCAAGTCTTGTAGCTTCAATCTATTGCCATTACACAATACTTTAAAAGAGAGCTAGCAATCTCGATTTTAAGCCGTCATTGCAATTGTGTATGTGAACATAGAGAGGAGTGGCATAAAGGTTGTTCTTTTGGCATTGGTGGTGAAGATCTAAGGTTGACATATCCATCTTGGTTGCTAGTCGTCATCAAATCAAATTTTTAAGGTGCATCTAAAATTGTAAGTTTTTTAAAAACCCTAAAATTGCATGCTTCGATTCTTGCATGGAATTGTTTGGCATGTATGATCGATTTTATCATTTTTTCGCTGCATGATTACCATGTACAAATCATGTCATATTCCATCACATAGGATATTTTGCAGTTCTTCAGTCTAATTATTTTTTACCTCGTCCAGCCGTTTCTTTAGCCCTTTCATAATTATTCGATTGGAGACCTCGGTCATCCTATTGCTTTGTGGGTGGATGACTGAGGTGAACTTGAGGCTGATGTTGATATCTCAGTAAAAATTTTTGAAGAAAAAACTATCGAACTGCTTGCTATTATCTGTAGTAAAAATATTGGGTAAGCCATACCTTTAAATGATGTCTTTCCAGGTAAAATTTATGACCCTCTCTACCGTGATTATAGCTAAACGCTCAGCCTCGATCCATTTGGAGAAGTGATCGACAGCTATAATGAGAAACCTCATTTGTCTTTTGCCTTAGGAAAAGGATTATAGGATGTTTAGGACCCATTGATCGAATGGCCAAGCAATCCCGATCGGTTGCTGGTCTGCTGCTGATTGTCTAGTGACTCTTTCATGGATCTGACATTGTTGGTATTTTCTTACTTTTTTCTTGGCATCTTTAAAGATACTTGGCTAAAAGTATCCAGTTTTGAGTACTTTTCTCGCCATAGCTCTACCAGCTTCGTATGCCCCACAAATGCCTTCATGAATTTCTCTTAGGATGTAGTCTCCCTCCTCCTTCATCAAGCATTTGAGCCAGGGGTGACTGAAAACTTTTTTTTACAGATCACCATTAATAATAGAATAATTTAAAGATTTATGCGACCACTTTGTCTTTGGGTAGTTGCCCTGTTTGCAGGTATTGCTTGAGGGAGCCCATCATCTCTAATTATTCTAAGAAGGAGGATATTTGGTTGACAATCGTGATGTTTTTTTCTATCACTCCTTGCTCGAAGGCAGACATATTTGCAAGCCTATCGGTAGCTGTTGTTTGATCTCTTGGCACCTTTTATAAGATCCACTCTGATCCTGAC
Organism: Excoecaria agallocha; assembly: GCA_037975025.1. Classification (NCBI taxonomy): domain Eukaryota; kingdom Viridiplantae; phylum Streptophyta; class Magnoliopsida; order Malpighiales; family Euphorbiaceae; genus Excoecaria; species Excoecaria agallocha. The sequence continues at coordinate 44,138,890 of CM075811.1, forward strand.
TCTTCCAGCATTTTATACGCGACCTTGACCTTTGTCAGGTACTAAACCATATTGGTTTCTCCTGCTTCGAAGGTGCCTAAGATTTGGCTGGTTACGAGCTGGAATCGCTCTTGATGGTGATAAACTCCGGTCGGACGACAAGGAGCAATCTCAGGCCTTGAAGAAGCACCTCATACTCTGCCATATTATTCAAAACTTTGAAGTTAGATTTTATTGCTTATCTTATGACGATGCCTAAGAGGCCTGTTATCACATTGCCTACGCCTCTTTGGATGTTATTTGCAGCTCAATTCACGATCATTTCCTATCTAGGACGTTTGGACTGATCGGTCATTTCTTCACCAGTGAACTTAGCAACGAAGTCCGCCAAAGCTTGGGCTTTTATTGTCTTCTTGGGCTCGTACCTCATATCTCACGATTGAAATTTGATTGCCCATCCCACCATTTTCTCTCGAGGTCTGAATTTTGGAGAATTTTTCCGATCGGCTGACCCAAATGGACCACTATTGTGTGTGCTTCAAAGTGCTGCCTTAACTTGGGCGATGATGAGTTGCTCGACCATATCTTTCTTCAACTCTGGACCCCTCAGCACTTGACTCACACAATATATGGGCAGCTGATGGGTTTTCTCTTGTCTGATCAGGACACATGCAATAGCTTCATCGAAAGTTGACAAGTAAAGGTATAAATTTTTACCTGAAAGTGGTCGGTTAAGCAGCGATGGATTGGTGAGAAATTTATTCAATTCTTCAAAAGCTTACTGGCAGTCCGCTCTCCAGTTGAAAGTTTCATTCTTCCTCAGCTTTTTAAAGAAGGGAATGCACCGCTTGGCCGAGGAGGAGATGAACCATCCAAGAGCTGTGATTCTGCCATTTAGTTTTTGAACATCCTTCACACTTTTTAGGGTTGCACTTTCATGATGGCCTTTTATCTTATCCGTATTTGCTTTTATTCCCCTTTGAGAGATTATGAAGCCTAGGAATTTTTCCTAGGGAACCCTAAAGACACATTTCTCAGGATTGAGCTTTATCCAAAATTTGTTCAGCATGGAAAAAACCTTCGCTAGATTGGTAGAATGTTCTTCAAGGCTTTTGCTTTTGACAATCATATCATCCATATAGACTGCCACCTTTTGCTCTATCTGATCTTTGAAAATTTTATTCATCAGATGTTGATATGTGGCACCTGCATTATTTAGTTCGAATGGCATGGCCTTGTAGTAGAAGGTTTTGTTGTCTATGATGAAACTAGTTTTTTCCTGATCTAGCAGTCACATCATAATTTGGTAATATCTAGCATATACATCAAGGAGGAAGTAGATGGCATGGCCAGCAGTGGTGTCTACTAGTTGATCTATGATGGGCAGGGGGTATCTGTCCTTTGGACATGCATTATTAATATCTGTAAAGTCTACGCATATCGTAGCTTTTCCAACTTCTTTTTCACTAGAACTACATTAGCGAGCCATTCTGGATAATCGACCTTTTGGATCGTATCCACTTTCAATAGTCTGTCTACCTTCTCAGAAATGAATTTTTGCCGATCAGGTGTATGCCTTCGTAACTTTTGTCTGATCGGCTTATAGGGTGGATCCACATTAAGTTTGTGGGTGATCACATTGGGATCAATTTCGAAAATTTCCTCTGGCTTTCAGGTGAAAGATGCCTGGTTAATCATTAAGATTTGGATGACAGCCTTCTCAACTTCTGCACTCATGTTAGTGCCTATTTGAATGCTCTTGCCTTTTGATGATACCCTCACCTTAACCTCTTCCTCGGGAGTCATCCTCTACCTCTTCGCCTACTCAGATCGTTCTAGCCCTGGTTTCACCATCATGGCCTCTCTTTGTTGTTTGATCATGGTGATATAGGCCTCTCTGAATGCCTTCTGATCACCCTTTAGAATGGAAACACCTCATCTGATTGGGATTTTCATCACCATGTATCGGATGTTGATGATAACTCCAGTTTGAAAGAGTAGGGGCCTGCCAAAAATTGCATTATAGGCAAAAACCATGTCAATAATCATAAATATTACCTTGTAAGCGTGGCCAAGGGCTTTTTTACCAAGCTTGACAAATAGCTCTACAGATCCTACTACCGGGACGGTAGCATTGTCGAGTCTGATCAACATAATGGCATTCGGCTTCATCTCCTTGATTGGTAGCCCCATGGCTTTGTAAGCTTGAATAGTGAGCACATTCATCGCACTACCATTATCCATCAATTTCCTTTTCACGTCAAAATTATTGATCCGTACCCAATGACGAAAGCATCCTCATGGGGAAACATTATGTCTCGTGCATCTTCACTGAAAATGGTGACTGGGGCTAGCCATTCGGTTGATTGGGAGATGTAAACATCTTTCCCCTTTCTTTTTCTGGAGAGGTCTTCTCTGTAGAACGATCCTCCAGTGATCATGCTTATAACCCTAACGTACGATTTGCAAGGATCCATACTCTTCGAATTTCTCTGTTCGTTATCATTGTCCAAGTCGAAATCATCTTTCTTAAGATTCAACTATCTACAGAGACTTCCCCTTTTGCCGAATCTATAAATTTTTTGAGGTACCCTCTTTGTAGGAGTCATTCAATTTTTTCTTTCAGCTGGTAACACTTGTCTATTATGTGACTGATGTCTCTGTAAAACTTACAGTACTTGTTATGATTTTGGGTGGTTTTGCTCATCTTGGATAACTTATTGGGCAAATTTGCTTTTTTGTGCTTTTTCTTAATCCACATCAACATCTGTGTTGGATTGGTATTGAGCGAAGTGAAGGTTCGAGTCTTCTGGCCACTATTTTGATCAAATCAAACCCGTTTGACCTTATTTTTTTTACCCAGATTTCTTGAAGGGAGGCTCTTTTTTTGGGCTTTTTGGTCTTCGTTCGGATATAGAAGTTCGATTAAATGAGCATCTATCTGGATGCTGAAGTTTTTCCATAATGTTGCCCCTCCTCCCCGGCTGGATCTTATGGCATCATCCAGCTAAATATGCTATCTAGCTCTTTTTATTAGATCAAAAAAGCTGACTGGTGGCCTTGTTGTAATCGACTCAAATAGTGGTCGATCAATGATGCCTCCAGCTAAGATAGTGGTTGCCATTTCCACGCTTATATTCCTCACCTTCGACATCGTGGCTTGAAACCTGTCAATGTAGTCTCTAAAACTTTCATCGATTATTTGGTAAAGATTGAACAGATCGCTTATCGATTTTAACGCTCGCGTCTGCATAATAAATCGTATGACAAATAGTTCTTTGAGTTATCAGAAGGAGGTGATTGATTCCTATAAGAGCTCGTGAAACCAATTGAGGGCATCTCCTCCCAAGGTGGTGTGGAAGATCCTGCAGAAAATCCTCTCATCGTAGGTGTAAACCTGCACTTTAGTCAGATATTCTGTAAGATGAGTGGCAGGATCAATTTTACTTGTGTACTTATCCATTATCATATCTCTCCACTTGGGAGGTAGCTCAGACTCTGTGATCTCCCTGCAAAATGGAAAAGCTATATTTCTACAGGTGTTCCCCTCAAATATGCCTTTTTTAGGCCCCGTTAAGCCAAACCACTTGAGTTTTTGCTTGAACCACTTGTCTTCCTTGCTTATGGCCATTAAGGTGAATTCATCTCTACATCCTTTCGTGCGACTGCGATTTGGCATGCATATGAAGGATAGATCATCTCCAACGGATGAGGTGGAGGATCTACTGGGATGTAGGGGGAGTCTTTGCTTGAGGATATTGTCCCCTTCCCCTTATCGTACCTGCCTGGGGTTTTGACCCCCATTCTCCCACCATCGTGGGCTCGTGGATCGTTGATAGAGATTCTCCTATTTCTTCTTCTTTTGAAGTTTTCGTCCATGAAATCTATTTCGTGGTCTGTTTCAGAAGTTCTGGGCATTTTACCCTTTCTAATTGCTTGCATGATGCTCTTTGTGAAGTTACTAAGAATAGCGCGCATGTCCTCAATAGTAATGGGGTATTTTTTGGCTGCCGTAAAACAACATCATCAATTTCTGAAAGAAGGTTACCCCTGGTAAGTGATATGGAGAATCTCTCTCTTCTTCCTGCGGGACTAAATCTACCTTGACCGTTGCTATTGTGATCATATTCTTCGAAGGCTATGCTCATTAGATCTTAAATCTGTCATAGCTCTCAATAAGAGCACCAAATGATAAGACATGAAGTATCTTTATCCAAGAAAAAAAAGTTGTCAGTCGTAGCTCCCAATCGAACGGTAGAGTCCTGCAAGAAAGAGTGCCCGATCGGATCAGGCGTAAGCATTCTGAAACTTAAGTTGATAGCTTTCTAGAAAGAGTATTTAGAGAGAAAGCCTCAGATGTTCAATACTTGGAGTCACTGTGCTTTAGGCTATTTATAGGAGATAAAGGAAAAGTACTTGAGTATTTAAGGTGTGATAATTGGCAGTTGGAGCAGGTGAGCGGCGAAGTGACATGGAGTGGATGAAAGGTATGGGCGTTAATTTGTATCAGTGGATTGATAGGACATGCTGTCCCATCAGTTCGATCGGACGTTATGCAGCCTCTGTCTTGTCTTTCAGCTCACGCTTGGTTTTCCTTGCTAATGAGTTTTGGATCCTGCAAAGTGTTATTGGACCGACTGTTTGGATCTTGAAAAATATTTTTTCTGTGGTTATCATCATCATCATTATTATTATTATTGTTATTATTATTATTATTATTATTATTATTTTGATTGGAATAAAATAAAAATTTGATTAATTTTTTTAATAAATTATTTTATTATAACCATTTGATTATAAATCCCAAAATTCGATTGCTGCAAACATAATTGATCTCTATTTTGTTCCACTTCCGAACGTTTACTTTAATGTTTCATAGATTTAAACATAGCTTGGACAGAAAAAAAAGTTTAAAATCTCAAATATGTGTTAAAACTTAAAACTATCTATATTGTTATTCTATCCAAATTGTCAAAAATTATAGAAAATGTGTATCAAATAAAAATTTATAAACTCAATAAAATATAATTTTTATATATTTAAAGTAAGAGGTGGGGAATCAAAATGGTTTTTTATTAGTGAATTTTGATTTATATATATAATTAATATATATGGGCCGGGTCCAGTCCACTTCTGTATTGGTCAAGGTCCAGTCCAACTTATAAATGCTTATATAAATGGACGATTGAGCTTATTTCTTTTATATATATATATATATATATATATATCATGATTGATATTTTTATTTTTTGAACCTCTTAACCTGCAAATCACATTGCCACGAATGGACGATCCTCGTTGCTCCTATAATTGGGTGGCACTTCGAAAATAAAAAATCGCATCTTTTTACACTATAATATCAGTAATCAAACAGCAGCCTATTTTCAGCAATAAAATGATGCCATGTCATCAATTAACTCTTGAACTCCATTCTCTGACTCCACGTAAAGATCGTATCTTTCTCTGAATCACAGTGTATCTTAACCCCGACGCTTTCAATAATGGCGGAGAGGAAACAGGCTCGTGAATCGATCCCATATCACGTGGCGTGGACCCCCTTTACCATCCAGATACACTGTTTCTGTAAAGTGAAAAGATTGCAAACTTTTTAATTTTGCTATTTCTGTTTCTGCCATTTTTAGCTCATTCTCCCATTATACACACGCACTGCCAGTCACTAATCGGTATTCGAGAGGGAGAGAAGCAAAGGGAGGAATGGTGACTTCTACTTCGCACTTATCTGCTAATTCACATTGTGGTTCTATTTCGAGATTCGTCGATTTTGCTGCAGGGAACAGTAAGTGGAGATCGAATCTGTTGTTGCTTCGAACTTTGAGGTCGCGCCCTGTTAAGCGGTCGTTTTCTGTCAAGAATGTGTCTAGCCAGCCAAAGCCTAAGGTGAAAGATTCGGTCTCCAATGAAGGTGCGTCATGATTGCGGCTTTTCTTTTCCCCCCCTTGAATTCTCTCCAATTTTGTTGGTTTTTTTTTTAATCTTTGCCTTTCTTTTCTTTTATTTATTTATTTTATAATTTTGAAATTTCTGGTTGATAGAATTGATTAGTTTTCAAGCGTCTAGTATTCTATACGTGGATGGAAGAGTGCAGGTGAAAGACCTTCGGTTTTGATTTTTGTTTTTGTTCAGAGTTATAATGTTTGTTCTTGAATGTTTGGATACTTAAGAAACAATTCTAACCATTCTTCTTCCTTTTGACCGAATATAGGTGTTTGGGTTATATAACTGATGGTGATCATTCTATAAATTCCATTTAAATGAGAGAAGATGCCGATTTTATTCTACTATTTTCAGCAAGTTTTCCAGTTGCTGGTAAAAAATTTCTGTTATCATGTTAGTATTAAAAAAAAGATTGGGATCCACCATCTGCTATGTAAGGAATGATTTTAAATAGCTATCTCTTTCCAATCTAATTGGCTGGACAGTGCAAGAGCTCTTCAGTTTATTTTGGAATAAGAGATTGCTAGCCTGACTTAGCTTCTAAACTAACTGAGATCATACAGTTGTTAAGTCTTTAGCTGCTAACTCATGCACAGTTGTTGGGCCAGGATCTTTTTTTGATACCGACATGGTAAATCAGTTTTTTGTAGGAAAATTAGCTCTAACAGCTATGTATTTGGGGTATTTCTTCTTAAATTGAGCTGAAGAGATAACTAATACTGATTAATTAACCTACATATAAACTCTAAAGATCTTTCCTTCCTTTTCCTTCAAGATTATGGAAACTAAAAAGGAAAGTTCTGTTAGTAATAACTTCTCTCTCAGTTCAGCATTGAAGTATTTCACATCATTTCTTAACTGTTTGTGCGAGCTCCCTGTTCTCCCAATTCGCCCCCCAAATGTGCTGATTACTTCCATTTAACAATTGCTAGGTGGTATTGTAGTGTGCTTAATGTCCTATACTACACTTAATTGTTACTCTCATACCTTGTTCTAGAAGTGCCAAGTAGTTGGAATCCTTCCTGTCCAGATGCATCATCAATTGCCTCGAGTATCAAATACCATGCAGAATTCACACCATCATTTGCTCCCGAGAAATTTGAGCTTCCAAAGGCCTTCTTTGCAACTGCACAGAGCGTTCGTGATGCTTTGATAATAAATTGGAATGCAACATATGAGTACTATGAGAAATTGAACGTAAAGCAGGCGTATTATTTGTCAATGGAATTTCTACAGGTTTATTGTTATGACCTTTTTTAGCTCCAAAATTGATATTTAAATCTCTAAAATTAATTACTGTTCTGCCATCATTTCTGTTTGTAGGGGAGGGCGCTGTTGAATGCAGTTGGTAACTTAGAGCTGACTGGCGAATATGCAGAAGCTTTGACCAAGCTTGGACACAATTTGGAAAATGTAGCGCGTCAGGTGAGCTTCTGTGGTGACTCTTCAATATTAATTGAATGTACCACTGATTTTTGGTAATAAGCTTGCATGACTAATGTTAATATACTTTTCTAACTGATTTTACGTCAACCAAGGAGATCTGTGGCTCACATTGTATGCTTCATAGCCTCTAGGGAAACCATATGTGGATAGGATGCTAAAGGAAACCCTTCTGGCTTGAGGCTCATAGTTTAAAATGGTTCAGGTTTTGATAAGTTGTTTGTTGAGAATTTTAAATTTTGGCTTTAGAACTCCCATAATTACTATGATCTTGCAAAGCCCAAAAGTCATTGGTAAGCAATGTCAAACTTTTTCTCTCATATTTTGTGTCCTATGCGCTCGGTTAAATCTTTTCTTTTTCCTTTTTCTGGAACAATGCTCATTTAAATCTATAAGCGCACAATGGGGCTAATTTAATTGGTCATATCTTAGGAGCCTGATGCAGCTCTTGGAAATGGAGGTCTTGGGCGACTTGCCTCATGCTTTTTGGATTCTTTGGCAACATTAAACTATCCAGCATGGGGCTATGGATTACGTTACAAGTATGGCTTATTTAAACAACGTATTACAAAAGATGGTCAAGAAGAAGTGGCTGAAGATTGGCTTGAGGTATTTATGCTCTCTGCACAGTATCTTTCATTGTAGATAACCCTAATATATGTCAAGGACTTGAAACTTGGCTTGGATTTTTGGTTTTTTTAATTATGTTTTTAATGGTTCTAAATTGTACTTTTCGCCTTGCAGATGGGCAATCCCTGGGAAATAGTGAGAAATGATGTCGCATATCCTGTAAAATTTTACGGCAAGGTTGTTTCTGGTTCAGATGGAAAGAAACACTGGATTGGAGGAGAAGATATAAAGGCTGTAGCATCTGATGTCCCAATACCTGGATATAAAACTAAAACCACTATTAACCTGCGACTTTGGTCAACTAAAGCTCCCTCAGAAGATTTGGACTTGTATGCTTTCAATGCTGGGGAGCACACTAAAGCATTAGAGGCCCTAGCAAATGCTGAAAAGGTTTGTGTTTGCAATGAATATTTAAATATTCTCACATGATGTTGACTGTTATATAGCACTAGCCTTCAATTTCATCTGCAAAGATAGTGCCTTCCTGCATGTATTTTTAAATATCAATCGGTAACACAATGATCTTTTCTTGCTATGTAGTTTTCCTTCTTTAATATACATTTTTGTTAATTATTTGAATACGTTAGGCTTATATCTGTGGTTAACACTCTTTAGAAAATTCATTACCTACCTTGTAACTGTGTGTTCTTTGTATGAGCATTTTTGGTTGTGCAATTTGCAGACTGGTATCTTCTATCAAATGTTCCTTGTTGGAAAAAAAAACTATCAATTTACAGGATAATCATTGCATAGCTTTTCTTTTAATATCAGATTTGCTATGTTCTCTACCCCGGGGATGACTCAGTGGAGGGCAAGATCCTTCGCTTGAAGCAGCAGTATACCTTATGTTCAGCTTCCCTCCAAGATATAGTTGCACGTTTTGAGAGAAGATCCAAGTCAAACATAAAATGGGAAGAATTTCCTGAGAAAGTTGCAGTGCAGATGAATGACACACACCCTACGCTCTGCATCCCAGAACTCATGAGAATACTGATTGATTTGAAAGGATTGAGCTGGAAAGAGGCCTGGAACATTACTCAAATGTAACTCCCTTTCATAATTGTTTGAGCCGCACATGTTGATTTTGTTTCCATTTTCCTCTTACATTTGCTCTGTATATCAAAATTTATTTTGTTATTATTCTCTGTGTTCAAATGTATTGGCCATTGGAGGTATTTGTTATAGTCGGCAAAGGTCTTGATGGTTGTGGTGTGACTGGGGAATTAGATCTTTGATGATAGGTCCCATAGTACTGTTTTGATTTTGTGGTTGTAATTTTTGGATCAGTCCTAAATGTCTAAATCGTTCCTTTGTCCATTATAATTCCCATCTCTTGGACAGTACAAACTAGCCTGTGGCTTTTGTCAAGCATTTTCACAGAAAACATATCTTTGAGTTATCCTACCTGGGATCCAGTGGGACCATAACTTCCATTTGATTGGTTGGATCATTGTGGATTTTGTCTACAAATATGAGCTGACTGGAATGGGAAGTAAATATTCATTATGCATCTTTATATGCATTTTTGCAGTCTTTGTTCTATCTAGTGCTCAGTATTCATTATTGGCTCCTTTACTTTGTTGGGTCTATTCTGTTTAGTTTCTGTATAAATTGAAAATTGCCTTCCATTCATGCTGGATTGTCCATCTAATTATTACCAAAGAAAATAGTTGCGAAGACTGCAGAGAAATCTGGATATCTTTTTCTTTCATTGTAAATTTTCTTCCTTATACACTTGTTCTATCGTATTATTTGGTCAAACATAGATACCTCCCAAAATTCAGTTTTAAGTTTCATTGCATATATATTTACATGCTAATCAATTATGTACCAGAACTGTGGCATACACAAACCATACTGTTCTGCCAGAAGCATTGGAAAAATGGAGTTTGGAGCTTATGCAGAAACTGCTACCAAGGCATGTTGAGATCATTGAAATGATTGATGAAGAGGTATTATGGGATGAACTGTATGAAAATCATATTTCTGTGGTGCATTCCCCCTCTAATTTCTGTCACTTCACATTTGACAGCTCATACGCACAATTGTTTCGGAGTATGGAAAACCAGATCCTGAGCTGTTAGACAAAAAACTGAAGGAAATGAGAATATTGGAAAATGTAGATCTGCCTGCTGCCTTCGCAGATTTAATTGTTAAACCTAAGAAAACCTCCATTGCTTCTACAACTGAAGAGAGTGAAACTTCTGATGAGGAAATCACTTCTGATGAGGAAACCACTTCTGATGAGGAAATCAAGCAGGTTGGTGAAAAAGATGAGCTTGACAGAAAAGATGAACCCAAAAGCAAAGACACGCAGAAGAAAGAAAAGGTGATGGAAAAACCACCGCCAAAGATGGTTCGGATGGCTAATCTCTGTGTTGTGGGAGGTCATGCAGTTAATGGAGTTGCTCAGATACATAGTGAAATAGTGAAGGACGAAGTGTTCAATTCATTTTATAAGGTGATTCCTGCTGTTTATTTGATCACATGAAATGCTTCTTAAATGAAAGTTTACTTCCTATTAAATTGTTCTGGCAATGCTTGTATTGTAACTTCCTATGCTCTAAATTTTGCAGTTGTGGCCTGCAAAATTTCAAAATAAAACTAACGGGGTTACGCCAAGAAGATGGATTCGTTTCTGCAATCCGGATTTGAGTAAAATTATTACCGACTGGACTGGCTCTGAAGACTGGGTCTTGAATACTGAAAAGTTGGCTGAATTAAGAAAGGTAATCCACCAAATGGAAATTTATTGTTTTGGAAGTTCTCTCAAACACAAGGAATTTCAAACTTGTTAACATGAAACATTCTTTATTGCCTTTTTGTTTTCGTAATCTTCTAGAGGTTCATGTGATTGTTGGGAGAACAATTGTAGGTCATATCATGACATCAATGTTGATCTAGAGTACTGGCTAACTTTCCATTTGGTGTACTAAACAGGACAAATATGCTCTGCATTAGGCTGTCATTGTACGTCTATTTATATGTGTGTTTGTTTTTGGAAAAAGGAAAATACTTTACTGATCTTTGAGATTCTTTGATTTCCTTCTTCCCATGAAATGATTTAAGTAGCCATGCCGTACAGACTTTGGGAGTTTTCTGAATATATAAGTTGATCAATGCCCATTATAGAAGAGAAGTTATCTTTGAATAATTTGCTGCCTTGTGTTGTAAAAGTTTTGGAAAATTGGCCGATTGTCTAAGCTTGCTCACAGCATATGTTGCCAAACTTGCTTCTTGTTGAATCATTCAAAAGTTTCTGCTGAGCTGTGGCTCAGAAATGTTACTTGTCTTTTTTAAGGAGGCAAGATACACCATATCCAGAATAAAATTTGAAACATCTGCTTCTGTTCAAATGTGTAACACCTCTTTTTTGGTTCTCCTGTTACTAAATTAGTTTTCCATCCATTGGTAATTAATTGTAAGTTTCCTGTAATTGTCTGGATTATAATGTCACTGCTATGCATTTTAATCAACGGCATGCAATTTGTATGTAGTTTGCAGATAATGAAGATATCCAAACCCAATGGAGGGCTGCAAAAAGAAGCAATAAAATGAAGGCTATGTCCTTGATCAAAGAAAAAACAGGGTATTCTGTCAGCCCTGACGCAATGTTTGATATCCAGGTAACGTTATAGAAGTTGAGCTCTTTACACTCCATATATAGTGTCAAATATCTTGTACTATAGCTTAAGAAAAAAAAAATGAAGAGGCAAGCAGTTTCAGATGAAAGCATGATTAATTACATTGAATTCTTTATGCTTGATAAAGGTGAAAACAAAGACAAGAATGCTATGGAAATATTGGAGAATGGATGGAAATATTTCAGCTCTGTTAAAGGGAATTTATACCAAAAAATCTTAGCCCATAGATGTTGACTGAAATTTAAGGCTGTATATGAAAACTAATTCTCAATGGTGATTGACCAACACTATCCAAAGGCCCATAGGCTTCTCAATTTCCTACAGAAAAGTTGGTTATAATTTGCAATTACTTTCTTATTTTCCTTACTTCTTGGTTCTTTTGGATCCATAGTTGCTTATAGTTTATAGTAATTATTATGCTAAGGTGAAGCGCATTCATGAATACAAGCGACAACTGCTGAATATACTGGGAATTGTGTACCGCTACAAGAAGATGAAAGAAATGAGTGCTGCAGAAAGAAAGAAAAAGTATGTTCCGAGAGTTTGTATTTTTGGGGGAAAAGCATTTGCTACCTATGTGCAAGCCAAGAGAATTGTTAAATTCATTACAGATGTTGGGGCCACCGTGAATCATGACCCTGAAATAGGCGATTTACTGAAGGTACAGCTTCATCACTCTAGTAAAACTATTTGTGAGCCTTTGCATACTCATTTTAAGACTTCGTTTACCTTAGCAATTCTAGTTCACTTTTTGGAACTTGTTAATAATTATAACCCTAACCTGAGAAAAATGGAGAGAAACAAAGATTCATGCAGAGAAATCTAACTGGACTAAGATCAATGCTGGTTTAGATGAATTAAGCTATTGTATTTAGTTAGTTTCATGTCTAAATATTTGTTGCTGTGTAATAGTTAAAATATCCTTATTGAGTTGATAATTTTCCTGTCATTGCTGCTTATATAGAGTTGCTTGATACAGCTGACTAAGATGCATATGAGATTAATGTCAAGTCCTAGTTCCAAATTATGGCACCAAGATGTCCTTCAATGCAACTAGAGTACTGCATTTCAATGTTGAGAAAAAAAATTGCAATAAACAGAGAGGCAAAGATTGAAATTATTATGATTCTTGAAAGAAAAGGGGGCATTCATCTTTTCAGAGACCTTGTATATCAAGTTGCCAAATGCAGCATAGATCAATCTCAAACGTTCTTATAGAGGTTCAATGGATTACATCTTTATGTCCATGTAATATGGAATTTTGGGGGTTACTGATCCAATTTATTTTATGTTTTGTTTATGAAACATTGAAATTCGAAAGCTTACTTGCTTTTCAATTATAAATGAATTAATAGCAGCCAGTCTCATTATATCTAAATAGAAGTGTTATACAATTTTCTTTTTCTTTTTGAATTTTAGGTTGTATTTGTCCCAGATTACAATGTCAGTGTCGCTGAAGTGCTTATTCCTGCAAGTGAGCTCTCACAGCATATCAGGTAATCCATTTTCATTTACATAATAGTTGGCATTCTTTATGTAAGCTCAAGAGCTGAGCCCCACTGAACCTTGTTGCTGTGTGTTTTGATGGACAAATTCCTTGCATAATTTATTTCCTTTCTCATTTTTAATTAGCATGTTGGACTTTCAAAGTACTGGCCCGATGTCAGAAAATTGTGTTTAGACTGAAGAAAACATTCTCTTATTGCCCATTTATCCCACATTAGGTTGATCGAGGTTTTAGCGCTAAATATTTTTAGGTCTGATAAGGTCTTATTTCTCTTAAACGTAATTGGGATTTTAATCAATTCAGTCATCAGTGTTTGCTTAAGTCTCACTGACAACTAAAATGCTTTCCTGGGGCTGCAGCCTGGTGCAATTCAAACACCAAAAACTCGAGATAACTCCATGAAGTAATAAACAAAGTACTATGGAAGAGTTTTCTGCTGTGCTGACATATGTCTCCCCTTTCTTGTAGTACTGCTGGGATGGAAGCCAGTGGGACCAGCAACATGAAGTTTGCAATGAATGGTTGTGTCCTAATTGGGACCTTGGATGGGGCCAATGTTGAAATACGGCAAGAGGTGGGAGAAGAGAACTTTTTCCTTTTTGGTGCCAAAGCTCACGAGATTGGAGGGCTAAGGAAAGAAAGAGCTCAGGGGAAGGTATACCAATGAACCTAACTATTATTTCTGCAGTGATATTTTGACAGCATCACTGATTGGTGCCTGATCATAATGAGCTCTGGTGAGGATTTTAAACAATCAAGCATCTATACTTTTATTGGATTCCTCCAGATAAATATTAATGATAAAAGAGATGGGACCTCTTTTTTTATTCTGCCTTCTTATTTTTCTCATTTTGGGTGATTAACTTCTCACCTTTAATATCATCTTTTACAGTTTGTTCCCGACCCGTGTTTTGAAGAAGTGAAGAAATTTGTGAGAAGTGGTGTCTTTGGGCCTTACAACTATGATGAATTGATGGGATCTTTAGAAGGGAACGAAGGTTTTGGTCGTGCTGATTATTTCCTTGTTGGCAAGGACTTCCCTAGCTATATAGAATGCCAGGAGAAAGTCGACAAGGCATATGGGGACCAAAAGGTGAGCTACATTTATTCAACTCTTTCCTACTTTTTACCAAATTTGCTGGAAAAGATGCTGGGTTGCATGCTTGTCGACTTCATCGACTTATTTATCTACAAAAATTATCTCAGAAGGATTTTACCCAAGCCTTTCATAAGATCTAATTCCATGCCCATTTTTGACTTCAATTTGGAATTTGTAGTTTTCCTAGTAGCATCGCTCCATCATATTTTTCTTTTTCTGACTTATTGTTTTTTTGATGGCAGCTATGGACCAAAATGTCAATCCTGAATACAGCAGGTTCATACAACTTCAGTAGTGACAGGACAATCATGAATATGCCCAGGATATTTGGAATATAAGACCTGTCACATTGCCATCGTAAATATGACCGTAGCAGCAGTACAGATGCAGGTGTCACAAGCTCATGGCCATGACATTGCATCCATGTAAAGAAAACTGCCAGAAATAAATGTACTTCCACTGTAGGGCATGAATAAATTAGAAAATATGATAGTGTTGTTCTACCGCTGCAAAAATAATTCAATAAAGTTCAGCATTTCCCTGGATATTGGTCTGTTGCTAATCAATCTCGTAAATTTTGTGGTTTAGGGATTATGGAAATAAAAAAGTATGATGAGTGTTGCACAGAACAGACATGCTTGGATGTTGGCAGCCAATAACCTTTCAAAGTATGTCCAAAAACTCCCCAGCCGCTCTAAAAAGCTTTTTCAGCCATAAACTGTGAATCTGTTATTTAGCCATAAACTGTACACCAAAAATCTCTTATTTCTAAATGTTAATGCCAGAGACATACATGTAAATATACAAATCTCTTAAAAGCAATTAAGATAAAATGAAAAGAAAAAAACAAAAACAAAAAAAGAAACAAGGCAACAAAAGGGAGCTCGATGAACATAAAGTTCTCATGTGATGATGAGTTTTTTTTTTTTTTTTTTCTACGGAGTCAACAAGAATATGTCTAATTCAGACAGGCAACAATTTTGATTGAGAATATGGACACTAAAAAACAGCAAATTTGCTTGATTTGCCAAATATTTGAACTGACATAATTTATATTTAGGTGAAAGCAATCATATATTTCTTCAGCATTGTAGCATGCTTGCGTCCTGCAAGATGGCACTTGTATACATTCTCGCTGTTACACACCACATTACAAGTTGCGCATACTTTGACTGCCCCCTGAGCTGCCCCACCCTCAACAATTTTCCTTCTCTTCGTCTCCAAATCTTCTAGAGATTTGGCTGCTTTCTTCTTAGCTTTTTCTGTGTTGCCAGGTTTGGCCTTGTTAGGGTCTAATTGAGGACCAATAATTGGATTTTGTGACCCTGATGAAACACTGGGCCCAGCAGCCACTAGTAAGTTCTCCAGGTTTTTCTTGTGTTTTTTTCCCAATTTGTGCTGGTCAAGTACTTCCTTGCTGTTGCAATCCACTTTACAAACTTCACAATAAGCAGATTGAATGACCTTTCTTTTCTTTTGGGGCTTCTTCAAATTTTCATTCCCTTGAAGCTGAAATGAAAAGTCAGTCCACACAGTGGACCCTGGCTGGGCAACAGCCAATTGTTGTGTCCCATCTTGAGATGTCGTGAGACTCTGCAGTTACAATGAGGTTAATTTCCGATGAATAAATATGAATACTTGCTACAAACTATTTGCAAATAAATGCAAAACTAAGAATCTTTAGTTTTCGATGTTTAAAAGATTCAGTATTAAGTTCCAAAAATGCAAGCTGTGCAACAGTCAGTCAATCTGTCGCTCAATTTAATCATATGCAAGACCAAACAGATATCCATGTGCTGCAGTAAAACCATTGGGACAATGCACACAATTCAATTTAACTTTTTACTAGCTGTCTTGATCTTGTGAGAAATCATTTTACCATTTCAATCAATCATGTGGCTACTTCTTTCTCTTGAGACAAGGATAACTCACTTATCCAAATTGAACACAACATAGGTTTGTGTAAAGACTAACCTAACTTGAAACTGTAATCCCACTAGTTCTTATGCCGCATGGAAACATTAGACGCATAGATAAATTTCATATCAAGTCCATCCTTGTGTCCTACTATATGAATCACCTCTCACATCAGAAAACCTTTCACATCTGTATAGTTACATAAGAAAATAAAAAATTTAATCAAAACTTATGATCCACAAAAGCTCGACAACAAAGAAGCAATTTGAGTACATATCTTGGAAGAAGCATCTTCACATAGCTTTCTCACTAATTGTAAACAGGATGGAACCCTCTATTGGAAACTACAAATATATTTTTCTTTCGTACAAGTTTGTGACCCTGAAACATAGAAGCCAGTGCCCACTATCTACTATAATACCTGAAGCCGAAGGCATGAGGCTGCTGAAGAAAGTTTTCTCCAAGGAAGTCCATATGTGAGTGATAGGGAACAGAAATCAATGTAACCAAATAATCAAGTAAAACAGAAATCAAAAGAAGAAATGGATGAAAGAAGGGAATGATTTCATTGATAAAATCTGGAAAATACAAAAGAAACAAATCCCAGGAAGATAACTTCCCTCTCCAAAAGGAGCCCTGCTCAACAGCAGCTAAAACAGATGATATTCAAAAGATAAAAATCCTTTTTCCCACTCTCCAGCTAATATAACAAAACAAATGCAAAAACCGTTTCTCCCTAGTCCAGCTAGGCCTAGGTGTAACCATTTTCTCACTCCTGCCCTTAACCAAAATTCCCAATTGAAAAATAACAATTGTCTAACTAAATTCCTTCAATATCCCTGCTGCATTGTTGATTCCTCAATCCCCGTTGCATTTGGTGCATCTTCTTGTAGTTTCCTTGGCCCAAGTGAGTCCAGCCCTGCTTGAGTAGCAGTTTCTCCATCAATGCCACCCTCTTCAAATAAGGTCTTGTCCTCAAGACTTAGTTGAGGGTAGTCATTCCTCAGGTATCTAACCGCTTTGGTTCCTTTCTTCACAACCATCTCGTTGATTGCTCCTGCTACCTGTTGTAAGAGCACTGTGCTGTCCCCTTCAAATATCTGAAAAATGTCATGGTCATTTCTCAAGATGCCAAACCGGTTGACAGCAGCATAACCATGGCCTCCACTACCTTCTCTGCAGACACTCAAGGACTGTGCTGCATATGATGTCATATATGCCTTAATGCCAGCAGAAAATGCATGGACATCTGCCATTAATTGTTCATCATGAGTTCTTTTCACCTCACAGTATTGTTGTACCAAATGTGACGTGGCAAAATGGAATGAATAAATTGAAGCTAGCATTGGCATGAATAGCTTTTGTTGAGATTGATAGTCAAGAATGCTGACTTTAGGCTGATTGGGAGGGCCAATCTGCTGGCGCAGCAAAGAAAATCGGATGGCAATTGTTCCAGCAACCTTGAGTACAGCAACTGAAGCATACGCAAGCCCAACTCTTCCACCAACAAGTTCCCCTAGCGTGGCAGCAAATCATTTATTTATGGTTGGCAGGCTTCTAGTGTACTTCTCATCCCGAGAAACATCTCCAAATTGGTTAAGAAGGTTATCTCGGCGAATTCTTACTGAACGGAATCTCAATGCTCCATTATCTACTCCATTCAACCCCATCTTGTGACTGCAATCATGTATTTCAATTCCTAGAAGTATCTGGTGGGTCTTCATATCTCTTATTGGAACAATGAAGGCATGGACACCCATATCAGAAAAACCCTTAGAATCATGAGTAGGCAACATCAACTTGGCAAAAACAGAGGCGAACTTGCCATGCACTGCAGCATTGCCAATCCACCATTTAATGGCTCCATCATTAGAAGTGTCAATTACAAATTCATCTGTAATTGGATCAAATTTTGCAATGTTTTGGAGGCCCCGAACATTTGAACCATGGTGTAGCTCTGTCATAGGCAAAACATCCTGGATAGTCCAAATTGTCAATACCATCAAAGTATTTATCCCTATGCTTTTTAGTTCCTAAGTTGAGCACAGAACCTCCCCAAAGACTATATTGGACTCCCATCTTGGTCCCCAAGCGACATATCAACACCCCCATACAGCTTAGACAAAACAGAGATTAGTTCTTGAAGTCGTGATATCTCCACATCAGCAAACTTCTTAATGATGGCATGCCGAGGAACTCCAGCTCTAAGTAGCATATATCCTGGGTCTGCAACATATACAATTCCGTAGTCAAAGCAGACGTTTCTGGCCTGTTGATAAGACAACGGGTGTATAACTGTCCCACTAACTTCTAAGAAGTGGTTAGGGGTTGTTGAGTGCAAATCTTGAACCACTAACTTTCCATTTAATGACATGCCACCGCTTTCCATCTCTAAAACAATTGTTTGGTCTTCACTCTCATCGAGTAGCGTCTCCAGTTTCAAAAATTGAGTAGTTACTTCTTTATTCAAATAGACTAGGACATCCCCTGGCTCCATTTGGTTAGAAGCTGGACCACCTGGCACCACAGAGTGAAACAACGTAGCATTCCGTTTCACCTGGTGGAAAAGAGGGCCTCACCAGCTGCTCTGTTTCATTTAGAGGACCAAGCCTGCGTACCTCATCAAATCCTTTATAGTGAAATGTTACCTGTCCTTGGGTTTTGTACACATTGCAAGGTTGAAGCAGATCATCACCGCTAAGTGCATCTTCTTCCTCCAGTTCTGCCGCCATCGCCCTGTCTTTGGTTTGTTGCCCTGTATCCACGAAGAGCCCATTCTCTGCAATGGAGACCCCGAAGCTCCCCATCGTTACTTCCGTGCTGCGGGCTGTGTGGCTGCATCCATTTGAAGCAGAGATCCAGCCGACGATGCTCCCCGATCTCCTTCAACGACAGATGGTGCGGCCCCTTGTTCCGCTGCACCTGCTTGCGTTCGGTTGGGAGGAAGGAGTGTGCGTGGTGGAGCTTTTGCTGGGATTAATGGGCTTGGGTCTTTAGTTTTAAACCGTGGGCCTGGTTGATCCACTTCTGTTAGCTTAGTTTGGGGTGGGCGATCGGTGGAGCATGAGACAGCTTAGATCTGCTCCAAACGCCTCTGTCTCTCTCCCTTGCGATCACCGCTCGACTCCCTGATGGGCTGAAAGTAAGTTCGACATCCATAGCTTCTTCGCAAGTTTCTGGTTCCGCCATCACTCCTGGTTCCACCTGAGAGGGGAACGTTAGACCTTTCAGTTCGACTCCCCTGGTTCCACCGCCTTCTCTCTATCACCGTCGCTCGGCTGCCTAGTGGGCGAAAAGCCAGTTCGGTATTCCTTGCTAAAGCCATGGCCTCCTCACAGCTTTGAGGTTTCAAAAACCTAACCCATCGCCCTATTTGTCCCTGCAATCCTTCCACGAAATACCCCAAAAATTGTGCCTCTGTTGTTTTCGGAATGTGTCCTATGATGCCTCAAACTCTTCAATATACTTATCAATTGTACCGGTTTGGGAGAGGTGGCATAGCTCCTCATAGGGGTTCAGTGTCCTTTGTTGTGTTTTGTTCCTCCTACAATTGGTTGCTTGTCGATATGTTTATGGAGCTTGGCATTCATGTGCTCATAGTTGTCTTCTATAGATTGCTGAAGTGCAGCAAGGGACGTCTGTAATGCTGCCATGGAATCTTGAATTGCAGCTATTTTATCTTCATAGGCATCGATTCTTTCCTCTAATTCATCCATGGTTTGTAATCGACTTTTAGAAGGTGCTTCCATTTTGTTTGTTTTTGGTGAGGAGTTGTTGATCGAATTTTCCACAGACGGCGCCAATTGATAGGGAACAGAAATCAATGTAACCAAATAATCAAGTAAAACAGAAATCAAAAGAAGAAATGGATGAAAGAAGGGAATGATTTCATTGATAAAATCTGGAAAATACAAAAGAAACAAATCCCAGGAAGATAACTTCCCTCTCCAAAAGGAGCCCTGCTCAACAGCAGCTAAAACAGATGATATTCAAAAGATAAAAATCCTTTTTTCCCACTCTCCAGCTAATATAACAAAACAAATGCAAAAACCGTTTCTCCCTAGTCCAGCTAGGCCTAGGTGTAACCATTTTCTCACTCCTGCCCTTAACCAAAATTCCCAATTGAAAAATAACAATTGTCTAACTAAATTCCTTCAATATCCCTGATGCATTGTTGATTCCTCAATCCCCGTTGCATTTGGTGCATCTTCTTGTAGTTTCCTTGGCCCAAGTGAGTCCAGCCCTGCTTGAGTAGCAGCTTCTCCATCAGTGAGGGGTATACATATGAAAGGAGTGCTCATTAAATATTATGATTCCAATGAGAAAATCCAAATAATATTAAGGGCAAGGATAGCCCATCATCAACACAATGACAAGATTTTGTATCTGAATATTATAACACCAAAAACAGGACATATTGAGTGAAAACATCATTTACCACTCAAGCACATTAAGAGATGGCATGCATCCAGAAGGATACAATCTGCTCAGCATATTTTAACAATTACTATGCTTGACATGTAACTCATCATTGAATTTTAGTGAGAATAATTGCTGCAAGACTAGCTATAGCATAAGATAGAGTTTCCAAGACAAGATTCTTCAGTGATGCCACTTGACTATGAAATTGCATGGAGTGTTGATTAGCCAAAACGCAGTCTGGCTCTTAGTTTTGACATATCCAACTTTACCTGATTGAAATGTTACTAGACATTAAAGGCCCTGGTGACCAAGTAACGCCGAACTTGTGTGTGTAAGATTAAAACACATAAAGCCCGTCTAGCCATTAGCCTCAGCTAGCAATCCTTAATTGAAGGTCACAAAAATCCAGCTTTCAAGAAATGACTAGGTTTTCTTATTAAGGCTTGAGTACTTTTCCTATAATAACAATCAAGGCTGATAGTTTAGCATATGCTTACATGAAAAGGATTGGCATTAATCCAGCAAAAACAATGTTTCTCATAATCCATGTTTCGCACAAAAAATCATACCAAAAATAATTAAACACCAAATGCTGTTTCAAAAAAGTAATAGAAGACGAACCACTTACAACAGCGCCTCCATATCCAGCCGGGTCGGACCCATATTGCCGAATGGCTCCTCAGCAGCCCAATTCTGCAAATTGGGGTCCCAAATAGTAGGCAGAAGCATCGGTCTGTACATAAGAGAATGCAGGAACTTGGGGGACTGGAGGAATTGATGTGACTGAAGGATAAGAATCGACCCCAGGAGGTTTGGGCTCGGTGGCAGAAGGTTCAGAGTAGACATGAGGGATTGAGAATTGAACAGAATTAGGGATTTGAGAAGAGTAGAATGGGTTAGGAGGTGGTGGATTAGAATTAGGGTTAGGGTTTGGAATTGGATGCATTTGATAATTGTGAATTTTGTTTCAAATGCAGGAAAAGATTGTATCTTTGATGCTATTTTTGTAGAAAGGAGCTACTTTTTCCATCTGCTATCATAACAAGTTAAGTTGAATGTGAGCATACATCTCAAGACATTGCATATTATATCATATTTGACCAATTTTATTTGCATCTTAAAAAGTCATTTTTCTAATTTTAACCAATTATTATTATTATTATTATTATTATTATTATTATTATTGTTATTGTTGTTATAAACCTTTTGTTTCCTCTATTGATAAGATATCAATTTCATTGCCTTTACTAAGAGTGTAATTTCAAATTATAAAAAACTAATACTGAGCCTAGTTTAATTTAAGTTAAACCTTAAATGTTGGTTAATTGATAAAATTAATCTTTTCAAAAGGCACTGGTTAAGTTTATTATAAACAAACCCTTTTCTGGATAAAGACATGTAGATTATCAGTGAACAGTTATACATAGCAATTCATGTTCAGCATTACTACCAATTGATTCTGAGGTAACAAAAAGAACCAGATCTTGCCTTCTGTAAACATTTCTATAGCAGAAAATGCGAGTCACAAGAAGCTTTGTTGAAAAAGAACTGTCAGGGAATGCACATGGCTTGGCTGATTCTTAATCATGAGTAGTTTGTCTCATCTATAATGTTACAGACAACATTACATTTTTGTTTTTGCTTCTATACTACTCCACTCTTTAATAAGGTATACACAAAATAATAAATTTAATATCAAAATCAAACTAATCACTTTTAATTTGGTATTGATAACAACCGAACTTAGGGACCGGTTTAACGGTCCCACATTTACCGAGCACCTAGCTCAATGAGGATCCCGTGAGCCGATTAAAAGTTTAACTTTTCCGGACTCTATAATCGAGCGAGAGTTCGGTAAACAACGTGTCCCAAAAATAGCTCTACCACGATGGACAAAACAGTCGTAACTAACCCATGTTTTCCTCGAGAATCGCCGAAAATGAATTAGTAATCGGAAAGAAAGGGAAACTCCTCCCATTATCTCTTAAAAACGTGTTAATTCCACCTATAAAAAGAGAAAAAACAGGTATGAAACGATTATTTAACATTTTTGCCAAAAATTTCTTACTCTTTTACATAAAAATTCTAACTTGACCGTCGGAGGCTCCCTTGTCGGAAACTCACCGGTCCGTTGTCTGTTATTGTAGGTGATCGCAAGGAGCTTGCTGTGCATTTCACTTGTCATCAGGTATTATCAGAGTTATTTTTAGAATCCTGAGATTAGCAGCTTCAATTTTACTTTTATTACAGTAGAAGAAGAGGACTCTATTGAGGGGAAAGTGTGACATAACATCAGTCACAGGTAGCAATAGCATTGTTATTACTCATTTTCCTATGCAGCTTTAACCTTTTGAAACCTTACATCTGCATGGTGCAAGAAGGAACTATTTGCCTTAAGTTCAAGGCAAAGGCTCTTTCATATTGCTGATAGGAAAGAGAGAGATGGTAGAAATAAAAATGCAATATGAATTTTCCTTTTATGTGTCAGGTGACTGAAGGACCACGTTGACTTGGATAGACAGATAGTATACATTACACAGATCAGAATATCGCTATCACATACTAATCAATTGTAATCCGGCTGCAGCATGGACAAAACTGTAAATATTTCATTATCACACAATAATCAATTCAATTCCAATCCTCTATGCTGCACATTGGCAAAACTTCTAAGGTTGCCACTATTTTTTCCAACGGTAAATTGCATTACAAATCTTATTTTGTACTGAGATTAACATTGAGTAATGAAACGAGTGTGTTTGCATGAACAATTGGTACAAAAATATGAGAAGCCGAATTGCTTATCTTTTCCTATTCACATACTGTAAGAAAACTAAAAAGCAAGAATAACCAAAACAAATCCTCTATATCCTGGATTAGAATTCCAAGAAATTCTACCTGGACAAAAGGCAGATGGGGGCAGTAGTCAGTTCAAAGCTACAAGCAACAAAGAGAAGAAACGTACATTTATGTGATTATCCACCATTAGAAGCTTAGTAGAAACAGCATTCTTTGCCTCAGTTAGCAATAACACCCACTGGTGGCTCATGCTTGTAGCTGCCTCCAGCCCACCATGAGGTGAACCCAGCTTCTTGATTAGCTTCAGAGTCGATTAGTACATCAGGAATATTAATGTCAAGTGCATCAGAGATATTAGGATCCTCTCCTTTCACTGCAATATTCTGCTCTTCTTTACCTTTAGCAATATGAACCCTCTTGTGACCTCCCAAAGCTTGGCCTGACACAAAATACTTTAAGCAGATATGACATTTATGCTCCTTGCTCTTGTTTGACTCAGAACTAGTTACATTACTCGCTCCATTAAATTCCTCCTCTACTGCATCCTTCTTGTATTCAAACTTGATAGGCTTGCTTGTCACGTCATTTTTTTCAGGCAGAATGCTGGTATAGGTATTCTCTAGGGAGGGCTCAATCTTCAAAGTAACGG
This sequence comes from Excoecaria agallocha, assembly GCA_037975025.1. Lineage (NCBI taxonomy): Eukaryota > Viridiplantae > Streptophyta > Magnoliopsida > Malpighiales > Euphorbiaceae > Excoecaria > Excoecaria agallocha. Next base: position 44,162,934 of record CM075811.1, read on the forward strand.
AGCTTTTTGTTGTTCTATGGAATGTTTGGTGACCACCAAGTGCTTGATGGGTGGGAAATATCTTCTTGCAAGTCCTACATTGGAACTGGCTCTTCTTCTTGGGATCATCAAGAATATCAAAATCTGATGTTGAACACATAATCTCACTGTAAGAAATCTTTTTCATTTCAGTATCACAGGCATCAATAGCAGCATTACTGTTTGGAATGCTTTCCAAATATCCCCTACCAGTAAGATCAAATCCAACTTCTGCAAAATTCCGGCTTGCTTCTGATTCATTGTCATGAATCCCCTTCTCCATCTCAGTATCATACAATAACAATCCAGATTCATCCTCTAGTTTAAGCCTCTTTGAATCGACTCTACAGTACAAATTCTCAATGGGAATATCTAATCCAATCTTCTTTTCCTTGTTACACCCCACATCACCATCACAATCACTAAATTCAGAGATCTTACTCTTAGAATCTGAAGCACAAGGGATCAAAATTTCCTCTCTTGATTTCTCATTTGGATGCAAAGATTTAGCCTCAAAAGACACAGAATCATTATCCAAAGACTCGCTCCATTCGCAAACACCCCTGGAAAGCATCATCAAACACATAGCCACATCTTCCACTTCTTGTTCTATTTCAAACCCAGATACAGATTCATTCAAGCTAGAAAACGAAGAATTAGGAGTAGCCTTGTACCTCATTCGATTTGATCTCTTCCTTCGAACAAGACTCACAGTCTCTGCATCTGATAGAATCATAGGAATCAAATTAGGCCTTGATTCTCCACAGACCTTTTGCTTCTCAGAATGGAGCCTCATGTGACCAGTGAGAGATCTTAGAGACCGGAAACCTTTTCCACATTCTCTGCAGCAAGCTCCACTCCTTTCTTCCACTGAGTGATGCCTCAAGTGTCCATGAAGAGATCTTGCAGACTTAAATTTTTTGCCACAAATTTGGCATTTCACATTTTCTTGGAATTGGACACTACAATTATGATTCAATTTTGAAGACTTCCAAGATTTTTTGGGGTTTTCTCTCAAGCCATAACCTTCAATACCGATATCGCTGGTCTCAATCTTCACCTTTGCTTTACCTGAATTTTTAGCTAAATGATTCCTCATGTGACCACCCAAGATTCTACCACTCGAGAATTTCTTGTTGCACAACTTGCAGACATGCTGCTTCTCATGATCTTGCTCCATTTTGATGTATTTCACAAAACCAAATGGAACAAAATAAGAAAATCCCAGATCACAAAAACAAAGGAATCATCAGTTTTCCAGAGAAAAATCCAAGCTTTTTCTGCCACATTCCAAGCGAACAAACGGAAGAAAGTTCAAGAAACAGAGGAATCAACAGAGATCCAGATCAAAAAGAACCAAAATTCAGAGGAAAATTATTGTTCCCTTAGTTTTTGAAGTGAAATGAAAAGAAACCATATGGTTTCTGGTGATCGGAAGAAGGAAGAGAAGATCTAAATTGAGTAAGAACTGAAAAACCCTATACTACACAGAGCGACCCCTGTTCCATTACTCTGTTTCAGTGGTGGGTATTTGCAGTAAATGCAAATGCAATATCAACATGAAAGCGATTGCTACTTTGATCACTGAACAAGAATTGGCCCACACAAAGAGAGAGAGAGTTTTTTCTTTCTCTTGAAGTTGGAAGCAAAAAGAGAAGAAACCCTTGCATGGAAGCTAAGCTACACAGAAAATATACACTTCTTTACATTTACCCACATTAAGCTCCGCTCCCTTAAATCGTTATTTTTTCTCCCCAAAAATTGGCATTTTGGGAATTACACAAAATATGTAATTTTGTTGGTTATTAATTTTTGTATATTATATTTTAGAAATTTTCTTGTAAATTAGAAAACCTCACTTCCGATAATGGTTGCTTGGGTTACAAGTAATTTGTCATTCTTTTTAAAATAATAATAATAATAATAACTCGAAAATTCATGCTTTACAATTTTTAATTTTTTGATAAAGTGAAGTAATATTTGTTAGGGAAAAAACACAATAATTAAGGAGCAAAAGAAAGGACGAAAAGCGTGTAGTTTACAGTAACATGAACGGATTAATTTGAATGGACATATGAAAACATGACGTAATTTTGTTCTACTTATTTTCAATTAGTTAATCATGATGCCATAATGACAATTAGCAAGTTGCTAGTTAAATCACTAATCCTTTGCTTATAGAATATATAATAGATTAGTTTTAAAGGCTTTGTGTTTAATTAATTAATGGAAATGAGAAGTTTATTAAGTAGAGATAATTATACCATATACTCCTTTTCAAGGTCAAATTTCAAAAATACCACCATTCTTATAGTCAAACTTTGCAATTAACAATAAACATACATAAAGAATCAAATAATTATATAAAACCCCAAAACAATGTATAAATCTATATTACATGAATTAAATGAAGAGGACATCGAATTAATTAAACAGTTAAATAAAATAGATACTATAAATATGACAAATAAGAATTGATACAGGATATTACACTTCAATTAAGTTCTAAAGCCGATAAAATAAAATATTTACTAAATAAAATAGAAAGTGTAGAAGATTTAGAATTAATTAAATATAGAATATTAAGTGAACTAAATTTAGAAAAACAAGTATTAGATAAATTAAGTCCGATAAAAAATTATTTAAAATACGTAGCTCATAAAATGTGATATAATGAATAAAATATGGAAGAAATAAAAAATATAGATGGATATACATATGATGAACAATTTTATCAAATAAATAATAATTTAAAAATATTAAATCAAAACATTAGAAAAATGAATAATAAATAATATAGTTTTGCAAGTACATTATATGGAGATGATAAATACGGAGAAGGAAGTTTAAGTTTACCTTCTATTATGTTTAAAAAACCTAAACAAGAAAATACTGAAGACAAAATAGATAAAATATACAATATGTTAACAAAAATCAAAGAAAAAGTTACAAAATTAAAAATTAGAGTAGAAATAATAGAAAAAGGAAAAGAAAAGTTAAAAGAGCATACACAAGAAGGAGTAACAATAAAAACTCATATGTTAACTTTGGAAGAAGGATTAAAGTTATATGAGAATAATGAAATAATTGAAAACGATATGTTAAATTTAACTTATAATTTAGAAAATTTAAAAATGAATATTAATCCAATATCTACACAAACAAAAGTAGAAACAGGAGAATATTCTAGAATAATAAATGAAATTGAAGAAAATATAATGACAGATAATATAGGTCTAAGAGAATATGAGAAATATAAACAAAAAACTCCTAGACAAAGATCTATGTATAATAATTCAAAATTTACAGTAAAAACGGGAGAAACTAAACTTGCTTATCCAAATAGAGTATTATTAGATATAGATTATAAAGAAGATATACAAAAAGAAATTGAAAAATGGATAAAAATAAATAATTTATCTACACTATTATACGGATATGATTTACAAAGAGCAAGTAATTTTCTAATTAGTACATAAACAGGCAATGTGGAAAAATGGTGGAATGCAATTAGAATAGAAGATAGACAAACTATAAAATATGGAATAAATAATAAAAATTTTACAGCAACAGACACTATAAAAGATATTTTATAAAGATTTGAATTTGCAATAAAAGGAGAATTTATAGGAGATCATTGGTTAAATCCAACAGAATCAGTAAAGAAATTAGGTCAAGAAAATTTATGAAAAATAAAAAATTTAACAATATGTACTATGTGCCATTTAAAATAGTATACATGTGAATTCAATAACTATTATTATAATATAGCAAAAAAAGATATATTACAAAGACCAGAAATTAAGTTATTTAAATAATCTTATGTAATTAAACTACCAAAATCATGGGGATTAAAGATATTTAATGAAATACAAAATAACAATGAAATATTAGAAGGAACATTAGGATCATATCAAACTTATGTATTTAAGCGAATAAATGAAATGTGTAATCAAGCATATGAAAATAGAAAAATAAGAAAGACAATTAATGGAGGTTTATGTTGTCCAATATTAGCTGAACCAACACATTGGGGATTTTATAATAAAAATAAAAAATATAATATATCAAAAAGAAGAAATTATAAGCTGAAATATAAAAATTTTTATAAAAGAAAATTTAAATCTTTTAAGAAAAATAAATTTAATAAAGGAAGATATTTTAGAAAAAGTAAAAGATATAGTAAGATAAATCCTAAAACATGTACTTGTTGGATATGTAAAGAAAAATGGCATTATGCAAATGAATGTCCCAAACGAAAAAATAAGGAAAATCACGAGGCATATAGAATATATGAAGATTTGATAGAATAAAATTATGAACCAATAGAGTTTAGTAAAATATTAGATAATGAAAGTATATACGAAATAGATTCTCAATATAATTCTGATAATTATATTTCAGATAACTATTCAGAATTCGATAAAGAATTAGAGTCAAACTCTGAAGAGGAGTCAGAAATAAAAATTGAAGAATAAAGATAGATTTATAAAAATAAATTGGTTATAATAAAAATTATAAAAATGAGCTCCGATAATGAAGATATTGACATAATAGATAATAATAATATTTTCAGTTATAATAAAATATTTGACGAAGAAAAATTTGGTCAATTAAATAATCATAGACTAAACATCAAATAAGAATATATATTTAAAAGAATATGGTTTAATAGTTTATATAAAGCAACTTCTATTACTAAACATTATGAGTCAGCTATAGATATATATCAAGCTAAAGAAAATACAATAATACCATTAATAAATAAGGATGAAATAAACAAAGCTTTAGCAAAATTACCAGATAAAAATAGATATAAAAATTTATACTTAGAAGCAATACAAATAATAATTAAAACACATTTTAAATAAGGAATAGATAGTCCCATTCAATTATTTTGTATGAACGATAGAATATTAAATGACTTAATAGATGCCCTATTAGGAGCAGTATCAGGAAATTTGGTATATAAAAAGTTAAAGTTTACAATAATTTCAGACTTTTCAGTAAGCTTACAAGATAAAAATATAGATCAAGCTTCGAATTTATATCATAAATTACATAGAATAGAAATAACAAGTGGATCAAAAATATTTTTAGTAACATATAAAACGATATATGCATTTACAACTAGTCATCATAAAAAGTTACAAAAGAATAATATACGTTTACAAGTAGATATAGATGATACATTTTCAGATTTAGTAGAATTCATACCACTTAGATAATTAACTCCATCTAGTATGACAATCCTAGACGAGTTAACAATGGATTTAAGAAAAAGAAATAAAAATGTAGGAATTATACCTAGAATACAACATGTAGGAGAAATATTATTAATATCTCCAGGAGAAAGTTCTAAAGAAAAGCCACAAAAAAAACATTATTAATAGATGAACAAGGAAAAATACATACAAGATCTAAAAGAAGTATAGATTTACGATCATCTTTAAAAGCAAAATAATATTATATTGAAGCTGACTTAGACATTGGAGAAGAATGGAAATTATTAAAAACATTAATTGACACTGGAGCAGCAAAAAGTCATATAAATAAAAGTTTAGTTTTTTCATTTAAAAAATATGATTTAGATGAAGTTTATGAATTTTTAGATTGTTCAGGACAGAAGCATACAATTAATCAATATGTAAGAATAAATTTAGCAATAATCTATATTCGAGGAAAAATAGTAATTATACTAATGAAAATAAATATGGATACTATATCATCAACACAAATTTCAATTTTATTAGGATTAGACTTTTTAAAAAATATATCACCATATAATCTCACATATAATTATATTACATTTAATTATGATGGAAATGAATACAAAGTTCCAAGGAATAGAAACTAGCCCATATAGTATATACATAAATATTGAAGTCATTTATAAAGACTATCATACAACTTCATATCATGCTTTCATCGATACAGGATCTGCAATAACTTTAGCACAACTTTATGTGTTTTCAGAAAACTTATGGAAGAAAATTAATAATTATAAAATAGAAATTGATATTATAGGTAATACTACTAAATATGATTTAGTGACAGAAAAGGTCATAATTCAGGTACAATCCAATATACTTCAAATATCTAAAGTATTTCAATCTATAAATCATAGATGTGATGTTTTATTAAGAAATGATTGGTTGACAAATTATTATCCTTTGAGTATAGGATCACAATATATAAGATTAACAACTCCTTGTAAACATGGGATTATTTGTCCTAGACTTTCAGCTGCATTTAAATGAAAATCTTCACCATTAATTTCTCGCATAGCGAACCGTGGTGAGAATATAGAAAAATAATTCATAAGAAAATGTGACACAAATACCCAACTTAATAGAGAAAAACATAACCCCACAAGAAATTATCTTTTTATTAGATAAATGTGCAGGAACAAATCCTATAGAAAAAATGGGAGAAAAACTATATTTATGCTTTAATAAATTTAAAATATAATATTTCAATAAGAAGTAAACGAATGTTTTATAATAAAGAAGATGAGGAAGAATTTGATATACAAATAAAAGATCTATTAGAAAACAATTAATTAGACCAAGTAAAAGTTCATATAGTAGTCTAGACTTTATGGTTAGAAATCATGCAAAAATAAAAAGAAATAAACCTAGAATGATAATAAATTATAAAAAACTTAATAAAGCAACAAAATTTGATGGATATTTAATACCCAATAAAGAAATCCTTATAAATAGTATAAAAGGAAAAGCATGGTACTCCAAATTTGATTGCAAATCAGGATTTTAACAAATAAAAATGCATCCAAAAAGTATTAAATATACAACTTTTAGTACACCAAGAGAATATTACGAATAGTTAGTTATGCCATTTGGACTCTATAATGCCCCTCAATTATTTCAAAGAAAAATGGATGATATGTTTAAAGATTTAAGATATTTTTGTCTAGTATATATTGATAATATAATTATTTTTAGTGAAAAATTAGAAGAACATTACAAGCATATAAAATAATTCTTATTAAGATGCATTAAACATGGATTAATGTTATCAAAGGAAAAATCAGATATAGCAAAAAGAAAGATAGAATTTTTAGGATTTACAATATCAAAAAGAGAAATTGAATTACAACCACATATAGCGAAATCTTTATTAAAGTTTCTAGATCAACTAGAAAGTAGAAAGATGATCCAACAATTTTTAGGACACGTCACATATGCCAGTGACTTTATACAAGAATGTGCTAAAAAGAGAAAAGTATTACAAGATAAATTGAAAGGTGATAAGCCTTGGATTTGGACAGACATAGACACAAAGGCCGTAAAGGAAATAAAGGAATATTATAAGCAATTACCAAAGCTACCCTTACCAGAAGAAAAAGAAGAATTATTATTAGAAATAGATGCCTTGGATGATTACTGGGGAGCAATTTTAAAAAGTAAAGATGGCAAAAAAATATATGGATATGCTTCAAGAACATTCAAAAGCTCAGAAAAGAATTATCACAGTAATGAAAAAGAATTATTAGCAATAAAATATGCTATAGAAAAATTTGAATTGGTTTTACTACCAAAAAGATTCACAGTTAAGATTGATAATACACAGGTATAGTCTTTTATTACAAAGAATTATAATGAAAAATTAGCTCAAAGAAGAAAAATGGGATGACAAGAGTATTTTACTAACTTTAATTTTGATATTGAGTATATTCTAGGAAAGGATAATGTATTGGCAGATCTGTTAAGCAGACCAATGAATAAAAGAAAAGATTAACCATTTTCTTGTAGGAATAAATCTCTAATGAAAAGAAACTCAGAAAGAGTTTATAAACTCACTGCAGAGAAAAAGAAAGTAATAGAATATATAAAAAAGGCTATATCTCGTATTCTAGAAATAGATAATGAGATTAGTTAAATTTCAATGAATTATGTACAAACGCTTCTGCATTAAAAGGAATCTAAGGAAGAAAATACTAGTTCTCAAAAAATGACCATTTTTGGCATTACAGCTAAGAAAGAACTAGATCAAAAAATTTCAAAAAATATAATGATTAGACGTTCTGTTCAATATTTGAACACTCTTGAATCATCACAGGAAGTAAATTTGAGAAATTTGAGAACTTCTTCAATCAGGAATATTAATTCTCGATTGATAATTCCCAGAGATATTTCATTATCATCTCAGCAATGGAATGATGATGAGAGATCTCAATTTAATAATACAGAAATTCGAAAGCAATGGAAAGCAAACTTTTTTAAAGCTCTGCAATATCTAGCAAATGTTACTAATGCAGTCGGAATTAGTACTATTCCGATCAATGGCACCTACAACAAAGCAATCATCAGAAAGGGAGCAAATTCAAGAACAGTTCAAAAACTTTATCGTTTTGGATTAATTCATACCATATATCCTGGAGAAAATTTAAAAGAAATTCAGCAATTGCCAGTAACAATCAAGTCTCAAATTGAGATATTTAATGGAATTACAAAATTAAATAAAATTTATTTCCGTATTTTCAGCATTATTCCTGAATGGAATGATGTTAAAAATGTAAAAATTTCTAAGAAACCTTCATCAGAATGGGCACTACCAGATAAAAACTTATTCCAGATGAACAAAAAACTTTCAATTTACATCCATTAATTCTTAAGAATATCCTAAAAATGAGAATAAAGACCATTGAAGTAAATATTCATGGACTAAGAGAAATTCTGACAGATAATAAAAAATATTACAATATTTTTCAAGATAATATCCTTGTCACCAATCCATCTACAGAATGGCATAAAAAATATCTTCTTTAAGGATACCTCGACATAATTATTGAAGGTAGTTTACCAATGGCAGAAACAACTAAAGAACTTTTCAAAAAGCAGATAAAAAAGGAATCTCCAGCCGAAAGCAAAAGCTCGAGACAAGGATTAGTGGAGCTGGATCCCTTTTGAAGAAAATCAAGAAATAATTGAAGAAAGAAGACAGAAATGTAGACATAAGCAATGATGTAATAGAGCAATAATTGACTATAATAATATAATTCAATAATTCAATAGAAGTAGTGTGTAACCTCTATAAAAACCCATTCATGTATCAGTTATAGGCACGGTTGAAAACTCCAAGCTTAAGATTACTTTCAAAAGCTTTTAGCCTGCTTATCTTTTTGTAAAAATCTTTCAAGAAATGAAATTATAATTTCAAAAATCATTCTTTTTGAGCAACCTTAGTATTTAGAAATTGTAATCCAGTAAGAAATATAGGAAATTATTTTCGATACACTAAGAGAGTCAGATCACTCATATACCACAAATTCTCATCAGAAAATTCACATGTCTACATCTTTATTGCTAGTTGAATATTATTCAGTAGTATCTCCTGGAGTTACCAAGCCCATGTTCAAGTGAGATAGGGCAGAAGGATACAAGTCTAGAGAAACTCAGCTTAACCCAGAACATCAACAGTTTATGGGTGAACTGTTATCAGAAATCATTGATAACAGAAGTCTAGCAGCATTGAAAGAAGCATAGTGGACCTCTGAAGGAGATTTTTAAGGTATATCAAAAGCCTGATCTCTGTTAGTTATGGTTGTAGTTTTCAATCCTATTTCTTATTCTGGAATTCTACATGCTAAGGCAAAGGTGAAAATAAAGAATACTTTTTAAACATGAAATTGTTTAAATTCCTAAAATCTTAATGGAAATATTAAGACAACAAGTTAGTGATTTACAAACAACTATAAATGATATAATTAGATATAATCAACAATTAAAGGAACAATTAAAACAAGAAGAAAAAAATAAAAAGATTTATAGAAAATTTTAATTTAAATCCTACATATAATATAGAAGAAAGAATAGAAAGTTTAAAATATATGCTTAGAATAAATGAATCAAGAATTCGAATGTTAAAAAATACAGTAAATAGAATACCTCTAGGATGAATATATTTAATTATTTAAACTCAAAAGATTTAAGTGAAGAAAGAGAAATAAATCAAGTTATTAATGATATGAATATGGTAAAAAATAATATAAATCTCAATTTTTAACAAAATCTAGATATAATAGGAGCCACGAATCTAGAAAATAATACAAAACACAGATCATAGATAATTTATATAAAGATAATTTTGTTAAAAATACCATAATATCATAAATAATAGAAATTTATCAAGAAATAAATAGAAATGCAAATAATAGTAATTTAATAAGAAGGAGAAGAAGAAATTAAAATAATTAAATTTCTACTGAAAGGTATATCAATTGCAAGATAGAACTGCGGCCACTGGTTTTCAAAGGATAACTTAGTTATCACGGTCTTCTACCACATAACTTTAAGAAAAAAAAAATAAAATATATAATTATCAAATAGATAATATTATTAAATTAAAGGTTATTGTTAAAATTACTTCTGTAAACGATCCGTAACAAATTCCGACGATTTATTGGTATCAGAGTCTTATAAAAGTAATTTTAATAATAAACTAAAAATAAATTAAAATATCTTATATAGTAAGTTTTACTATTAAAGAAACTACAGATAAAATGTTAAAATCTTTTTATGAAATTTTAGGAAAAGTAAGATTTTATAAAGAAAAAATAAGAAAGATAAAAAATGAATGTTCATATATGGAAATAAATAATACTAGAGAAGATTATAGAGTACCTAGATTACATGTAATAAAAGAAGAATTAATTATAGTTAAAAACGGATTAGAAATAGAATTAGAAAAGATAAAAGAAGATATAAATACAGTTATTATAAAATTAGAAGAAATATAAATAAATGAATTATAAATATAAGATTACAGAACAAGAAATATATATAACAAATATAATAAAAAAATTAATTATTTAAAGAAAATAAATGAAAATCAAAATATAATATAATTATTAACAGATGATGTAAAATTTTCTAAACAAGAGTTACAAACTTTATTAAATAAATAAAATGGCTAGTATAATAGAAAAATTTGGAGAATACTTAAGTTTGTTAAATTTAAATTCTATAGAAAATATAAATGAAATAATAGGAGAAATGAACGAACAACTTGAAGCATTATATAATAATGAAAATGAATATCAATCTCCAAAAGATATACCGGAAAATTTTAGATAAGCATCTTTACAAGAAATGCATAGAAAAGAAAGTTTAATTGCAAATATTAGAACAACATTAATAACTATTAGAAATGATCTTAGAAGACAATAATGATAAAGAAAAAGAAAGAAATACAGTATTAAAAAAAAAGTTTGCCATAAACAAAGTCTTTTGTCTTTAGCAAAATTGGTATTTTTAAAAATGGATAGAGAAAAAGTAGATAGAAATGAAAAAAAATCCCTATTAAGTATACATACAGGCTTACCAACATGGATGATGGATCAGATCCAAATGCTGGCCTGTAATTATTGATTACTTGAACCACAATATTATAGACTCACAGTGAATTTTAAGCTTATTTTCTACTTGATCGCTATATTTTTTTATATATTAATTTATATTTAAATTCTAATTTAATGAAAGAAAATTACTCTTTTTTGTGTGAGTTTTTGTAATAAAATTCAATAATCAACATATAAATCATACATAAATTTTTATACCCATTAAAATATTGAATATGGTAATAATCACGTAAATGAAATGAATAAATTACTTAGTTTGAGCGAAATTCGACATGATGTGGAAAGCTGTCAATGATCACGGACTAGTTTTTCTCCTTTAGTACTCTTTCCGTAACAGTAGCTTGATGGATAGCCAAATAAGTTCATTTTATATTTTATTTTATTTTATTTATGTACTTAAGTATGGTGCCAAGAGAATTAGTTTATATACCTATTAATTTTAAATCTTATACTTCTATCAAGTACTAAATTAACGATCAATATTTAACATACTATTAAATTAAAAAAAATCCTAAACCTAACTTAATATGGGTTTAAAAAATATGAACCATAACATCAGACTACATTTTTTTATAGCTTCCCACTTAGCCATATGTCTCATCACTATATTTAATAGTATAACATAAGGCTAGCAAAAATTAAACCTTATAAACATTTAATATCATAAGCATCTCAACACAACAAATTACATAATGTGGGTTATGATAGTCATACACAATATTGTTGTATACTCCTTTCCATATACCACTATATTAAGAACTTATTATATTAGGTTCATAAATTCCATATAAATAATATACAATTCACATACTTGTTATAAAAATATATACAAATTTCTTATTCAAACAATTATGTATATATAAACATAATGAACAAGAAATACAAAATTAAAAAATATATCATTATTGAGGTCAAGATTGTTAAAACATCATCATCAAATATCATTATATTCATCGATACAATCAAACCCCATCCTAAGCACATGTTCTTTGAATGTCTTTGGTTTTGAACCTTTAGTTAGATGATATGCAACCACGATGAAATTAGAGATTATTTTTCCAAACGTTTGTGAATAGATTTAGTTGATTTATGAGGTTTTGTTGGGTTTTCCTTGTGGGTGTTTTGGCCATGGTGGATTTAAAAGGAAGGAGAAGATTCTTCAAGGGCTAAGGGGAAAGAGAAAGAAGTTTAGTGAAGGAGAAAGCGATTTAAGGTAAGTGGTTACAAATTTTATGGATTTTCATTGATTTTGTTTGAAAATTTGGTTACATAACTTAGGGTCTTTAATGAATTTTGTATGTTAAACTGAAAATTGATAGTAAAATTATGTTTATAGAAGTGCTAATTGAAGTTTTGAATGGTTTAATTTAAAAGAAAATGTTTGGATGGTGATTTACCTATGTTAGCCAAATTTTTCATCTTAATGTCTAAGGATTTAATTTTTAATTAGAGGCTATTTGTTGTGAATATATGTTAGTTAGAGTATATTCTAGCTTAATTTATGATTAAATGATGAAAAGTAAAAATTAGAGGAAAAATATGAGGGTTGGCCAAATTGCTTATGTAAGGATAAAGATTTAATTTGTGCTTTAATTTAATTAATTTAGTTTACATGTTAGTTAAGTGGTATTCTAGTTAATTAATATTCGATGAAAAAAAGGGTTTTGTCTAGGCCGAATTAGTTAGCCAAGCATATCAATGTGTATTTTGATAAATTATTAATCGTAAGCTATTAAATGCATATAGAAATGATTTGCAGTATATATTGGTTAAATGCGATTTAATTAGTGATTTTTTGTATTGAAATTGTTAAAAAAATAAGTGATTGAATGTAAAATATCATGTGAGCACATTGGCACCCTAAATGTTATTATATGATGATTTGATTTCATATTATGTGTTTTAATGAAAATTGGGTAATTAAATCAAATATATGAATGAGGTTTAAAAAAATGAATGAATTCTTGAGTAAGAATTACATGATGGTCGAATTGAATGTATAAGAATATTGTTATGTATATTCGTTAATTATTAAATGTTAAGCTATAAAAATGCATATGAACACATTTTGTGGTTTATATTAGCTAAATGAGGTTTATTTGATTATTTTAATGTGAAATAATAGTGTAATTGGAGTAGAACTAAATGATTAGTGGCATTGAAATAAAAATTAATGGAAAAGAAATCTAATGTTGTATAAGGGATATGTTGGCAGAATGATACATAAGTAAAGATATAAATGAGTATTATGTAAACTATCCCCCTAATAATGAATAAAGATGATTCACATGGATATGTGATATAGAATATTATTGATGATAAATGTATATGTAAGAAATGTGTAAATGTATGGACTTGAAATATAATGTGGTTGATGATTGATATTTGAATAAATGTGAAGTATGATTGAAAAATATCTGTGCCAGTGATATGGCTTAATATAAGTTATAAGTTGTTACTGTGATATAAAGAAGTGAACTAGGAATGAAATGTATGTATATGATTAGTTATGTATATGGTAGACATTGTGAAATATTGAATGTTAAAATGAAATTGTAATGATGGTTATGTAATTTACTAACCTAAATTTTGTTAAAGATTATTGATATAAAAGATGATAAGAAATGATGTGTAGTGATAAGTATAAATATAAATGAAATGTTTGTGAATATCATATGAAATGGCAAGTGATTATGTAAACCAAAGTGTTGGTGCATAGATTTGAGGATATCTTATGTTATGATTGATATCCGAGTGAATATGGATCATTAAAAATCCTAAAATGTTAATGTATGGTTATGGAATGATAACTGTACAATAATGTTGATTATATATTAAATGAATGAATGAATTAATGGATATTAATTGCCCTTAGTAATAGTTTGATAGTCAAATTTAGCTTAGGATATAGTTGGTTAGCCATAGAGACACCTTGTAGCACCCTTATTCTATAATCTATACATATCACTTTATCCATCTCACTACACATGTTTTACTGTGCAACAAAAACATATACGAACTATATAGAGAACTGATATTCATACTTAATCCATAAAAGTGCTAAACTATTAAGGCTTTACAATATATATTAGAGTCTCTTTACAAAATATAACAACTGATTAACATCTTACAAAACAGTTGTACTTTTACAAGATTTCCAACACAACAAGAAAAACCCTCGAAATACAAAAAAGAACAAAAAAAGACTATATACTTTATAATCTTCAAAGACTTGTGTTGGTCAACCTGCTACAGGTATCAATCCTGCGAGAAAATCCTAGCCTTGCAACCTACACGGATGAAACACCCGTGCTAAGTTATAAAGCTTAGTGGGGAACTAAACCATGATAAACGACCACTCACAGTGATCGTCAATAAGCACACAACATGCCTTAAATATAACAATGATTTATTTCAAGAAATGGAAGAAATTGAACATTTACATTCACCTATAGAAATCATAAAGTTCAACAGTAAGAATTTGTATTGACGTTTCAATCATCATATATGATCATACAAGTTCCAACTTCCTTTGGACTTAAATTGAACTATTTATAATATGATTATTTTATTAATCAATGCTTAATCATAAAAGTATAGTTATCTATTATTAATTCCATAAACAATCTTCACAAGTGTTGAAATTATCTTACTTCTATTCTTGTATGTCTAGGATATACACACATTAGAATTATATAACAAATCAACACTTTCAATTACCATGAGATTATAATATTACCACAGGCTTACTTTATGTTCCATAAGTTATTCATGTTATAACATATTAGATGTATTATAAAAATAAGCCTATCAACTAAACATAACACTTGTATATCATTACCATAAATAACAAATACATATTAAAGAATGTGTACATGCAACAATATGAACACATATATAATCACAGGAAAACACATATATAATCATAGGAAAAATATTTCAAAAACAATGGGTATTATAGCATAACTCTTATAACCCTTAATATAAGTTTCTTCATAAATCATATGTTGTCATACATATAAAAATAAAGGACATATATATATCATCAATTTAACAATTAGCATGTATTTATGATACTAGCAGTATAGATATATATACTATTGGGCATTCTTTTAGATGTGGGTTATATATGCAACAAAAGGAATTTCATATGTAGAATAGTATGAAGTCAATTAAGAATTTGCATGCCTTATTAAACTTTTCTTAACCTTTGATAATAAAGCCTGCACTATTCTAAAGAGGTGGATAAAGGGTTATACGGTAGTACCCGAAGGTACAAATTTGTTGATTATAACGATGGCACCCGAAGGTACAAATAAAATACCCGAAGGTATTAAACGGTGATCCCTTGTAGGGATAAAACTGTATGATAAATCGGTGGACTCAAACGGGGTCAATCAAATAACATGGACCCAAACGGGGTCAATCAAATAACATGGACCGGTCAAGCAGACCTAAGCGGGGTCGGCTATAACCCAAACAGGGTTGTTCAAATCAACTCTAACTTTTAAACCCAAATAGGGTGACTCTAACTTTTAATTTCAAGTGGACCTAAACAGGTCAAAACTGTTCATAAATAGCTACAAGGTACCCTTATAGGCATGCCTATCTATCCACATCCTAGACTCAATGCAGGCAATTAAATCCTTTTATAAAAACTCACTTTGCTTTACTTTAACTTTATTCACATAAGTTTAATCATATTTATATGTATATACTTATAAAAATGTATACTCACATAAACTATGTAAGATAAACATTATAAGACTACTTCCACTTTTCAACATTACTATCCTTTATTTATAAGGAGATCATGGCATGTATTTTCACAATATCACATATGTAAACAACATTTATCATTTCATTATATTAAGCGCCTCTATTCAAAGTATACATGCCCACATATCCATATTTTCATATTTCTTTTAAACATATCATATGCTTAAGAACACTTTTGTTTTGATTATAAATTCACACTTATATAAGCTTTGTATTATCATACTTATATGATATATTTATAGAAACCATAATTATATGTAAATGCATATGCATGTCTATGTCATAATTAAGTAAAATCATATTTCGAGATTTAAATCCATTCATGTATAATCACACTATATTTATGCTATAAGCACACATATATTCTATTAATAGCATTACTTCTTCATATATGTAAAGTTGACATTTCAGCTGTACACAAATTAATGTTAGTGTAAGCCCTAGCCCCAATACATTGTAATAAAACACTTAGTTAATAAAATGAGGCATTTGTTTTATCTTTTGTATTCCTGTGCATGTCAATTGATAAAACTATCCAAGAATGTCGTTTCGGTTTAAGTTATCATGTGTGAGGCATATGGATTGTAAGACCTTGAAACAAATGGGACTTCATTCTAAATATCCCTAGTCAGTCATTGTTATGGGAATAACAAATGAATTAAGACTAGTATGCTCTCTCTGATATTATGAGTTCTGTCTTACGGATCATTAGGACAAGAGTGTCAATCAGAGATCATAGATACATGTTAAAGAACATGGTATCTGGATTCGATCCGCTCATGAGAACACTACATGGTATAAGTCATAAGTGTTTCTCATATGCAAGTTTTGTATCGGAGTTCTTAGACCTGAAATCTCTATGAAACTCTTTATGAATTACTGTGTACTTTGACATACACCTAACGTGCTTGTAACAGAGTGACAAGTACGGGTATGATTGGGTATGCATTGATTCATGTTAGAGAGCATGAGAGAAGTGAAGGGATTACCCCTCTCAATAAAAGAGAAAATATCATCGGCCACTTGATCAGTGAACTGAGAAGTGTATGGCCATACCGAGATGAAATAATGAGTAATCATTATTTATCTGAGAGTTCAGTGTCACTGGAATATCAAGAAATGAATTAATATATATAAGGATGACTAGTTCCATGCCTTATATTAATTCTGATATTTATGGGTAAGGGACTATGCAAAATTGCATTAGGTCACTAAATGCCATATGCATTTTCATTTAATTTGGAATGCTATAATATCTTGCTAGAGAATATATATAGCCTTTGAATTAATTTATTAATTAATTGCTAACATTAAATGGACCTATAGGATCGCACACAAAGCATTGGGCTTAAAATACTTAAATTAAGCATTGAGCATTAATTTGGGCTTTTAATTAAAGTCAAATTAATGTATGTAATGGGTTATAAAATTGCTATTGGGCTTTGGTCCATGAGAGAGAGAAATTCAGCCCACAAGGTTTAATTTCAATTAATTAAATGTCATGTATTAATTTAATTAATTGAGTATTAAAGCCTAAAGACATATTTATCTAATTAAATCATCTAAATATAATTTGATGTGGCCGAAATTCCTAAGAGAAATCACAAGGAATTTGGGCACATGTATAGTTTTTATTTAAGTGATTTATTAGATTTAAATGTCTTATCTTTT
Organism: Excoecaria agallocha; assembly: GCA_037975025.1. Lineage (NCBI taxonomy): Eukaryota > Viridiplantae > Streptophyta > Magnoliopsida > Malpighiales > Euphorbiaceae > Excoecaria > Excoecaria agallocha. Next base: position 44,180,785 of record CM075811.1, read on the forward strand.
ATCCGAAATTAAGTGATATAATTTGATTAAATGACTTTTGATTTTATCTTGGATAAATTGAAAGAGTTTTTATCAATAAATATTACTTATTTTAATTAAGTGATAAATGCAAATATTAATTATCTTTAGCTAATATTAATTATCTTAAGATAGTATATTTGAGATCCATCACTTAAAGGAAAGAGAAGATATATAATTATAGTGGGAAAAACGTGAAACCCTAGGGGTTTTCATTCTAGGTTTTACGTGAACTCTTCCTCTCTCTCTCAAGTTTTCTTTTAGCCAATTTTTCACAAGGAGAAAGTATTGTTCCTCATTCTCTTGTGTTATTGGATAGAAATAGCAATCTAAAGAAGTACAAAATCAAATTTTGTAGCTTCAAACTATAGCCATTACACAATACTTAAAAGAGAGCTAGCAATCTCGGTTTTAAGCCGACGGTGCAATTGTGTGTGTGAGAATAGAGGGAGTGGCATAAAAGGCTATTCCTTGGCATTGGTGATCGAGATCTAAGGTGGACAAAGTCATCTTAGTTGTTGGCCATCACCGAAATCAATATCTAAAAGGCATCTTAACTTGTAAGTTCTACAACCTAAAATTGCATGTTTTCGTTCCTAGTTTTGGATATGTATGGTATGTATGATAAAAATTTTTGTTTTTTCGCTGTGCTATCATGATTATCATACCATGTCATATTCTATCAATTAACCTCAATAGATTAATAGCAAACATGTATATTATTTAGTATAGTGTCATTTAGACATTCATGTATATATATATATATAAATATATTAGCTCAATCAAAGTTAGGTCATATAACTAAGTACAATAACTTTAAGTTCATCAATATGTAAACAATAAGATAATATCATAATTGCATACAAGTATAGATAACATTATATGCTTCCATTTTCTTGGTCCACATACCTTAACACCAAATGAACATTTATGGTAACATTATAATATCTAACTATCACATATATATCCTATCTACATATAAGAATGTTCACATATATATTAGGCATCCATTTACATATAGTTATAGTTATAACTCATAGTATTAAGGTTCTTTAAAAACTTTATTGGCATATATAAATATATATTATCTCATTTCAGCATCTTAATTCATGCGTGATGGTATCGGCATTTATATTTTCAATGTTTTAGACATGCATATACATGCACATTCAATTTGAGGTAATATAAATTATATGCATCCATATGAACAATTATGTATGTTCATATATACAACTTCCAGCATTCATGTATATGTATTTATATATATTCATATTTTCTTCTTCAATTGTTGAACCCTATATACATTTTATGGCATCAAATTTTATTTATAATACTTTAACATTCCATTATCAATTTCATAGTTGAATAATTGTATAACAATATACACTATCATTTGATTAAATATATATATATATATATATATATATATATATATATATATATATATATATATATATATATATATATAAAAGCATAATTTCACATAACCATCCATGTACATGTTTTTGACCATACATGTATATACATAACATTTCAATCAAATAGTTTTCATGCTACTTGTAAATCAGTGTATTTTCATGTATACATAGATTTAACATAACAACATTTAACACTAAATATCGAAAATTCTGCCTTTAGAATTCTGCACAGTGGTAGAGTTTCAAATACAACTTATATGCCATTTTTGACTTGGAAAATGTCACTTTTAGCAAAAGTGTCCTTCTACAAACATGACCCCCTATGTTTCCCGTGTTTATAACATCAAAAATAATTTCAATAGCACTTCCAAAACTCAAGATATTTACACTTACTGTTCCTATTGACAGTGTTGTGTATAGGTCCGGAATTAAGCTAAAATTAGACAAGCTTAAGGACATAATTAGGCTTTTCCTTCTTCATAAAAAGTATAGGCTTAGAAGTCTAGTTTTCACAGAATCAACCTATAGAATTTTGTTCACTATACAAAGAGATATATCATTTTTTCCACAATCTGCTCTAGAACCGAGAATAACAGCTTACTACAATTTCAATAAATCATATAAATTATTTAGAGATAGATTTATGGCTAGGTTTATTCTAAAAAGTTGTTTATCTTTCTATCAAGTTTACATAGAATCAAACCTCACTCAATTATGACTTAAATACAAGGATTTATGGTTAAAACATTGGTAACTGTTCAAAATTGCCTATACACTCAAACAGTTTATTTGTACAAATTTTTTGAGTTCTTTAACAATAGAATCAAGCCATAAATCCTTCTAATGAATTGTAGATAATTGAATCTAGTTTATCCATATTTTTGAATCACTTCAATCCAAGGTCTAAAACTCCAGATATGGACAAAATAAGCAGCTTGGTTCACAAAAACCACACCCAGTTTTTCCTCAACATTCAAAACCACAAATTTTTTACTATTTAATCTCTCATTAACCCTAAATAAATTAATAAATTACCATTAAAATTAAGTAATCCAAGCATAAATATTTATATCCACACACATGCATGAAGAATAAGTTTCCAAACCTGATCATGCAACTCAAATCTTCTCTTCTACTCTTGTAATCTTCTTCTTCTTCTTAATGATTTACACCACTTTGTTCTTGAATGACCAACATGCAACGAAATTTCATCAAGAATACTTAGAGAGATTGTAGAATAATGAAAAAAATGAGAGAAATTCTGAAATTTCTCAAGCAATATACGTCCCTCTCTCTATCCACTTTAATCTTTTTCTTTCTTTCAACCAAATTTAGCTTTTATAATAGAATGCAAATTCTCTTTTTGGTCCTTCAAAATCTTGCATGTCACATTAAGTTCCCTCATTTATTTGCATGTTACATAATGTTCCACTCATTTTTTTTTTCTTTTCTTAAATCAACCTCTCCTTTATTTCCCATTTTCATAATTTACCCTTCAAGTTTTATATTAACAAATTGACTCCTAAACTAATACTTTATACTTCAATTACACCTTTAAATATTATTAAACCAACAATAACAATTTAATTATACCCTTATAAAATTCATACCATATAATTCACACATTTATCATATAATTAATGATAACTTAATAACATTTTTGCCCCAATCAATATCTTAACTCTTAATAATTCATCCAATAATGCTCAATTAGATTTTAATAACATGTAATTGCCCTTAAATTCTACTAGGATCTATTTTAGGTCCTTACACACCTATACCTCAGTACAAGTTATGGCAACTTATTTTACTATGGCAGATTTATGATGGTCTCCCATAGTGCATTGATGTGTTATATGCTTAGTGAAAGTATTGGAGTGGCCCTTCGGGATCATTCCTTAGTGCGGTGTTGTGGACCTATGAGGTTTACATCTTGTATATCCGGATCAGAGATTTTTATCGGGTTTATGTTAGGGGCATAAATGAATAGAAATGTGTAATGTGTCAAAAGTATTTTAATTGTCATAAGTGATTGAGATAAATGAATTTTTGAGGATTTTATGATAATATATCTCTAATAAAATTAATTGATTGACTATATTGTAAATTGTCTCTAGAAAGATTCATTAACGAATTATGTTGTAATTTGACTTGTAATTTAATTTATAAGTGATATAAATTGTTATATTGGATTTTATGATCACATGGCATTAAATAAGATATTATTTATAAATATATGTTGTTATGTTTATTATGCATAAAAATGGTTCTTTGGAAATCGTTAGAATTGTAATCACCCCTTAGCGTATTTAAGCTCAGCATGTAGTGTTAATGACTGCATGTAGGTTGTCAACAGTATTTGGAGCAAGTTCGCCTAGCTTTTTGGAGCAAGCCAAGTAAAGAACGTTCTTTTGGATAGACATGTTAATAAAATTTTAGAATCCTGTACATGTATTGATTTTGAATATTTGGTCTTGTAATGGTATGTATATGAACATATCATATAATTGGATTCGATAGATAAAAATAATGGACTTTATATTGTTAATATGCATACGAATGGAAATAGATGGATTATAAATTAAGATTGTAGTGCCCCTGAGTTGGGCTGTATATTTGTTCGAATTACAGATTTTGGATAGTTAAATTTTTAGTTGTTATGCTGCCAAAATTTTGATCAAATGAATAGTATTTAAGACTGTTATAGGTTAATTGGCTAGTTGATAATGTGGCTAATAAAAGAATGTTGTATTTGGTATCTAATTTAAATAAAGTGATATTTAAGTAGGTAAACTTGAAATCAAGATTGCAATTGGTTGAGCAAAATTAAGAAAAAAAATTTACCCGTATTTTGGAGTTGCGTTAAGTATGTACTATTGCATGTTCGGAGTTAGGTTGGTATGCAATACGTACGTTTAATATGATTGTATTAGTGGATGTTACAAAATTACTCCTAATGATCTTCCGGTAAATACATCGATCAAAAGTAATTTTCTCAAAATTGAAAGAAGTGATGGTATTATTGGACTTAATATACCATTGCCTGGAAGCTTGTTTAAGTTCATATATTGACTTATTCATTTTACACACCATCCTTTCTTTTCCTTTAATGGAAAAACTTTTAGGTTGATCCATATAAACTTCCTTATCAAGATCCCTATTTAGAAATATTATTTTCACGTCCATCTAATACAGCTCTAAATCAAATTGAGCCATTAATGCTAAAATTATTCTCAATGAATCTATCTTTGAGACAAGTGAAAACTCTCCTTATAATCAATGCCATATTTTTTAGTGGAACATTTGGCAACAAATCCAACTTTATATTTTTCAGCATGGCCATTCAAGTCATATTTGGTTTTAAAGATCCATTAATAGCCAATTCATTTAGAACCTTCTAGCAAGTCAACAAGATCCCAAATATTATTTTAAGCCATTGATTTCAACTCTTTTTTTTTCATATCATTAATCCATTTTTCAAACTTATCATTACCTATGGCTTATGAAAATGAAACAGGATCATTATTAATGCCACAATCGAAATCTGACTCTCGCAAATAAATCATATAATCATAAGAAATAGTTTTTATTTTAACATTACAAGTTTATTTAAAGCTATACCATCTAGTTTATTTGCATGAGTTGGTGGTAAGTCGGGTTCTTTATGAGGTATTTTTTCATTATCCAAATATTTTTTCTGATTATTTTGATATTTTAAAATCGAAATAACGTTTCTTGTGGTTGTAAGTTTAAGAACACTTATGGGTAATGGAATATTAATCTTTATTTTATTAATATGCACAACTTGGTTTTCAGCTAATAGGAATAAATAGCCAAAGGTTGACTTTTTATTATCAACACACCCAGTTAAATATGAATTTGAATATCCAATAACTTCTAAATGGTCAAACCTCTTATAAGTGAGCATGTAATCTTTTGTTCCTTAAAGGTATCTCAACACCTTTTTTTGTAGTTTTTCTGTAACCCCCTAATACCCTTTTGGAGTATTTCTTGGTGCCACAACTATTTGATATGATATTCTAACATCAAAATCTATTCAAGTAACACTGATAAGTAATTACAAAATATCAATATTAACTCTTTATAAAAATATAATTTCAATTACATAATAAATCTCGAAATAATAATTAAATACATATTTTAAATGATTACATAATATATAAGAAATTATATAACCTACATCTTCAAGGAAAATATCTTTTTGTACATCTCAATATTCTCTTATGCACATTCTTAACTCACACTTACTCAAGAAACAATTCAAAACTACATCATATATATGAATGGATCATGAAATACAACTAAGAAATCACTTAACCTATAAGTAACTTTTATTTATCTAAAACACCACCTATCACTAACATTAGCCCCTTCTTTCATGACCTATCTGTCACTTACCTTCACTACCTTTCATAAACTATAATTACTTATAGATACACACACATCATGACCATTCATTCCTGTTCATTTACCTCAACTAGATACTTATTCCATTTTATTCGAGGTAAGGTCACTTAAAAATTTCATATCAAGTTACTTCTTTAAGGTTGCCACTAATATGGGGATACTTAACAATACATTTAACATTTGGTTTGGACTTGGAATTTATATTCCAAGCTTCCTACGTATCCTAAAACATGAATTAAAATCACATAGTTCTAACATGCAATTTACATTCTAGTAATTATCAATAACGTATAAACATATATAAATCATACACTTTATATCATGCCAATCTCACATACATGTAACATTATTGCATACTTAATTAACGCATTCTCATCAAGCATGGCATACACACACTATAGTCACTTTCATAACTTGAACTCGGTATAGGCATGGACACTCGGAGCATTAGATACCCGAAGGTATTGAATCATTAGACACTACGAAGGTGCAATCACTAGATACTATTAAGTTGCCAACACTTGATACCCGAAGGTATCAAATCACCAGATAACGTTAAGGTGCCAACACTAGATACCGGAAGGTATCAAATCACTATCCTATATATGTCTATGTTTATATCAAATTTGGATCCAAGTAAAAGTTTTCTCACTAAATTACTTCATTATACAATCCCTCATACATACACTATACATTTCATTTACGTAATTAATCATATCAACTACATTCATATATCAATAAACACACACTTATTAGCCATTTAGCATGTCATAATATTCATATAATTTTTCATTCATAATTACACTTAACCACTTGAAACATAAATTCAATCCTACACACAATAAACTAATCATTAACAAAATATATACAAGTCATCTATGCATATATAATTCATTTGCATGTATTTATTAAAGCTTATACTTCACTATTAAATCAAATATTTCATACTTATTACATCATATTATAACATTATGCATGTATTCAAAAGATTCCATCAATATTCGAGAAAGTTTGAATGTAATTCGGTAGCTTTTGGGTGAGAAAATATGCATTTTAGCCAAAATAGGGAGAGGGTCATAGCTGAAACCAAATCATGCCAATTGCGGCATACCATTTTATACTAAAATGCATCAAAATATCACAATGGTCACAGCTGGAACCAATTCATACCAGCGATGACCCTTAACAGACCTAGAAAACTCATTATAATAGCCTTTCTGCTGAAATTTACATGGATTAATTGACCAAGTTACACTTAAAATTAACCTAAATAGCCTTCTAAACTTATGTTCCTATATGTATCTAGTTTTTAAAACATAAAAAAATAATGCAATTTGGGTAACCCTACATGGAGGTATACACAAAACTATATAAATTGCTCCAATTGACAGGGCAACAACCACTACACAAGTTTAAGGTAAAATTTGACAGATTTAAGGGTAGAATCAAATTTTAGTTTCTTCTATAAAATTTTAAATTTATGTCTTAGATTTCATTTCCAGCTAGAATCACTCCATTTTGAAGGCTTAGATTTATGTCTTAGATTTAAGGGCAGAATCAATCAAATTCCAAAATTGATTCAAGTGATTTTACAGTATGATTCTACTAACTCAATAATCAAGATTAAAACAAGCTTCAATCGTGGAATTTAACCCTCAATTTTGAATTTCAACAATATCATCATGCCGTGATTCATTCATATACATACTCAAATAATATTTACCATACACAAATAGGGGTTGTAATGGCCTCAACACCGGGTCAGCCGTGAATAGTACTTTCCGACAGTGAATAGTATTTCCCGGGCCTGAAAGGACACCCGGAAGTCGGAAAATATTTTATTGGACCATTTGAAAAGAATAGTTATGGTGAGTCTATGGTTGAAATTTGAAGTGCATTTGAGGTCAAATAGACTTCCAAAAGTCAAAAATACGAAAAAGGTAGCGAGTCAATTTCCCTAGTAGGGAAGGGGACTTGATTTTGCTTAAATAATTAAAAATAGTAAACGAACTCCGAATATCGCCAAATTTTGCGTAACTACATGAATTTTTATGTAGAATATTTTGGTATTGAGAATGGAATTTTTCGGTGACACCGGTAGTTGTCGAATCGGACCGATAACGGACTCCGATTGAGCCGAAAATTTATATCCTACCTATTTTTGATGTTTTAAGAATGATGGAATCAATATAGAAATAATTTGAAGTGAGGAAGAGAGAGAAATTGATTTGGGCTTTAAATAGGCCTAATTGGGCCTTAATGTTTGAGTGGGCAAAGCCCACTCATTTAAACTCTAATTTGGCCCATAAATAGGATATATAAGGAGCAAAATATCTGGAGTTTATCTCCAGAAACCTCCAGCTTGGTCTCCTCCTTAGGTGGCCGAACCACCACTTCTTCTTCTTTCCCTTTTATTTCTTCTTCTTCTACCTCAAATTTCTCTTAAAACCCAACATAAGAAATGAATTTCCAGCTCTCTAGATCAACCTAGTGATCTTAAGCAAGTGACTTGAGCAAAGGAAAGCAAGAAATCAAGTTGAGAAAGAAAATAGGGTAAGTTGGAGTTTATGAATTTTAGTGTTTTAAATTATTTCTTTGATGTTTTCCCATAGATTTTGAGGTCTAGATAATGAATATGAGCTTGGATTTGTCATTTGAGGACAAAAATTTGATGTTAGGAAGCTTGAAGATTTCGGCCAAGGAGGAGAGTGTGGATGGATGGTGTTGAGCCTTGTGCTAGGTGAAGAGAAATGAAGTTTAAGGAAGGTTAAGCATGGAAAAAGGTTAGTGACTACAAAATCCTTTAGTTTCCCTATTAATATGAATTTTTCTTAATTATGTAATTAAGAGAAAAATATGTAAAATTGTTAATTAGTGAAATTATGTTAGGGAAAATGAAATGAAACATGAGAGAAAATGAATTAAAGGCTTTAATGAAAGAAAGAAAATTTTTAAGGTGAAAAAGATTGGTGGCCGAATTCCCTAAGTAAAGAAAGTGATGAGAAAAATGCATGAAATTAATGTATGTTAATTAAAAATAATAATATACATGATAATTGATGTCTATTAATTTTTTTGAGAATATTTGAAGTTTATTTGGGAATTTTTAAGATTTTGTATAGTATATGTATTAAATGAAAATTGTGATTTATTGTGAATTAAATGGTTAATTTGATGAAAAATGACAATAACCAATAAATAATGTATGAATAAATTTTATTGGAATTTATTGAAATTATTGAGATTTTATTGGAATTTTTATGTGTATATGTATAATGAAAATAATTGAATTTTCTAATGCATAATTGTATAAAAATGACAAAAGTGATGAATTAATGTGTTAGGACATTAATGTCAAATAATGAGAAAGAAAAAGTCAACCGATGGATTTTTCGCAATAATTATTAGGTCGAGAAAATAATAATAATAATAATGAATTATTGGAAAATAATTCATAAATAAATGAAAATGAAGTAAATAAATTATTACGTAAATAAAAGAAAGATAAATGAATTTTAAATAGATAAAGGACTTAATTGAAAGAAAATAAAAGTTTTGGGGGCAAAATGGTAATTTTGCCAAAGTAAGTAATTAACGCGTAAAAATAAGTAAGAAATATTCAACAAGGGTAAAATGGTAATTTTGGAGGCCTACGGTTCCAAAATATAAAGTTTTCATGATAAAAGGACCAAAATGTAATTTTACCCGAAATGGTAAAATAAAGAATTAAAAGATGAATAATGAAGTAAATTATGTATTAAAAATGAAAATAAATGAATATAATGGCAAAATCGTAATTATGCCTATGAAATGAATAAATCGATGGAAAAAGGTTAAATTATGCATATTCGAGAGTGAAATAATAAATGATATTAATTAAGTCCCTAAATGCATAAAAGTAGAAAATAAAGACGTGACTAATTTATCAGAATAAATTAGTCGACAAAAAGTATTAAAAGAATTAATGGTTATAAAAATGTTTCGCCGACGAAATAAAGTTGGCATATCGAACGATTAAAAAGTCTGAACGATAAAAGAAAAAGAAGTCAACTATTGAATGATTAAAGAATAATTCGCAAAAAAAATATATAAAAGGAATGAAAAGAAAATTGTGAATTATTATGTTATAATTCATAATTTAAAATCTGTATAAAAGATTAAAAGATCTAAGTATCTGAGTGAATTATCGAAGAATAATTCACTAAAGTCACTGGAAAAGAGACAGTGAATAAAAAGTTATTGAGTAGTCAAAGGCACAAAAGAGTGCATTTGACCAAAATATAATGTATAGTGATAAACAAAAAGAAAGAAATGAAAAGTTTTAAATGTTCAAAAATGTTTGCAATGATATTGATTATGTTTGCCCTTAGCGATAGACAGGTAGTATGATTCTTGTTTTGGATATAATTGGCTAGCCATAGGGACATCTCTGTACCGCGGTGCAAGTCATGGCGACTTGCTTAGCTATGGGTGAGATCTTTGATCTCCATAGCTTCTGTAAAAATGAAAGTGTATTTGTATCTGTATCTGTTTTGCGAGACTTGATCTTTCGAGATCATTTCTCTGTCTGCTATGTGGGACCTTCGGGTCCAGTCCCGTGTATCCTATGTGAGAAACCTGTTATATTGCACTAGGGGCACATCGAAATGATTAAATAAGTACTGTTTCATTGACTTGAATACAGAAAGTTATAACGAAACGATTCGTTTGAAATAAAATGCAAAGTCAAAATAAATCTGTAAAGATTTATGGAAAGTGTAATTAGTAATAAAAAGAAATGTTTTATAAGAGTAAGATATTAAAGAAATGTTTAGTTAAGCTTTTACAAGAAATTGAATATATCTTGATTTATGTGAGAAAGATAATTTTTAATTGATCAGTAACGCTTGTACCATTTACCACTGTAAAGATAATGACAACTCTGGAAAATAATATTAATTTTCCCGCTTAAAGTTAAAAAGTGATGATATTGGCAAAAAGTGACGCTTTTCTGAAAGATAAATTACCTGAAAAGCAAAACGATATAAGGCATAGGATTATGCAATAAAAGTAAAGCACAAGATATAAGATTTAATTAGATAATTAAATATGAATAATGTATATAAGAAGAAAAGAAGTTTTGACTGCAAAGTACTCCAGAATGGCTATATTGCTTTGCGATGAAGCTTATAAGCCTTTTAACAGTAATGTAATTATTAAATCAAAGTTAAAGTAAAGTAATATAATAAATAGTAAAAAGTGAAGTCAGAACATAGATTGAATAATTGACTAATAAAGCAAGTAGTAAAAAGGAGTTTATTTTGGTACTAGTAAAGACACGAGTACCAATACACATCGCTAAATGAAATAATAATTAAATTGCTATGACTAAAAGATAAAATGAAAGTACTGATAAAAAGTAAAAGTTATAGTAAAGATTAACGTAAAGAAAAAGGTAAATCTGATATTGATCTAACTAAAAAAAATACTGTAGTACAGTTAAATGTTTAGAATAAAAGGAACAATGATTATCTGAATGTGAATAATGATAACTGAATAAAAGGAAATGTTTAATGAAATAAGAACAATAGAAGCATAAATTATGAAAGTATGCTTATTCGTGGGAAATTCCTGGATTAGTAGTCACCACTGGGCATATTTAATGCTCAGCACGTAGTGTTTACTGCGTGCAGGTTCTGAAGTGTTGCAGGAGCACAGTACATTGAAGGACCAGATCGGAAGAGAAGACTTTTGTGATTTTTAGTGTTAGCTTTTGGCATGTATATACTTAGATTATTAAGGTAAAGGCTCGAACTGTATTTAGATTGTATGTTTATTTGTTTGGATGTATGGACAGTATGAGTTTCGAGATGATGTTTGTTTTAATTGTTATAAGATTGTATTTGATTCTGGAATTAATGGAAAAGTATTTTAAATGTTTTGAATTGCTAAAAAAAAAAAAAAACTTACCGGTTTCGGCTAAGTTTCGTTTCGGAAAAGACTGTTCTGGGAAGGGTGTTACAGGGGTAAGGGTTCTCATACCTTATTCAATCGAAAGTCTAATTTCTACTTTTTCCTTCACTTTGTTAGTTCTTTCTCCTAGATAACCATTTTACACACACACACACACACACACACACACACACACACACACATATATAATCCAACTATTATAAATAAATCATATAATCATAAAAAAATAGCTAACTTCTAACATTACAGGTTTATTTAAACCTATATCAAGTAGTTCATTTGCATGAGTTGGTGGTAAGTCGAGTTCTTCATGAGGTTTTTCTTCATTATCCAAATGTTGTTCTTGATTATTACGATCTTCCAAAACAAAAATAACGTTTGTTGTTGTAGTAGTTTTAAGAACATATATGGATAATGGAATATTAACCCTTATTTTATTAATATCCACAACTTGATTCTCAACATCCATTAACCTAACCATTCTCTAAAAATTTGGCATTGGCTATTTTAAAAAATCTAGAACTATAGTTTGGATAATAAAACTTGTACCCTTTGGATTTATTTGGGTAAAAAATAAAGTAACCATCAATTGTTCAAGAAACTAGTTTTCTTTCATGTGAATTATAAATTCATAATTCTGCCGAACAATCCTAAACATGTAGATATCTTAAACTAGGTTGCCTTTTGGTCTATAACTTGAAAAGAGTTTTATCAACTAGCTTACTAGGAACTTTGTTTAATAGATACACAGTAGTTGCAAGCGCATACATCCATAAGTTTTTGGGTAACAAGGAATTACTCATCATACTCCTAATCATATCCATTAATGTTTTATTTTGTTGTAGTGTACCCGGCATAATATATAATGCACATATACCATGACGTTTTGAGGACCTTGGCAAATGGATCAGGACACTATATAAATTTGTCATATTTTCCATAATACTTACCACCTCTATCAAATCTTATAATTTATATTTTTCTATTTAATTGCCTCTTAGCCTTTTTACAAACACCTAAAGGGCATTTACAACTTGAGTTTTTTCATGCAAAAAATAGATAAATCTATAATGTGAAAAATCATTTGTAAAGTTAATGAAGTATTTTTCTTCATTAAAAGATATAGTGTCAAAAGTTTCATAAATGTGGTGTGTATTATTTCAAGAAACTGACTACTTTTTATGACTCGTTTCTTACTACATTTGGTTTGCTTGCTCTTAATGCATTCCACACATAAGCCAAGATCAATAAAATCTAAATTCTATAGAATCTCATTCTTTACTAATCTTTCTAACCTATCTTTGGATATATGATCCAACTGTTTATGCCACAACTCCATTTTTGTGTTTATTTCTTGTTCTAAGTTGATTTGCATGTTATATTTATATTTTTGAATGTTAATCTTTGATTCTACTATGTTTATGTTCCTGTTCTGCATAGTTAATTTTATTTCCAAAATGCATACTTATTTTATTTTATGTTAGTATTTATCCTTATCCTTATTACATACTAGTTGTTTTTCTCCTTTGTGTGTTTATAAGCAAATTTATTTTATGTGCATTGGAATGTTCGATGTTTCAAGGTTGGAGGCTTTGGAAGACGTGCCTTTTCAATGGGTTCATTTTTGTACTCTATTCATTTATTTCCTTTTTGTTGCTTTATTGAATTTATTTAGGAATTTGTAGTAGACAGTAATAAATGATTTTTTTTCTTGCAGGCTAACTTAAAATTCACCTAAATATTTTTACTAGTTAATTGAGACTTTCATAATAAAATGGACCGATATTCCACTTTTTTCTCTGAAAAATTAACCAATAAAAGAATAGTATTTATTTTCATTAAAATTAGGACTACTCATCCCACGTTTTCTAAAAATTGCCAAAGATTTTTCAATTTTTGTAAAATGCACGAGGGAACCAATATTTCTACCTCAAAGTACCCCATTTTACGTGTGGTTATTTTCTCTATTTTGGAATATTTTATTTATGTAATTTTTATTCTTTATTATTTTTACATGCTTGATGTGTTTATGCCACAACTATTTATGATTAACAACAAATATGGATTAAGAAAAAACATCATCAAGTTTCAATTTATACAAACCATCCATAAGCATTTCGTAACCAATAAAGGAATTATTATTATACAAATTGAAACAACCATATCCACCCTTAAAAATATATACACTAGCATCAAGTTTACAAATAAAAATTAAATTTCTAAAAATTGAAGGTATATAGAGATTTTTTATTAAATTCAAGTGATGCTTAGTATCTAATGTCATACTGTAAGTTCCTACACCCTTAATTGGGGCCTTCATTCGGTTCTTCATAAATAAAAAGTTGTTAGTTGGGCTTTATGGTTTGAATTGTAAGGAATCCCTGTATAATGTTGGAAACATGAGTAGTGGCACTAGAATTAAACGACTAAGTATTAGAAGGAACTTCAAATAAGTTTGGTTTAAAGCATACAAAAACATAATGTATACCTTTCCTTTCAAACCAAGCCTTACATTTTAAGCAATCTTTCTAATAATTTCATTCTTTCTCGTAGAAATGGCATTTATCTAACTTTTGTCCATTCCTTTCACCATTAGCGACTTGTTGAACTTTAGCAGGTTTTTTCTTTTTAAAATTCTTGGCTTTTGGTTTGAGTTTCTTTCTAGCTTCTTGACCCACTAGGTTAATGGAATGAATTGATCCTTATTTCTTTGATCTCGCTTCCTCCTGAATAAGTTTATTAGACATTTCATTAATATTCCATTTATCTTTTAATGTGTTATAATTAAAGTGAAATGGTCCAAATTCAATAGGAAATAAGTTTACAATAAACTGCACTAAAAAGAAGTCTTCCACAGTCATACCCAGTGTCTATGATATTAGTTAAATCAATGACATATTGCTACATACTTTTTGATCCATCAAACTTCATGGTCGTGAGTTCAACTATAAGTATCCCTACAAGTGCCTTATTAGCAAAATGGAACTTATCTTCCACCAGCTTAAGAAAATCTTTAGCATTCTGACTTTTAATGCTAGGAAGAGTGGACTTAATCTTACTGGCAATTAGCATTCGCATACAATTCAAGCATAACCTGTTAGACCTTGCCCATGCCTTATGATGTGCCTTTTTAGCCTCTGCACAAGTATTATTAAGGTCAACGGGCTTATCCTCTAAGAGCACCACCTTAAGATCCAAAACACCTAAATGGAAAGTGACTTTATTCACTCCATTCGGAGAAATTCACACCAATAAACAAAGTAATAGAAGAAGTTTGAGAGTGAAAGCCAATAGCTGCAAACATATAAATGCTCACTAATTATTTGTTTCAGATAGGAAGCACATATATTAAATATATTGCAGGTTTCTTTTGGGTAAACACAACAATACATATACTCACAATTATTAGAATGCCATTTAAATTTTGTAAGAAAATTAATTAAACTTCACCATATATATATATATATATATATATATATATATATATATATATATATATATATATATATATATATATATATATATATATATATATAACATCTTTGAATAACACTATATATGTGACAAGAGTATATCAATTTTCTCCTTTATATTTTTAGTCATAGAACATTAATTTACCTTTGGGCAAAATCTTTAATTTCTATCAACTAATAAATTATTCATAATAGCATTTCATAAAATATATAAATTATATGACCACACATTCAAAATTAATTTGGCCACTTTAGTGACTAACAAATTAATTTTAATCAAAATGTCGTATATATATTAAAATTAAAATTTTGATTATAGGTCAAAATATCAATTAATATGACCAACATATCATAAAAATCAAACTTTTAAAATCAATTAATCCATTATCAAAACTTCATGGATCAAAACAGCAATTTGCCACAAATAAGAAAACCTAAACCGCAAACATTTCATTATCTTTCTTACGGAATTGAAAACCTTTACGGAATTAAAAATTTATTAGAACTACCAGATGATTTTTGTTTTCTAAATGATAAAAATGATTTTCCTTTCTTTTTTGAAAAATGAAATTGAAAAAATAAAAAACTGTAGAAGAAATTCCGTATCACCATAACCGTTGCTAATCAGGATTATCGGCGTATCTTATTATTATCATTAATTTTTTTTTTTTTTCAGGAGGATTATCGGCTTAGCGCCAGAGCTAATTCTCTGATCATCAAATCCAACGGTCAAAACCTGAACAAAATTTCGAATAATAATCCAACGCTCCATAAATCAGAACCCCACCCCCACCACCGTGAAAACTAGCCGTTACAAAGAGCGTCCAAGAAAACCCTTCCTAACATTCCTTTTTCTTCCCCTGTTCCTCGTTAATTGTTCCCTCATTCATCAACCTAAACCTAATTCTTTCTCCACTTTCTCTGTCTAAATTCTCACTTTCTCAGCAACCAAACACTATCTGTATCTTCTTTTTCCGGCGATTCTTTTGTGTTTTGCTTTGATTCGTTTATTTCAATGGATTTGAGTACCAAGGGTTCTAAATCAGTTACTCCAGTGAAAGATTCTAATGGTTTTCAATCCAAGATTCAAGAAATCTCCCAAATCTCTGAGAATTCACATCCTAATATTTCCTACTCACGTCCTGGTGCAAAACCTACTAATTCTCCACTGACCAAATCTACTAAATCTCCAAAATCAGCGGCGAAAATTTCAATTTCCAACCAGAATCCTGTCCTTTACTCCCCTAGAAACAAGATCAAGGAAAGGAAGTTTGTGGTGGCGAAAAAGAAATCGAAGAAGGAGAAAGAGACTTCCAATCCATGTGTCGAATGCAAGTGCAAGGGGAGATTTGGAGGAAATGTAAACAAGTGTTTGTGTGTGGCCTATGAGAAATTAAGAGCTTCGCAAGAGGAGTTTTTCAAGAATCCAGAACAGAAAGGCGAAGCAGATAAGGAGAAGTCCAGCGAATACAGGGCTGAAATTGATGCTGAAGAAAAGGAGACAGAGAAGGATTTTACTGTTCCAGAGGCTGTGATTGATGATGACTATGGATCGGGAGAGAAATCAGGTGAAATTGGGGTTTCTACAGTTAAAAGAAGGAGAGATAGGCTGCTCGAAGCAGCCAGAAACAGCGTACCTGAATCTGGGAGAGTGATGCATCTGGTTCAGGCTTTTGAAAAGATACTTACGATACCAGATCCAAAGAAAGCTGATTTGAAGGAAGAGGGGGAGATCAAGACGGAGAAGAAGAAGGCAATGCAATGGGCTTTGCCTGGATTGCAGCAGCCTAAGGTGCCTGAGATTAGGACTAGTTCATTTTCATTGAGTGAATTTCAGCCTCCTAATGATTCTTCATCGTTATGCCCATCGGATTTGTTTCTTACTGCTGAGAATCTAGGATTGCACTCGAGGCTTTCTGTCTCCTCGTCGTGGGACAGCAGTCAAGGCAGGTCAGTGACTATTATTGAAGTACTTTTGTTTGATTGATAAGTCATTTTGATATTATAGTACTTAAGATTTGCATTTTTACAGCATTTCTAGCAGGACTTCTAATGGAGGTCGGCGAAGTAGAAGAAACGTAAGACGTCGTCCCTCTCAATGTAATGAGTATTCTATATATGCTCTTTTCGAATTGACGAATTTATCTTATTTTGATCGTATTAGATCTCCGAGTCATGTGCAACAATGGGTCGGAGAAGATGGAAGAAAAAGCAACGGAAAATCACAAGTCAAAAGCCATTTAAGCTGAGGACAGAGGTAGAGGTTCTGTGGAGAGAATTGATCATTATGTACGAGACTTGTTTTGTAATGAATTTTTATTTTAAAATTGTGGTGTTTGGTTCTCGTTGTAGCAAAGGGGAAGAATGAAAGAAGAGGAATTCATGAAAAAGTTGCAGGAAATGATGAATGAGGAGGAGAAGCTGCGGATTCCCATTGCACAAGGCCTTCCTTGGACAACAGATGAACCAGAAGTAAGTCTGTTGAACTGCTAAAACAAATGGACGTGCACCAAAATGCAATTTCTATAGAATTATGCAAATGTTTTGAATTTTGATCTTATTTTTTGTGGTCATGGCTAACTTACTTGAGTTTGATCTGTGTAATTTCAGTGTCTAATCAAACCTCCAGTAAAAGAGGGCACCAGACCTATTGACCTTAAGCTCCACAGTGATATTCGGGCTGCGGAGCGTGCTGAGTTTGACTATCAGGTAAATCTTTTATCTGTTCTGTTCCGTTCTGATTTCAATATATGCCCTTGTCATTGTGTGGTTTATTGCCAGTATTTGGGTAAAGTTAGAAGGTATTATAGAAGAACGATAGATCCAAGGCTTGTTATTTTGGGCTTCACCCATTGTCTTGAGTCCAACTAATTTTTCCTTGTTGGAAGGAATAACAACTCTTGTGGTTGATCCAAATCATTTTAGTAATTGTTCATCCTGGTCTCATGGCATTAAATCTTCAAAGGAGTTTACAATTTGTTTGGTATCAGGTGGCTGAGAAGTTGAGCCTTATTGAGCAATACAAGATGGAAAGAGAGAGGCAGCAAAAGGTAAAGGGATATATTGATTAAATATGATAATAGGTGATCCTAATTACTCTACCGTGCTAATATTGACAACTATTTTCTCCTGCAGTTGGAAGAAGAGGAAGAAATGCGCAGATTGAGAAAGGAGCTCGTCCCAAAAGCACAGCCCATGCCATATTTCGACAGGCCCTTCATACCCAGAAGGTAAAGGCTTGTCTGTTTTGTTTATTTGCAGGCTCCCACACATCTTAGTGATAGTTATGCTTGCAATTAGACATAACTAGTTGAAAGTTGATACGTATTATTAAAGTTGACCTTACACAAAGTCCCTTCTTGTTGGGTAAAATGCACTTTGTTTTCAGTTCAGCTACTTTGTGATCAACTTATTGTGCCATATGCAGTTTTGTTACTGATTGAACATCCATCCTTGCATTTAAATTGCATTTCATTTACTTGAGGCCCTAAAGATTGTTGTTTGTGTGTTTGAATAAGGTCAATGAAGCATCCGACGGTGCCTAAAGAACCAAAGTTCCACATACCAGAGCATAAGAACATGAAGTGTTGTCTATCATGGAATGACATGAGCACCTTCACTTACCAACAGTAAGGCAACACATTGAAGGCGACGATTCAGTAGCCATCATGGCCTTCCTTATGAATTACTAAATAATGTCAAATCATCATTCTTTTCTTCTTCCTCCCATCTTTTCATATTTGTACATGAAAGGCAACCAATTTAGTTGCAATTTTGAGAACTTTGACTTGCTTAAAAGTACAGTGAAATTAATGAAAAAACCAACAGGTGTATGCAAGTTTTCAGTTTTCTCATAACCTGCAGGCAAATCCTGCAACTTGGCAACATTAATGTTGATATACATGCAATTCTTCTCACTGTGCATTTCTCCACAGTTGCACATTACAGTGTGAAAGAAGGGGGTAGCTCTCACATTAATTTAATTATAGAGTTTACAAAAAAGATAGCATTTACATTTACAGCTCAATATTTTAATCTAAGAGTACATGAAATGACGATCAGAATCATTAAATTTTGATTAAAGAGAAAATGAGATTTACAAATTATTACCAACTGAATATGGATCATCAACTCTACACCCAAAAAACAGTAATATGTCTCTAAATAGAAGCAAGGAGAATATCAAGATATCCTTCAGTAAATTCAATGTTCGCCGTTGGAAGTTAAGTATATGATAAAAAATCTCCGAATTCCGGACTTGAATTTGGAGATGCTGCTTCTTCTGATGTACCAGTGATTGGAATCTCATATTCATATTTATGTTCAAATTGTGCAGAAACTTGAGGCACAAGGCCATGTTGATGCTCTGCAATCAGAGTCGAGAGTGGCATAGCTCCTCCAACACAGTCGAGAGTGATTTGCATTTTGTTCGGGCGTTGCTCTTCTTCTTCTCCTGAAAATTTTCTCTTAGATTGTTTTTTCTTCTCCCGATACAAATCTCTGGCGTCCTTGTTCCAAATCTTACAGGTCACGTAATTGTTCACCTGAAATTCAATTACATTATAACATTACTGCCACTTCTTCCTATCAAAATTAAGATTACCGGAACAAAAAGCTAAACAATTTTTACTTACCCAATTCTTCTTGCAAAGCAATTTCATACATGATCCAGTGCCCATTATTACCAGTTGTCGATTTTTTCTCGTTCACTTCAAACACAAATTCCCTCTTGACCTACAGCAGTTTGCCATCTTCACTTTTTTCTTCTTTTCTGTTCCGACCTTTCCATGTTCCTGAGCCAGCAGTTCTCGAAATTCTAACCTTACTCGTCTTTTTCTTCTTCAATTTGGTGAAAACATAAGCACAATCAACCGAATCCTTGTCAAACAGTTCCCATGGATCTTTGTCGCCGTAAATATCACATTCTTGAATGGAAGACGGAGGAATTGGGGCGTCGTTCGATTTCCTCATTAGATAAAACGGAACAAGTACGTCATTCGTAGGATCAAAGCAACACCAGCAAGGGATTTCAAATTCACTCATATTCTCTCACTGTAACGATTATCTTCCAAAACCGGAATAAGAAACTTTAATTGAATTGAGAAGGAAATCAAGAAAACTAGGCAACGGAAAAGAAGAATGGCATCAATTATCTTTTCCTGTGGCAAGTCTCTAGTCATCGAAATGCTTGGAGACAGGTAGAGTAACAATGGCATCAATTATCTTTTCTATGTTTCTCTTCTCAACTGAAACTTCTGCTTTCTATCTCTGACAATAATTTATGTTATTCCAGATTGCCAAGGAAGAGGAAAAGGGTGTCTATCTGAATTTTTTGAACTTTTTGATCAATGATAGCATCTATCTTCTTGATGAAAGTCTGAACAGAATTCCTGAACTTAAAGAATTGGAAGCTGAGATGTCAAACACAGCAGAATGGGAGAGAAGGTCAGCCGAAGAGAGGCAGGACAGAACCCAGCTTTTCCACTCGCAAGAGATTGTCAGCACATCTACTTGCTAATGATTTTATTGTTTTATCTGATATCTTAAATGATAATGAACTTTTTTTATTGTGTTTAGCTGTTTTAGATCATTCGGACTGATATGAAGTTGGCAAATGAAGATGTGAGCATGCTAGCATTTACGTCAGAGCAAATTACAGCACCTTACTTCCTGAGATGGTAAATTTTTCTTATCCCTCCAACTTTTGCATATATACTGTTATAAACTAGCAGTCAGTGGTTGAGGATTATTTCATATTCTGATGTATTATTAAATGTGGGTGCTGCTCTTACAGGTCGATAGAGGGGCCAACATGCTTAATTTCTTTTTATTACAACTTGTGGGTCTCCAAAGAAAATCTTTGACCCTTAAAGATCCTGAGAAGTATGAATTCCGTCCAAAACAATTGCTTAAGCAGGTTAGCATGAAGCTCTAATCTACACTATGAAGCCTTCTGTTTTTCACTATTAAGTCTGCTGTGTGATTGCATTTTCTTGTTTCTCTCTGTGTATCAAATCCGTTCTTAAGCTGTTTAGTATTTGAAAAATCAAATTCATCATATATAAAATTTCTTCCATATCTTTCATCAGATACATTGATGAATTCTGAACTGTTGTCTTATAGTTTCTTGTATTAGGGTAACTTTGCTCAAGTAAAATATTTATCCTACCTCTATCCGATTTGCTTTTATGGATGTCATTACCTGGCTAATTGGGGATATCAGTTAATGCGTTTTGATTTAATGTCAAATTAAATGAATCCAGTTTGAATTAAATATCTTGTTTTAGGCTGTGACATACTTTATGAAGTGCCTCATGCTCTATTTTTCTTGATTCACTTGAAGATTGTCCACATATATGTTCATCTGGCAAAGGGTGATGCAGAAAACATATTTCCAGCAGCCATCTCAAAGGATGGCCGATCATACAATGAGCAGGTAACTCAAAGCTTCAACAAACTTTTAATGTGCAACACAGTCCATAGTAGTTGAATTGTGAACCCAGCCTGAAACTAGTCTGCACCAGTTATTTAGTGCTGCAGCTGATGTCCTTTGGAGAATCGGTGAGGATGGCAGGGTTATAAAGGAATTCATTGAACTTAGCTCTAAAGCCAAAGTTGCAGCTTCTGAGGCAGTGGACACTGAAGCAGCCCTTGGAGATATACCAGAGGAATTCCTCGACCCAATACAAGTATGTCCTTTGCAACTTCTCGAGTCTTTTCACTTTCCTAAATCCATTATTGCCAACAGCTCGGTGATGAGACTCGAGTTTGGCTTTTAAGAAGGGGGCAATTGGATGGAATGGTACACACATATTTGTCACTTTCTTATGTTTTTGTATTTTGCAGTACACTTTGATGAAGGATCCGGTGATCTTACCTTCTTCAAGGATCACAATAGATAGGCCGGTCATTCAAAGACATCTTCTTAGTGACAGTGTACATGTTCCACTTTTTCATGCTCGCATTAAATTTATGACAAAAGTCTACATTCCCATTACGGTTCCTAATTGAGTGAATGTGAACCTGCAGAATGATCCATTCAATCGATCCCATCTCACAGCAGACATGTTGATTCCAAATGTTCAATTGAAGGCGAAAATAGAGGAATTTGTAAAGTTTCAAGTGTTGAAATGGCATGGGGATGACTTTAGCATGCAGAGCTCCAAGGCATCAAGTTCTACTGCTCCGCCACCAGTTCAACCTGCATTAGCTCCATCATCCGGTGATATTTTCGGAAAACCGTCTACCATAGAGGATGCCATTAGGAGACAGGACCAGGCCCTGGGATCCATTTTGGCTTCAGTACTGTCTATACAGACTCAGCATCAGACTGATGTGCAGAGTACCAAAGCAGATTTGGTAGCTGTTGGGTAGAGATTTGATGCCATCTTGCAGGTGGTTGGTGAATCCATCACCCAAATTAGGGCTCGGACTGGTCATATTGAAGAGGAGGTTCCCAAAAATAGACAGGCGGTGATAAGAGATTGATGAGCAACTGAGGAGGTACATCAGGAACTCGAGAGATGATCTTATGAAATATCTGGATCAACATTCTGAGATGAACTTATGAGATATTTGGATCAGCATTCTCGAGCAGTCTTAGGGGTAGGCATGAGTTTAGAGCATCTAGCTAGGGTGATCGCACAGATTTTGCAGCCGTTGTCCGCCGCACTGCCTGTATTCAAGTTCAAATTCTGGCAAGAGGGGGAGCAACCATTAGCACCACCACAAGCAGTGGCACCACATAGACCCCCCAGCCCTTCCGCCTTCCATCCTTCATCTAGATCATCTTACTGCAAGGCATTGGAACCCTCATAGTTGCTATTTTGTATCCAGTAAGTCTTTTAAAATGTTTGGACATTTTGATTTTTGATGTATATAAGAATTATGACATGTATTTTTTTATGCGTTATTTATGTTTGATTATTTTTTAGTCTGAAATAGAAATCCATGACAAAAATAACAAAAGAATAACAAAAGATAAAGATGCATGATAAAAATAACAAAAGACAGATGCATGACAAAAATAAGAAGATGCATGATTAAGATAACAAGAAGGCAATTGGAAAAGATAAAATAATTGACGGAGGATTAATCAACCATAATTGACCAAAAAATTAAAATAAAAATAACAAGTTCAAATTCAATAAGCAAGACAATAATATCACATTCTTTTCCCACAGGTACCAAAGTCCTTTCAGGAGGTAAATATTCCACACTACACAAAATCTATAATATATATATTATTTGCTTTTGGAATTGAGGTTTGTTGATGATGCCCACTCTAAATTAGATCAAGAGGATAAAGTATTTGTGAATGGAAAATGGTTAAGAATTTGCGATGATTCTTCTTCTTTGGTCATAGCTACAAGACACCTATGAAGCCATAAAAAGTCACCTGAATAGGTTGAAATCAAAAGAGATGCATTGTAAAGAAAAGTGTGATATTTTTTTTGACTCAGAAAGGATTTAAAGGGGATGGTCAGAAGTTACCCCTACCTCCTTTGGACAAGGGAATTATTGAATTGATGGAAGACTTCACCAATGCTTGATTCACATAGCTAAAGGCAAAGTGGAAGACTTCACCAGTAATTGATCCACATGGATGAAGGCAAAGTGAAAGACTTCACTAGTAATTGATTCATATGGCTGAAGACAAAGTGAGAGACTTCACTAGAGACTGATCTACATGGCTAAAGACAAAGTGAAATACTCAACAACAATTGATTCACATGGCCGAATCCAATATCACAGTATAAAATTGAAGAACACTGAAGGAGGAATAGTCTAAAATGTTATTTTAACTTCCAATGATGAGAAAAAATTTATGTTGTAGCATCTTCAAGATAGATATACTAGTTCAAAATATTGTTTTAACTTTCAATAACGAGGAAAAAAATTATATTGTAATATCTTTAAAATAGACCTACTGGTCTAGAAGATTGTTTTAGCTTCCAATGATGAGAGAAATAATTATGACGTAGTGTCTTCAAAATAGACCTACTAGTTTAGAAGGTTATTTCAACTTTCAATGGTGAGAAAAAGAATTATGTTGTAGTATCTCCAAGGTAGATCTACACATGTGGAGCAAGCCTCTAGGCTTATGCTATTAGTGACTCCTTACAAATGCATACTTGCCAGAAATTTTTCGACAAAAATATTAATTAAAGAAAGTTAGACGTGCCTATATATGGCATTAACCAATCAACAATCTTATCGAATTCTGCATGCCAATGAAATGGTGCTAATAAGATAAAACAATCTTATCTCAATTCTGCATGCCGGTAAACTGACACTAATCAAATACAGCAACTCATCTCGATTTCGCATGTCGATAAATTGGCACTAATCAAATAGTCAATCAGGGTTAACGCATTGATAAACTAATGGTAACTATCCAACCTAGGGTTAACACATTGATAAGCTGACTATAATTACCCAATCAAGAGACTCACTGCCTCAAATTGTACATATTTTAAGATAATCAATTAGATATTTGCTATCTTAGGTTTGCATCTTTTTTTCTTTTACTCTGAATTTTGGCTTACTTTTGGTACTAGTGCACCAATTTTTCAAAATTGGGGGCAACTATAGACACCATGATCTGAGATAGCCCAGATTAAGGTTATCTGATCATGAAAAAATAATACATTTTCGATAGACAGCATGAACCTCAAAGGCCCAATCTTGATTCCCATGTTTTATAGTCATCTTTTAAGGGTTTTGATTTAATTTTTCAAAAGTTTAAGAAGTATTTTAGAAAAAAAACTTGATTTTAGTTCTGTGGCAATGACAGATGGATGTCTGTCATAGAGGGATGATCGTCTATGACTAGCCTTCCTCAGTCCAGATCAAATCAGGGATATTTTTATAAATTCTGAAAAGTCTTATTAGGGATGGTCGTTTATCACTAATAGATACCCATTTGTGTGGTATTTCTATATTTTTCCATGTTTTTTTAGTTTTAAAAAGTTAGGATTGAGTTCAGATTTGGGAAAATCTAATCAGCTTGGATTTTAAGCATTTAATCTTCCCTTTTTAAGGAGTTGGAATTTGAGTTAATATCCAACTCTTCCCTAGGTTTTTAAAGAAAAGATTAGGGTTGTTTTGGTCTCTCTTTATCACATTTTTGAAAAAGGCATGCACCTTTGACGAAGGGAAAAACAATTCTCTGTTCTTAGAGGTTATAACACAAAAATGATTCTTGTCAAAAATACATTTTTTTGTTGAATGTGGAAATTAAAGACCGAGGTTTTCGAGCACACTTTCTGGAATCATGAAATTTGATTTCCTAAGGGTAATATCCTAGGCCTCAGTCTCTTTCTCTCTAGTTACCACGCCATAATCATGTAAATTATGTCTTTATTTTCATATTCTCTGTGATTCTATGCCGTGTGATGTATATTTATAATGTTGATTATGTCATGATTACGTAATGATTTTTTATGCATGTAGAATGGTGTATTAACTTATATTTTCTTCTTTTTTTTTGTATGTTTAGTTATTGATGTTTTAAGGTGTCATTTAATTAATTTTATGCATGATTAATCTATTTTATTGAGATTTAAGAGGTGCTTTGTCATTTTTTATATAGTTTGATATGATTTGAAGTCTTAGAAATGTGTATGTAGAGATTAGAAGTGATTTACATTGTTTTAGGTCAAATTTTAGCCTTTTGTGTCTGTTCTTCAAGTGACGGACAGGAAAAAGGCATCACAGATGCCCGTCTATCAGCACAACAAATGGAATATCGTGATGTCTTCTTCTCGTCCCGTCCTTCACCTTTGCTTGGGGCGTCTGTTGGTGTCCAGGGGTATCCGTGGCTATGTTTTCCTTTATTTTAGCATATTTTAATGCCTTTTATGTTAATTCAGGTCATTTTTGGTGTTTAATTTCATTTTAGACTCATTTTTTACCTTTGTGGGCATGATTTCTATTCTGTGTTCATGTTTTTTATTTTAGCATGATTATTCTGTGATTATTTCAAGTTAGTTTAATATATATTTTCTTTTGATGTATTAATCAATTTGATTTTCTTATGTTTTAGTATGAGCCAATTATTTCATTTTTTTTGGAGTTTTTAGAGGATAATTCTTCCTCAAGATTCGCGCACCATTTAGTTCTTTCTCTCTCTCTCTTTAATTTTCATTTAGGTTATGTCTTATGTTATTTTATTTTATATTGCTTTATTTATACATTTATTTATTTAGTTTATGCTTTAAATTTCGTATTTTATTTTTGGGGGATTTGTAATAATTTAGTAAAAAAGGTTCTTTTGGCACACTAAGCATAAAAAATCATGTAAATATTTTTTTAATTAACCTATATTTTTGAATAAAATGAACCAATGTCCAATTTTCTAGTCCAAAATTACATAATAAAAGAGAGTTTGTTTTTCTTCGAAATTGCGATAACTTATCTTGTATTTTATTAAAATTAATAAAAACTCTCTATTCTCCTTTTGTAAAAAACCTTGTGTGAGGAAACCAATATTTTTAAAACTTAACTAATTTCTATTTTATGTATGATGTTTTATTCTGTCTTGGGACGATTTGCTCTTGTAATAATTTAAGTAAGCTTATTTATGTAAAACCCTTTTTTATTGTTTTATATAATTGATTGATATATTTATTTTATTGCAAATGCATCGTGTGGGAAGGAGATAGTGGACTAGTAATAAAAAACTTAATTATAAGAAACACCTAACTAAGATGTGAAGTAAGAGTGGTATACCGAACACCGTTGGGCATCAAAAGGGTTGAGAATTATTTTCTAATGTCCTATTGAGTGGCGACTCTATGATACCTATCTCTTTGAGCCCTCATTAAATGCCTTCATGGATTGACCATCAATAATATATTAGGTCTAAAATACTTTTTATTATTGAATGGCCAATTTATAAGATATAATGAGTCTCGGTCTAATTTTGGACCCTAAAAATAGGCCTCTAAGAACCAATCCAGATGTCAAGTGGGCTCCGATATGCATCACAATGATAACGGCATATTTACCACTATAAAGCATGTTGTGCAGGACTAAACTATTGAGTAGTCTCTGAGATATAAAGGTAGGTTGATCGAATCCTCAACCTTGTCGGGCTGCCCCGAAATACTGATCAATGGCATAATAACTTCCTTCAATAGGTTCGGCTTTCCCAAAGATTTGAAGGCTTGTAATGTAATTAAATTGAGCACACTACTTGTGTCGACTAAAATTCTCTACACCTAGTAATTTCCAATAATTACCTAAACTGCCAGTGTATCACTGTACGATTGCCGAATATGTTTCCTATCCTGTGGTGAAAATTGAATGATATCTATCGAAACAGGGGAGGTAGTCCCGAGTAAGAAAACTTCTTTTGCCTTGGACTTTTTAGAGTTACTGAACACATCATAATGTTTTCCTCCTACAATTACATGGATTACTCCAGCTGGGACCTTCTTGCTACTACTTATCCCCCCTTTAGGTTCGTCCGATTGTCGAGATGGCAATTATCGATCATCATTCTTATTCCCTTTAACAAACTTTTTTAGCTCGTCCTTTTTGATTTGATACTCTATCTCCTTTCTGAACTATCTAAAAGCATTGGTCTTATGCCTTTTATCCTTGTGAAAGGCATAGTAAAGGCTCTGGTTCCTATTTGGATCCTCTCTCATGGGTTTCGATCAAGTAACATGATCATTCTTCTTCATCTAAATAACATTTTTGCAGGGAAAACATTCAATTTGGTGAACTACTCTTCACTTCTAATGTTTGAGTACGACTTTGAAACCATGTACGCTCTATTCGACCCCTTCATATCATTAGATTCACCTCTTCTCGAACTACCTCTATCTCGACCTACTCTCTGAGAATTCTCGCCATCATCTTTTGCCTGCATGATATGCTTTAGCCACCAAGCCTCATCCATTCGAATGTATTTGTGAGCTTGGGTTATTAGTTTGGTGAAATCACAAAGGGGCTTCTTATTTAGCGAGTCACTAAAATACTGACACCTTGTATTCCTGCAAAGCGTATTAATGGTGACCTCCAAGTGCAGATTTAGATCCTCTCTCTTTTCCTGGATGACCTGATGTAGATTGGTCAAATTTTTGGTTGGTAGGATAACAACTACAAAATTTTACGATAAACATGTCACTGAATTATTAAAAATTATATGTTTAGTGCTCTATAAACTAGATTTGGGTGGACACTATTAAGGTTTGTGGACAAACTTCACAAAGAGTGGCATCTTCTGTTGTATAAATTAGCATGGTATGATGAAATTAATCTAAATGCACTCAGGGGTTTGTGCTTCCATTATACCTCAATAAATTAGGCAACTTTATGTTCGAAAAAGGAGTAATCAATATGGATCTTGACAAGGGGAAGCGAAAACTTCCCTGATATTGCAAACTATTAAGATTCTAATGCTTCAATAGCCTTTCTTCGAGAAATTTCTTGAACTCATCCATTGTCAAAATGATTGTGGGCACTGGGGCTAGTGGCGGGAGGTGTAAGGTTTTGGATTTCAGTGTTTACAGTGTTGTTTGTTATGGTAGTAATTTGAGGCGATAGTTGGGTGGTGCTTGTGCTGCTAAATTTGATAATGTTGCCAAAAGAGTTTGGGCAAGTTGTGGGGTAAGACCAGGTATGAGGATTGTGGAGGTTGTAAGAGGCAAGTTAGTTATTGGGAGATTGGTGGAGGCACCTGGGGGAGTAGATTTTAGGGGTTGAAAGACAGGTATGTGTGGAGGCGATGGTGTATTGTCTCGATGGTTTTCAATCTAGATGTTTGGAGGGTTTTAATCTTAAGGATTCATGATTTTTGAGGATGGATTCTATACTCACTACACCAAATGATAACAATTCAATTTTATCAGGCTATTACTTGGGTTCGAATTGAATAACAATGTTCTTCACAGCTACTCAGGTACTGAAAATAGAGAACTCCGATAGGGTTTTCGATGAGAGAAGCTCCGGCGGTCAAATCAGTAAAAAGCTCAATGAACGTATTTGAGATTAAATTTGATTAAGAGAGAGCAAATACCTGATATCCAGCCAATTCATAAGAATGGAAATCCTACCCTAGTTAGGATTTAGTTTCCTAACTAGGATAAATTCCTATCATCAACAGGATTTCCATTGAAGAAGATGTATAGTCTGATCAGGAAGTTGAGGTAAGTTTCTAGAATAGGAATTCTGCTCACTTTGGGTAACTAAGAGCCCTTATCCAAGTGTGATTTCTTAAAACGAATTCACCATGTAATCTGTTTGAATTCGGAGAGAACCGGATAGTCGATAGCCGGGTTGCTCGAGAGAGCCCGCCTAGAGGTCTGCTTATCAAGTAAAATATGAAAAATTCAATTAATCAATTTAATTATATTAATAAAATTAAAATAAATATTTTCTAAAATGACATAATAAAATTTTTAAAGCTATTAAAAGTTTCGATTATGATATAAGAAAAAATTAGTAATGAATCTGATCAAATTCGGTTGATGCAAAACTTCAATTTATAATTTTTACTGTATTTACATTTTTTTTAAATTACCACATCAAATAGTCATTTTGATAAAATTTAACATAATATTTAATATATTATTTTAAATTATATATAAAATTAATTTAAAATATTAAATATGTTAATAAATATTTTTTATAAAATTTAATTAATAATTTTAATTAAGAGTGAATATTTTAATCTATTTAATATAATTATATATAAAAATTAATAATATTTTTAATTATTTTAATAATAATAATTTGTATAATAAGTGAAACCTTGCTAGGAGTATTAAATTTTAATTTTTAATTCGGTTCGCGCTGCTTATTTGCAACGGGGTCACGGTTTGCATAGTTTTTAGGTTTCAATGCCCGCAAAATTCTCTTCTCGTTGATTGCGAGCTAACGGATCAGACTTTTAGAAACTGTAATTGATGGGCAAGTTAATTACTTAATGGGTTTTTGTTTAAAAATTGTTTTTAATTATGGTGATTGATTAATTTTTGGTACAGTTGTGTGTGTATATATAGTTGCGTAAATGGCGGAGGAAGGAGGAAGAGAGGAAGTTGAATCAGAAAGAGAGAAAGAAGAAGTGGTGAAGGAAGGAGTAGCATCAATAGCATTGCTACCAAGTGGGTCCATATCTGGCCATTTTATCCACCTTCCCCACTCAATTTGCTATGGACTTCATGGCACTGGTACTTCCATTCATATTTTTGTGTGGGTTATTTTTTATTTTTTTGTGTAATTTTATGTTTCAAATGAGCGTGTTTTATTTCTATTGATATTTTTTTCTCCATTTCTAGGTTCATTCTTGTGCTTCTGGCATTGGGATGATGAGTTTTCATTAATTAATTACATGTTGATACTGTCTTGTAACTCTAAAAAATTTATGTTTTGTTCTATTCATGTTATTACTAAACTGCAAGATGAATTTTATGATGCTTTTTCGGATTTGGGAACCCAGTGTTGCATCTCGAACAGAGAAAGGGTACTGGTTGATAACACTTGATAAAATTGGATGTATTAGTTGCAGATATTATGTTACCGCCAGAACAGTTGTTTATCTGAAGGCCACAATTTCGATTTTATAGAACAAAATCATTGTGTCCACAATGACTTTGCGTGCTTGTGGGCAGTTGGAACCTATACTTACGAAAGAGCCATATGGATTTTGTAGGACTAACTCCTCTCATATTGTGTATTGATATTATAAATTTAGTGGATTTGGACTTTCTTAAGAGTTGATGAGGATTAGTGATTTTTTACATATCCTTTATACAATGATAATTTCTAAAGATGCATGTGCTAACGAAATGTGAAGTAAGCAAATCTCAAGTTGCACCACTTGCATACAGTAAACCATATGTTTCTCTATTACAGTTGATTTGTTCACAAGAATAAATGTTCTGATTTATAGGGACATATGAAAAAGTGTTGCTTTGCAAGAGCCAATTTGCTGCATAAGTGATCTTCTGCTTGCTTTATGTCAGTTTCACGTATGTATTTATGTTATATGAGGGTGTGCAAGTGTGAGAGAGAGAGAATGTTGTGCAGAGCATTTCCCATGTTTGCAGGAGTGGGTGCTTGGTACTCAAGTCCTCCATTGACTGTGAGATTTATTGAAAGCTTTGTCTGTTACTTTTTTTTTCATGAGAAGGTTGCATATGCATATATGTTAGCCTGTGACTATTTCCTGCTAGAGCTACCAGAGGCTGCAAGTAGTCATTGGCTATTGGATATTGATCGGACGTGAACAGTTCTGTTTCTATTTATACATCATTCGGCTTCAGGCAGAACTAGTGCTGGAATTCTCACTGCTGTAAAACTCTCTTTTCACGATTATTCTCTAATGTCTATTTGTTCTGAACTTGTTTTTCCATGATGAGTAGAGTTATCCTGTGAAAGGGAGTGCAGCAGAGGTGAGGATTATCGCCTGATCAAACTCACAATCATTGACTATAATGTATGGTGCTGTTTGTTATGTTTATTGTTTGCTAACTTCTCGCTTTCCTTTCTATGTTCTTAACCATCGTTTGATTTCTTGGATTGCATCTATTAAATTATGGCAGAGTGGGAAAGAACAAGCTGTTGTAGTTGAGTGTAGAGGTCATGATGCTGCTCGCTTCCAGAACATTGATCATGCTCATGGGTAAGCCATCTTGGATTTACTATCAGTTCTCAAACTTTTTAGTTGGTAGTATTTGATAGTTGTAGCAATGCTCTCTAGCATATATTTTGGCAGCAATTTCCATTGTCTAAAATATTAGTACTAAACATTAATAAAGAAAGATTGCAGTGTTTTATTTAAATAAATAATTTATGCCAGTTCACTCTCTTCCTTTGTATTACAATAGATGAGGAAATTAGTTTAAGCTACTCTTCTATGTCTTACAGATGGGAAAAGGATGTTGTAGCTATGACAGAACGAGAGCATGGGAAGAGAAAGATTTCTGTTTCATTTGCTTGTGAGACATTGAAGTCTGATGAAGCTGCAGAAGAGCATATAAATAAGTTCATGCCAAAATTATCTGGGCTAGATGCTGTTGGTATGTATCAAACTTATTTATGGAGCATAGTTTTCAGCTCCTTAAAACTTGTTGGCTGGTTAACTCATCTCACCACTCATGACTTGGATATGGCAATTCCTTTCCATACCTTAGCAGAATCCAGTCTGGGATGATGCCAATTTTCATCAATGTCGTTTTGTTGACAAACATTTCCTGCATGTTTTAATTTGGTATTCTGGTGTTGAAAGGGCTAGAATGTCCTTCAGTATGGTAATTTAGTTCGCGTATAGAATTACAACTTTATATCAAATATATTATTCTCAGCTTCAAATATCTTGTTAACCATGCAGTGAACATTGGGCACATGAGGATCTCAGGGTTGGACTTTGAAGCAGATGACCATGGCATGAAGCAGACCATATGATATGATGCTGTTATGTCCAATGAAATTTTTGTACATCAGCAGTTAGTACAGGAGACCTATTAGAGTTTATCTTAGCCCTTACTTTCTCGGTGGTTTCATTATCTGTTTGATGCTCCGTTAGAGCTCAAGTAGTTCTAGATATGCCATCATAAGGATGAAGTGACATTTTGCTTCCCAACTCAAATTTGACAGTTTCTGTTGATTTCTAAACTACATTTTGATAGTTATATTCCCATTTTCCTTTAGATAACCCACATTCCTCTTCACATTCAGGTTAGGGGCAAACGTAGAACAAAAACCAAATATATTTGGAAATTTCAGAACCATAAATGGGTGAGATAGACGGAAAAATGACGACGTTGAATCTAATAATGCTAAAATCTTTCATTTCTAGGACATTATCCAGGATGCCAGAGCCACATCCACTAAAACAGCATTCCACAATTCCACTTAAACGGATCCAACTACTTCCTCACAGTAAAGTAACTGTGCCTAGCAAAAACAGAGCATATGGGTGGAGGATGAGAAATAACGGGTTCTGCACCCATCAAAACTACAAGTCCTAACAGGAACACCAATCTCAGGAGGAATCTTGTCCTCACCACTTGAGATTTTTTATGCAGCCAAATGCAAATTAACACTTGACTATCGAACAATTGACAAGGCATCAGACGACAGCATGGACAAATAAGTACAAGCAATCGCTTTTAACAACATGAATGAGCTCGCTATGCACTCTGTCATCACAGTAGCTTCTATGATCCAACTTCATTCGTCCCTGCAGCTTGTATAAACAATCTTATGTATGTCCAAATGATCAAACCTTGTAAATTTAACAGAGATTCATAACAGGATTACAAGTGAACGGGTAAAGCAGCTGATTAATCAGTAATAACAGATAATAGACGTGTGAATTACAGCGGATACGAATCTGCCATATATTTATATATGTATAGGAGCATAACATGTACATGGAATTACATGATGTAAACAACACATGATTAAAACGAGATGGTAAGCAATAGCCTCCAACTCTTCAGTACAACACATTTAGCCCTGCTAGGACTAGGGAACAGCGTACTCCAAAATTCAGATGAGATAGAGACTTAGCTTCAGCAAAGTATACCTCAAGAGAAAGCCGACAGTGCCTAGCCCGCATTTGTTGATTCCATAAGAAGAAACAAATCCAAGTCCAAGATCATGTGAACTGTCAACAAAAATAGTAGATCTTAGCAGTAGTGAATTTTGCAGAAAAGAAAGCATGTAATTACCCTTTTGACATATCCCAAGGAAGGGTAGTAAGGTGTGATAACCGCCAGAGAAAGTACCATTTACCTCCAACGGGAATTATGCAAGCCTCATGGCACGTTAGGTACCAATGCATTAGCCAATACTAACTACCAGAAATTGGTTATGTAAAAACTGTCAGGTAGTACAGTTTAACGCAAACGGTGATGATTAAATAACAGCATCCTGCCAATACAATGTTAAATTGAGGTAAAAGTGTGCTTTGGTTATATTTCATGGATAAATACCAATGTCCACAAGCCATGCTCTGTTATGATAGCTTGGTTCCATGTCAAACTGATGATGGTAGTTATAAAAGTAAAAGATTGGCAAGATATCCAATTACACATACAGCTGCTGCTCCACCAAAAGCTAAACAGGAAAATGTGTGGATAAAGGTTCATAATGGACTTCAAACTTTTTCATGATAGCCAATTTGGTCTAGAACTAACTTTTGATGAGTTAATTACATCTGCGGTCATCAAATTTTTAATTTTATAATCAAATGATCACAATAAAATAATTTGTGATACAAAAATTATTAAAATTCTATTTTGATACAATTAAAGTAAAAATGACCTGAAAATTATATTTTTATATTATTAGAGTAACAATTAAATACATCACGTATGATCAACACATCATTTTAGGATCAATCAACTTTTTAAGTTGGATCACCAGATAAAAAAAACAGCCATGTCTTCAATGATAAATCTAGGATTTATAATTAAGAAGAACAAAAATATAATATAAATAATATAAATAAATTGTTAAATAAAGTAAAAGGGACAATTACATAAATTTTTTAAAAAAGAAAGAGGGGACAATTGCCATTAGTGTGTTAAGGAAATTAGGTAGATGTATATATATATACACATATATGTATATATAATAAAAAAATTTTCAAAAATTAAGGGGGTCAATTGCCTCCCTTGCCTTGCACGTGGTTGCGCCACTATATGTCTTCATGTAAACATAAAAAAATAATGTATATAAAAAATTAAAAAAAAAACTCAAATAACTAATCATTACCCATTTGTAGAGTTAACTAGTCTTAAAGTAACATAACAATCCATTTGTAGAGTTAACTAGTCTTAAAGTAACATAACAATCGTATGTATCATATTTAAGTATTACTCTAGTGATATAAAAATTTGATTTCGAATTATTTTTACATTAATTGAAACAAAATAAAATTTTAATAATTTTTTTATAAATTATTTTATTATGATCATTCGGTTATAAATTTCAAAATTCAACGACTACGAACGTAATTAACCCAACTTTTGATCCAGAGTAGGACAAAACTTTCAATTTAAGGCCATTTGCCCAATGCATCCAAAAATACACTCCTTTTCATTCTTATTTGATCCTTTTTTATATATGTTTTCTATTATTGATTATATAATGCAATAAAAGTTCATAGTAAAAAAAATTTTGTGAAAAAGAAAATGGAATGGAATGTACCAAAATGGCCTAAATTGAAAGTTGAGTCCCAATTTAACTAAGTTAGCAATCAACAAAAAGTTTTAAGGCCTTTTTTGAACAATCTTCCAAATGTAGCATATCGCAGAGATCTCGCCCTAAGATCGGCACTCCATTTTTTATTACTCAAGTCCAAGATCTCTCTTTTTGCCATGGTAAAGGTCATGTTTAAATTCTTCAGTAACACTGCAAGCAGAAGGACCACTGAAAATTTATGAAGAACCTGAATCCAGTGTCCGTATTGTTACATCGAAACTGAAGGTCTGAAAGCTCTTATAATAAATATTACACCATTTCCAATGGTCCTGAAAATTCCAGCTCGTTTCAATTTCAAAGAAAATAAAAATGTTTGGTGTAGGTACCTGGTTTCTATGCCATCACTCGAACTCAGATGCTTCTTCAGAATCAGACAAAGGTAAGAGAGTGCAGATTCCAAGCACATGACCATGGAGGCATACATAGTACTCAACACAATCTTCGTAGGAACCCAGCCTGCAGCTGGCACTCTGGGGTATCATTTTGGCTTGCTGCATGCTCCACAACTTTGCTTTACAATAAGGGCACACCTCTGTTGGGTGAAGCTGGGCCCTCTTTTCAATTAGCATTTTCCGGACCTTTGACATTGAGAATGACTTGAAAACTCCACGGAAAAATCCCACATCTCCTTCTTCCCCTTGGTCAAGATGTTCACAAGGGTCAGAGACATACAAAACATCAGTTCTGCACTGCGGCAAAAGAAAACTCTTTCCAGAAGTCCTAGAAAATCGGGTCCTATAAACAAAATGACCAGGAATATGAATGCTATTAAACAAGCCCCCTTTGGTACATCCTGAACAGTAAATAAGCAACTTTCCAAGTGCTCTCCAATTCCCATCAACACTGTGACTTCCGCTGGATTGCAGATCAACCATCATCTTTGGAGCCCTTGCTCGGCAGAACTCCTTCCATAGCACGCGCTTGGCCAGATCATCAAACCATTTGCATGCACATGATAAAGTGGCAATCAATTTGGGGTTCCAGTTCAAATGTTGAAACACTAAAAATATCACGTCCTCACTTAGATGCCCTTTGGTGCATTGACATCTAGATGAATGAATACATCGATATTGCTTCGTTAAAATCATTCTTTCGTTCTAGCAAGAAAGAAAGTCAAAAAGAAAACTATTCATTGCCAAGTCCCATAAGAAGTACTGGTCTAATGAGTTATGCCAACAAAAAAAAAGACTTTTCAATCACACGCAAGAGTCCCAATCATAATTCCAGCAGTGAAATTACAGCTGAACTATGTAACAAAATAGTTACAAAGAGCAGGAAGAAAAGGTATTAAGGAGTGAGAATACATAAATGAACTCAAGATCCAGAACTTTGACATAACCCGAATAAACCAGTCAAGAATAAGTTCTCACATCAGCTACATGATAAATGTGAAA
Source organism: Excoecaria agallocha (assembly GCA_037975025.1). Classification (NCBI taxonomy): domain Eukaryota; kingdom Viridiplantae; phylum Streptophyta; class Magnoliopsida; order Malpighiales; family Euphorbiaceae; genus Excoecaria; species Excoecaria agallocha. The sequence continues at coordinate 44,217,694 of CM075811.1, forward strand.
CCCACACCAGTCTATCTGGATGATAGTCAAGGACTGAATCATGGAACCGTTATAGCCAGATTTATGAACTAACATCTGAATTTTAGCTCTTACCCAACCAAAGGGACAAGCATTTTCAATGTTTATGCATTTTTTATACTCATAAAAGGTTAATAGATAAGTCTAAGACGAATTCAGAAAGACGTATCCTCCACTCAATTTGGAGTAAACATCTCTAATATAATTGAATACAGATGGTAACAATAAAATATAGGATTAAACATGGATAAAGATTAGATATATATTTTTTTTTTTGAAGCAGATAAAGATTAGATATTAGCTGACCTAATGCAACTAACCACACTCCATGTAAAAAAAGCACCAAGTACTTTCAATATCAACCATTTGGTGTTGAAATTAGTTACACTTAAATCATCACCGTCAATTTCCACAAGCAAGTAAAACCAATCATCATTTATCTTCACTAGAGAGTTATAAATAAAGTTTACAACTCTTGCGAAAATTAAAATTCCATATGACTCCTAATTATAACTGCAAAGCTATCATTTGAAGACAACCAATGCATAGATACAAAATAGCGCATGTATATAAGGTTTAATTAAAGGATCTTGCAAATGTTTGAATGCTCTTACGAAAGAGCATATATTCCAGGTCACTTAATATATGGAATCATTTAATTGTTAATTCATTTCTGTTCTAGTTTCTACCAAATTCCATCATAATTAGTCTAAATTTCATGCAAACTGGAGGCTTCATAAGATGAACATATATAAGATACACTACTTTTAACAGAAAACATGCGCTATCAAATTGGTAATACTTATTTTCCAAAAGCAGTCTGCTAATTTTACTTGCATCATTTCCAATAAAACATCAGCTCAAAAAATTTCTCCACAAGTTCACACACATAATTTTTATCATGCTCCAAAAATCCCAAAAGTTACATGTTTAGAAGACCTAAATCCATTTAGACGAGAACAATAAAACCCAAGCATAATACAAGCCACTAACCTATAAATATGAAACAAGCAAAGCTCCTCCAAATCAACAACGAGGCAAGACTGATCTACATTCTCAGCTCATCATAAAAACATTTTTCTAAAAAATGCCACAGAAAGACAAACCTTTGAAGCAAGGAAAAAGGAAGAAAGAAAAACTACAATTTTTTCCCCGTTTCTTTCTTAACAAAAAATAGCAGCAGCGACAGTAACACTTTAATAACAGTTCAAGTTTTAAATTTCTGTATGTTCCAGCACACAAAGCATCCTAATAACACGATTCAACTTTGGTTGACTATACATTGCATTCCAATTTCAGCAAAAACTTCAGATCCACATGAAACCCTTAATTAGACTTCAAGGCACTATAAACCCAGGGCAAGTGTCAGAACTTCACCTAATCCCCAAAAAAAAAAAACCCACCTCACGCATTCATCAAATTGTGCAAAATCAGAATTCAAATAGAAGAATCGAAAAAACCCTAACCACATCAAAATCATCAAGTGTAAAAAGGGAAGGTAATACCAGACTGGATCGCAATTTGTTTGACATTAAGACCCACTTCTCACCTCAAAAAAGAAGTATCATCCGCTCATGACATCAAAATCCCTAGAATAGAACAACTCTGAGGAGAAGCAAATAAAAAAAAAAAAAGATTAGGATTGATTTCATGAAGATAAAAAGAGAAAAGAAAAAAAAAATAGCAAGAATTAAGCAAAAACAAAACAAGAAAATCAAGTTCAATACTTGCATGCACAAATTAATTGAGAATTACGCATAGCCAATGGTAATTTCGTCAAGGAAAAAAACAACACACTTGAGGTAGATACACAGCAAATGAAGCTACAGAGCCTAAGAAAGAACAGGGAAGGCTTCGGGTTCCAAATAGAAGAAGAAAATTATAATATTGTTATACTTGCAAGTTACAACCTCACCTTGTCCTCTTAAGGGAAGGACGAATCATAATATCGACACGTCATGAAATGACAGCTGGCAAATGAGATGTCATGTTACGGGGCCACGCATGTCTGATGTGTGGACATATGATTGGCTATGATTTTGGTTACAAATGAGAATCGCGTGGTTTTATCGTAGCCTGGGATTTTACTTTTAGTGTTTAAAATTTCTGTGTCGGGACCTTGAAAGGGAAATGTAAAGTAGTATACCGTCCATAGAAAGATTCTAAAACCCTAACTTTTCCACGTGTCAGGCTCCTATTTTTTGACATTTTTTTAAAATTTATATCTCTATTTGGCCTCGTCTGATTGGCTGTGCTCTTATTTCGTCTTTCCATTTGACGTTATGCAGATAAATAAAGCAAATAGAAGAAAAATTATTAACGTGCAATTTTATCTCTATAATTTTTTTTAAAATAATATTACTTTTAAAAATTTCTTGTATTCAATATTTTTTTCGTATGTTAATGTAATTTTTATTTTAATACTTTACTCAGTTTGATCGAAAATTATTAGTTAATCACTTATAAAAAAATATCATTTAATATGCATGTATCACCCCACGTAAGAGGTCAATTGATAATTTTCTGTCAAACTGACGAAAATATTTAGAAAGGGACCATATGATATATTTTTTGAAAATTTCAGGAAAACATTAAAAGCAAGTAAACTTTAGGAACAACATTATTCGTTTTGAAAAATTTCAGGTGTAAAATTACATATTAAGCCTAAGAAAAATTATGATGAAAAAGTTTTGGATTAATTAAGAAAATTATTTAGATATTTGAATATCATATTAAAAAAACACAAAGAATAATTTAATCACCAATAAGTTCAGGGTAAGTTTTTACACTAAAAATACTAAGCTAGTAGAGGTGTATATGTGCCTAAATCTTTTTATATCAAACCAAAATACCGAATAAAAAGATTTATAATCGAATTGTACCATTAATTTTTTTACTGGAGCCGAATCAAATTGTACCGTTGACTTTATTTAAAATAAATTTGGATGTTTTATCTAAAATTGGATCAAAAACTGTATTATACTATACCGAACTGTTTTGAAACCAAAATTATTATAATTACTATTGTAATTATATATAATATTAATAATTTATATATAATTATTATTTATAATTTCTATTCTATATGTACTATATAAATTTAACTTCATAATTATTTGCTTTTAAACTAAATATTTTAATTATTAATAAGATTAATTTAATTATCATAATAATTATTGTATCTATATGAATATGAATACGTAACTAAAATAATTTTTGTTTAATTTAATTTATCTTTAATGTCACTCAACTACTATTTAATTTTTCTTTTTATACAAACATCTATATAAATATAAAAGTTAAGTAATCTATCACATGAGTACATTACAAATTAATTGCATTTATTTCTAATGCCACTCAACTAGAGCATTCATCTATTTTTTTTATATAATAAGCATATGAGTATGTAAATTAAAATTGTATTTATATATAGTTATTATTTATAATGAAAATTTACATATTAATGTAAATATATAAGTATATAATTACCTTACCAATAATTTCATTTACTTTTATCATGACTCCAACTAGTACTCATTTATTTTTGGCACAATAACTGTATGAGTAATTCAGTATGTAAATTAATAATGTAATGATATATTACTATATCAGTAATCAAGTATGTAAATTAATAATGTAATTATATACAATTATTATAAATAATGAAATTGACCAATTTATATAGTTATATTAGTGTATAATCGTCTTATCATATAATTTTATTTACTCTTAATATCACTTAATTAGTACTCATCTATTTTTAACACAATACTTGTACGAGTATATAAATTAATAATGTAACTACATATAGTTATTATATATAATAATATAATTATATATAGTATATAATCGCCTTATCAATTAATTTTGTTTACTTTTAGCGTCATTCAACTAGTATTCATTTATTTTTTTTACACGATATCTATATGAGTAATCAAGTATGTAAATAAATAATATAATGATATATAATTATTGCATATAATGAAATTTATCAATTTATATAATTATATGAGTATAAAATCATCTTATGAATTAATTTCATTTACTCTTAGTATCACTTAATTAGTACTCACATATTTTTAGCACAATACCTGTATGAGTATATAAATTAATATGTAATCACATATTTTCATGATGCTGACCTGATGAAAGAAGGCTGCGAAATCAGAGGTGGTCTTATTATAGTGGAGCTGTGGATTTATCACTATTATATTTTTTTGAGCGAAAAAACTCTTCATTCGATGTTTTATGTAACTTTGAAAAGTTTAATTGATTTTTGCTTTTAGCTTTCCTTCTTTGCCTTGCTTTTCTTTATTCCTTGATCTACTGCCTTGTATGAAGAGATTTTTTATTTTGTAGCCTTGGTCTAACCCGGCTAATTTGTTGTTTTTTCGAACCTTTTTCACTCTTTAAGAGCTTTTTATATTCTTCAGGCTTCTATTTGGCATCGACAAGTTGAAAGTAATTCCTAGTTTCTTGTTTCCCAATTAGAACTAATATTGATTAATGTTTTCATCTTCGATCTATCAAATGCGAGTCGCAAATATACACTTTATTTTGATCGTTCAAAGCCTTGTCGACGTCCTTCTGCACTTAACTAGACCATTAATTTATAGATATTTGATCGTCACTTTTTTTCGAACTGTTTTCTTTGACCTGTTTCTTAGAAAATGATGCTAAATAATTGCTCTTTTATCGCTTCAATTTTTGAGCTTTGATTGCGGCTATTTATTCTCTTTGATCCTCATTATTAGGGTTGCCACATGTATTTCTGGACTTTTATAAATAGGGTCTTACCTTCATACTTTTGTTCATCTACTTTTTTCTTTGCCCCTAATTTTTTCTTTGCCTTCCTTTTTGTTACTTCTTTTGATGAAGCCTCCTAATAACCTTTTATTCTACCTTTTTTGCCATTTTAGGAAGACGAATGAATGTTTGGATATTTTCCTACCCTAGCCTCACTTGCTATAGTTAATGATGCAAATTCTATCCCTCGATACCTCCTTTGTTCGCATCTTCTCAAGCTAAACCCAATCTTTTTTCACTTTTTTGGTTTCGGAATGCCACAAGTGGGAGATATTTGCAATATCTTGGAAGCTGATGAGGGATGGGAGGATGAGCGATAGATATAGGAATGTGTTTTTTGATGGGGGATTTAATTTAACCCTTAGTCTCACTAGACTGCGTATAGTAGGAATAGGGTGTCGATCCAAAGGGAACGGGTAAATTTTATATTGAAATAACAACAAGTAAATGGATAGGTATCAATTTCATTTATAATCATGCAATGTATATAAACTCTAAACTACTTAAGGTAATTTAAGTTGATTTTGGATAATAGATTACTTAAAAGATAGGATGAATATACATTTTAACCAACAAGTTCATCTTTGAATGAATTAACAATTGTATGAATGGTATGAATGGAGAATTTAGCCAAGGTTCTTTAAAGCAACTCTCATTGTCAATAAAGAGTGTTTTTATTTAGAGTCTATAAGCATTCTCATGTCATTATAGAGATAAATAAAAATCATAAAGCTCTATGCCAATTCTTTAACCCCTCAAAGTGAATTCAATGCTTCAAGTAAATTTATTTGACTTTCCATCAAAGAATCCCAACTCTCGTTTTGAATTAATTGACTAACATACTTAGTATGGTGATCAAGCATAATAAGTAAATTCAAGCACTCAAACAAACTTAAATCATAATTCATACATGAATAGAATTGATCATTCATAAGATAAAATTAAATAGATGAATAACAAACTTAATTGCATAGTTAAAATGTATCAAAAGAACATAACCACAACAATATTACAATAAAGATAGAATAAGAGTTAAGAAAACATCACTCCCCAGTGTTTACTTTCTAATTTGACCTTCTTATGAATCTCTTATTCCTTTGGCTTTGCTCTTTTGTCATCCTCTAATAATAAGTAAAAATAGAAAATCCAAAACAACTAAATGTTTTTAAGAGAAACACAGTAAAAAAAAATACGTTCTTTTTCTATTCAAGTAACCCCTTTTTTAAATGTTGTTCTCCCATCTATTTATATGTATCTTCTCTACAGATATGTCCCTTGATTCTCCACGAAAGGTTGCTTCTGAAAGGACACTTTGTTTGGCTGAAAAATCAGATGCAGAAGACACATCGTTTGGAAAACAGCGTCTTGTCCGACTCGTGACTGCCTTCACGAGTCGTGATTTCCTTGAGACATTCTGAAGTCGTGCCCCATCACGAGTCGTGAGCCTCCTCACTACTCGTGAATCTGCTACCTAGTCGTGATCTCCATCCTGCTCTCCTTACCGAGTCGTGACTCCCTTCACGTCTCGTGAACTTTTGCTGGGTCTCGTGAATTTCTTTCTTCTTCACTCCTTCTCCACTCGTGATGCTCTTCACTACTCGTGAGCCACTTCTTCTAAATTTCACCATCTTCTTCCTTTTCTTCTCACTTCACCAATTTCTACCTAAAAACAACATAAACACATAAATGGGACATAAACACATAAAAATACAATTAACATTACATATTTAACTACATAAATATAAGAAAAACACACATAAAATAGTAGACATTTTACATGACATCATTTTTACCTTTGTAAAGATTTTAAATGTAATCATTATAAAAAATCTTTAATGGAAATTTAATTCCCAATTTGTTGTATTATCTTCGTCTTTGAAGTAGATATCTTTCTTTGACTAAATGTCCATAATATGTATAAAATATTGACTATTTAGAAAGTGATGTTCGATAAAATGATCGAATCCTAAGCTTCGTTTGTTATTCTTTAAACCAACAAATTTTTCATCAATCTTTTGATCAAAAAATAACAATCATTTTTCATCAATCTTTCGATTGAAATTATCATTTTTCACCAATCTTTCGATCGAAATTATTCATCAACTAAGTTCTTCTTTGATTAAAATTGTCTTTGGTTGCAACTTTGCTAATGATCCTGGGAATCCATCGAGCAAGTCTGATCGGTTTGAATGATGTTTAACTAGTTTCCTTGGTTTGAAGTTAAAGGAGAAAAACACTTTTAAGAAGCACTTTTAAGGCCTTCTTCAACTTATTTTCATCTATCTGTTATTTTTTCCTTTCTGCCAAAGCTAGCGGACTTATACCAGGCTTCATCGTCCAGATTTCTTCATCCTCAAGATGTTATTTTATAATTATCCTTGTAATTTATCAATCATTTCAATTGGAATTAGATTTTTCGATTGGAAATGCATCAATCGATAGGTGTTGACTTGTCAACTTTTCTATCTCAATTACCATGGAGGAGTTTTAAGGGTCTTCTTTGCCTTTTTTTCTCTTTTCTTGTCTGATGTTTTCTCTAATTATCTTTGTCCACCAAATATAATTTCACGACTATCTCCAGGATTCACCAATCCTTCCAATTGAGATTAATTCCTTCAATCGGCTCTTCTTGATACTAAGATGAGGAAGATCCATTTTGCAGTCTCTCTAGTCTTATCAAGGCGATAACCATGTAATGTCTTAAAGGAGAGATGTTTCATTCTCCTTTGGACTTGGCTTATACTTTTTTGTTCTTCTTCAGACTTATTTCCTCTTTTATTCCAATTTGACTTCCTTTTCTTATGCTTCTAATTCAATTAGATCTAGGGAAAAGGTCTTTGCTTGCCTGGATTTTCCTCTTCTTTGCATCCAATTATATTTTGTCTTTCCATTTTCTCCTTCCTACTTTGTTTTTGCTGGAAAAAGGAGCTGGTGAGGCGAAAGCATCAACATCCAAATTTTGGGTTGCTCAAATGTATAGAGGTAGTTCTTGTTCTTCCTATGTCTTTTTTTACAAGGGAACCGTGGAAATTTACGCATTAATGCATGATATTAAGGGAGGAAAATATTTCATCCTTCTTCAATATTAGCACAGGCAATTTCATCTTCCTTCAATATTAGGTTTATCCTCTCCATGCTTTTCCACACACTACAAGAAAATCTAAAAATAGCAACGAAAATTATTCCGTTGCTAATTTAGCAACGAAAATCAAATTTCGTTGTTATTTAGCAATGAAAAAAATTTTTGTTGCTAAAATTATTTAAATATTCTATATTTAGCAATGAAAATATATTTGATTATCTTTTGTTGTTAAAAGTATAGGAAATTTTTAGCGCCACAAATAGCGAAAAAATTTTGGAACAAAAAATAGCAATTGAATATAATTTTCGTTGCTAATTTAGCAAAATAATTGAAATTTCGTTGCTATTTTAGCAACGAAAATTGATTTTCGTTGCAAATTTACATTCTCAATGGAAAATAACAACGAAATTGGATTGATAAATGAGTGTAATACAGAATTGCAATCCCTAGGAAGGCAATCTTTCCTGTCCAACAATGGAGCCTTGCTAAAATAACAGCAAAATACAAATGATTCACAAGATGAAAAACCCCTTTCCCGCTCCTATCTATATAATAACAAACAAGAGATGAAATCGTTTTTCTTTTTCCTAGTTTTCAACCTGGCACTAGGTGCACTGCTTTTCTCTTTCCTGTCCCTAACTGAATTATTCCAACCCATTTGGTAGTGTCCAGCTAAACCCCTCATGTTGTATCTGTTGTTTCTTCTTGTGAACTTGCAGTTCCCTTTGCCCAAGCAAATCTGGATCCATGAACCTTGCTCGAATAAGAGCCTCTCTATCAGTATTCCTCATTAATCTATCCCCACACAAAAGATAAGCAATTTTCAGCTCTAGGTTGTGCTGTGCTATTGGGGATTTTATCATCTATCCTTTATAATTCATTCATTTTTTTTAAAAAGATAGCCAAGGATGTTAAGTTTGGTTTCCTTTTTCAGTAGGCAACCCATATTTTCCGCTAATCAAACATGTCAGCTGCTACCAGCAAACACATTGTGTAATCATAAATGAAATAAACTAATAATGCAAAAATGGGAGATGAAACATAAAAGATTAAATCATCTATGAAACTTTCCTTTCTTTGTTCAAAGTACATGATGTTTTATTAACAAAATCAGGACAGAACCAATCACATAAGATACAAAATTTCAAATGCAAAAACACGTATAAGCATACCATCCTGGAAAATTTTGTTTTCGAAATGTCAAGATCGATACTCATAGAAATTCTTGTTGAACTTTACATCTAAGCCGTCTAATGTCAAATGAAACAAACTACTTATGTCCTCCATCTCCATATAAGCTCGCGCAAATGCATCTCTTACAAGCTTATGTTTATTTTCCTAACATTCTTTTGCAAAAATAGAGCAATGGACCGTTAATAAAGGAACACTCACTTCAAACCTTTTTTGTCCCTTTATGTATTTTCGCTCAAATTAAATTCTATATAAACTTTAGAAAATTGTATTTACTTCTGTCTTTTGTGATTTCAATCAAACTCATGAATCAGGAGGCAACATTTGCAGATGGTTTGCTATCATGCAGGGAGATCACCGTTTCAAAAGCACCAACTAGGGCCTTAACCTTACTTTTCCTTGTCTCAAAAAGTTTACTTGCTGTCTCTTCGATGACATTATTAAACAGACCTCGTGCATCCTTTTTTTCATTTTCATCTTGGTGTCTCAAAGTAACCTTTTCTGAATTAGGCTTATTATCATTTGCATAATCTTCAGCTCCTGTCGTCTTAAAGCTTATTCTGCCATTAGCTTTGAGATTTAAGTTCCCTCCAATTACTCTTTTTTGTCTGAATTTGAGCCTCCTCGGATTGTTATGTTCTGGCTGAATGTTAATCACCCTTCCTCTTTTGAACCATAATTTAACAAGTTGATTATTGTCATCCTCTGAATGTAGCATCCTAGCTTTTCTCTACCTCCCTTTCTGTTCCCCTTCCTGAGGATATGTCTCCTCAATGGAGTCGGCTTCATATTTAGAGACAAGGTCATCTTCTGCACCAGTCAGAGTATCTAGTGTTACCCTGTCCTCTTACAACGCCACTGTTGGAAGCCTTAGGGGACTGCAAAGCCGTCCGGGACAGTTGTGCTCTCTTTGTAGCATTTTTAAAGGTCACTGTTCTTTTACTGTCACTACTTCCAATAATATTCAAACCTCTTAAAGAATCAGGAGATGACACTTTCAGCTTCAAAGAACTAGCATGTTTAGCAAACAAGTTATCTTCTTTAACTTTTGATGATGCTTGTTTCAAAGAGACCTTTAGGGTCTGTTTACTTACAGAAAATTGATCCAGTTTTTCAGAAAATTTTTTCACAAAAAACAGAAAATAGAAATCATATTTATTTTCGTCAGTTTTCTAAAATAGAAAATAGAAAATGAATTTTTCAATTTTTTAAAATAAAGAAGAAATTGAAAAACTAATAAAAAATATTTTTCAAATTTTCTAAATAATATTAATACACACACACATATATATATACATACATACATATACATATACATATACATGCATATGTAAATTTTTATATGTGCGTACATACATAAGCATATGCATGTGCATGTATATGTATATATAATATATGCATACATACGTACATATGGATATATATATATATATATATATATATATATATGTATATACATACATACACATACATATGCATATGTATACATACATATGTACATGTATGTATAAATATGTGTATATATACACATATATATGCATATACAAATATACATACATATACATATAAATATATATTTATGCATATACATATACATATATACATATTCGCATACACACATATACATATTCATATACATGTATCTGTATGTGCATACATACATATATATATATATGTATGTACAGACATATATATACATATGGATATGTATATATATATACATACATACACATACATGTACATATATATGTATTCATAAATACATGTGTATGTATATGCATATATTCACATACATATACATATACATATACATATACATATGTATGTATGCACATACATATACATATATATATACATATGTACATACATACACACATACATATATAAATATATGTATGTATGTACGTATACATATACATGTAATATCTGTATGTATGTATGTATGTATATATATACATATGCGTGTGTGTATATATACACACACACACACAAATAAAAGTTTTAGTTTTTCATTTGTTGATAAATAAACGCGTTTTTTAAATTTTTTACGAAAAATAAATATTTCAATTTTCTAAGAAAATAGAAAACAAAAAACAAAAAACTATTTTTTGTAAGTAAACACACCGTTAATTTTTCGGAAGGTGATGACAAATCCTGCTTTACAATTTTTGGGAATGAACTGGTTTTTGAATTAGGTGAAGTTCCAAGCTTAACAAATGATGTTTTTTATCTCTCCGGGACACCAGACTTTCTCCTGTCAACTGAACTCTTGCCTGATATTGAACTTTGGCTGTCAAATGATTTTGTAAACACTTCCTTTGCTACTGCCTTTTTCCTCTCCTGGGCCAATGCCTTCTTTCTCTCCACCCAATTTCCACTTGAAACGGACCTTTGGCTGGCAATTGATGCTGTCAACACTGCACTTGCTGCTGTCTTCTTTTTGGCCAGAACTTCACTCAAGATTGGACTTTGCCTGTCAGCTGATTTTGTAAACAACACCCGTGATGGCATCTTCTTTGCAGCTGTATCTGCACCTGAAACACGAGTTTGTCTGTCAATTGATTCTGGAGACACCTCCCACTTTATAATCATAGGAGTTTTTGGAGGTGTTTTGGCATTGGAATTTGTTTTGTGCTTAGCCTTTATCATCTTAGGTCCCTCTGGCTGAAACTCCGACGGATTTTCTTCATCAGGTGGTTTTTTGGCCTTCCATCTTAGAATGGACGGGTGTCCTCGTCAAATGCATGTTTCCACCCGTATTTACAGAAATCATGACAGGAACCAGTAGAAGCTCGGAGATAGTTAGGAAGAATTTTTTCTCCACTCTTTGAAGAACTAGCCTTTCCTGTGGAGCGTCTTCTTGAAGTACCTGCATCTGAATCGGTAGATTTGGAGGTCATTGGTCGACTGATGCTCTGCTCTGACATCAATTAGGCGCCAGGTGAACAGAACAAAAGAATGGAACAAACAGCCCTGAAAACCAGGCAGAACAATTTGTGACAACTACTAAGAATTTGTTAATGTAACAAAAATAAGAGAACTGACGTGAAGAGCAACACGAAAAAGAACTCAATCGTATGTTTTCTAATATCATAGCAATTAAAGAAAAGCAACAAACAAAGGCCTGTCCTGTCCTCGGTCTGGAAAGAATGCTGCTACTCCTGATAAATACAATACAATATTTACCATTAATTATTAATATACTGTTGGTGAGACAGGAAACCAAGTGAAATTGTTATATTTTACAAAATTTGAGACAATATAATAAACAAATGCACACTCCTCGAATTGGTTCTATTTTCTGGAAGCAAAGATATTAAAGGACTAGCAATAAGTAAGATTTCTTGAATTTACACCACAAACCTTCAAAACCAAGACTGTATACGGGCAAAAATAAATTGACGGAGATTTTACATATTTGATAGCATCATTACTTTTTTGGATTGAATCAATAAAACCCCAAATAATCAAGAAATTTAAAGGAATAAAAATTTAATAGCATGTGATAGATACCTGCAGTCTAATGAATGGACATGGAAGGAAACAGAAACAGATAAATAAATATAATTGCATGAAGATGAACAGTAAGCAGTCTGATAGTTCCACATAAAAATCAAACAAACTTTAATTATGCATATTGATTATTTTACTGATTATTGTTTATAACTTGAAAAAAATGCAATGCTAGCTGGCAATCTAACAGAACTCCCTGATGCCAATTTTAGATCCAAACATAAGGTACACTTCAACAAGATAATTTCGCAAAACATTTAAGTCAATAATAAGGATAGTGATATTCACAAACATCTACGAAACTCTCAAAATATTTATAACCTCAAGAACAAATATAAACCACAATTTAAGCCATGCTTACAGAAAAATTCCAACGAGCACAAATAACCTCAAGACTAATCTCTTTATCCGCAACCAAGATCGTAAATTCCCAAAACCCCAAGCCACCAAATTGAAAACAGAATAAAACCCAAATATGTCAACTGCATTAACAGAAAAACAAACCCATTTTCTAGCAAAATGCAATCAACAAATATCATTAAAAAAAAAAGAGAGAAACACAAGCTAAAACCAACCATAAATAGGCAGTTCACTAAAACCGATCACCAAAATCCCTATCCGAAGGCAGCCCAATTTTGGAAAACAAAAACCCATTTCATATTTTATGAGAAAAAAAGGAGCTTTTCAAGAAGAGAAGTAATGGGGGGCATGTAATTACCTTTATGGGGCTAAAATTCGAAGTGTGCTTCACAAATTACAAGAAAGAGAAGGAAAAAAGGGAACTGAAATCAATGGAAATCAGCTTTGCATCAGCAATCCGTATGCTTTGTGTTTTTTTGTTGAGAAGGAATCGTGCGAGCAACTGCTTTTCAGTTTTCGAAGTTTGGTGCGCTATTACCTGCTGAATCCACGTTGTGGGTTTCAGATTCATTATATACATAAACGTCTGAGAGAAAGAGAAAGATCGTGCATTTTTCTACCGACCTTTTTTTTCCAATGTATTTATACATTTTTTTCCCAATGTATTTATACATTTATATATAATTATCAATATTATTTAATTTTAATCGAATTAGTTTATTATGAAAATAATTTTTTTAACATTAAATAATTTAAAATTAAAACAAAATTCATTGAAAGAATTAAAACAAATGTTCATTAGTTCAATGATAAATACTATATTAATTGTTTTTAATAATGGACATATACTTGTGAAATCAAATTGAAATCCTTTAGAAAATCTGGGCTTTTATTTAGATATGGAAACAATATCCTAAGCCATTAATAAGTTATTTTAATTATTTTCATGTTTAGAAAATAGAATATTGACTTTTTCATCAAAAAAATTATTTTAATTATAGTTGAAGGATTAATACATTTAGAAGCAAAGCATACCCATATAAATATCGTTATAGCTATCCACTTATTCATTTTACTATACACTAAGGTAGTGTTTGCTAATTTTGGAAATGATGGGATGAAAAAAAAATAAAATTATTCAAATATTTTCGACCTTTTCCAAGCGTTTGTCAAAAAAAATATATCCTATAAAAAAATTAACTGTTTATATTTTAAAAAACTAAGATATGCATATTTTGATATTGAATTAAAATATGCATTCATGTATTTTATCAGATAAAAAACAACTAAAAAATTTAAAAAATATATTTTTAATTCATTCCAAAAAATTGAATGTTACGATCCCATATCGGCTAGCTATATGGGTAGTTAATGGCTTATAAGTGTGATGGGCACCCACCACTATTAGGAATTCCTTTTGGTGGAACAAGTGGCCTTCTCACTTATGGGCCTAATGTAACCCTTGGACTTGTATGGACAAGTCCACCAAGGTGTGTGGGTGTGACTTGGACTTATAAGGGCCTGGGTCATAACAATTGGTATCAGAGCCTGCAGGCTCCACGGTAGGCGGCCCAAGAGAGGAACCCCAAAGGGGAGAAGCCGCCTGTGGATGAAGCGGTCCAGGAGAGGAACCCCAGAAGGGAGAAGCCACCAATGGGTAAAGTGGCCTAGTATAGGAACTCCAGAGGGAAGAAGTCGCCAGTGGGTGACAAGCCGTCGTGGGCGTCGGCTGTTGAAGGAGGGAGTAATGTTACGATCCCACTTCGACTAGCTATATGGGTAGTTAGTGGCTTATAAGTGTGATGGGCACCCACCACTACTAGGAATTCCTTGCCTTCCCACTTATGGGCCTAATGTAACCCTTGGACTTGTATGGGCAAGTTCACCAAGGTGTGTGGGTGTGACTTGGGCTTATGGGGGCCTGGGTCATAACAATTAGTATCAGAGCCTACAGGCTCTACAGTAGGCGGCCCAGGAGAGGAACCCCAGAGGGGAGAAGCCGCCAGTGGGTGAAGCGACCCAAGAGAGGAACCCCAGAGGGAAAAAGCCGCCAGTGGGTGACAAGCCGCCGTGGGCGTCGACTGTTAAAGGAGGGGGTAATGTTACAATCCCACATCGGCTAGCTATATGGGTAGTTAGTGGCTTATAAGTGTGATGGGCACCCACCACTATTAGGAATTCTTTGCCTTCCCACTTATAGGCTTAATGTAACCGTTGAACTTGTATGGACAAGTCCACCAAAGTGTGTGGGTGTGACTTGGGCTTATGGGGGCCTGGGTCATAACATTTAACAAACAATTAGAAAAAAATTTCGGAATGCTTTCTGGTCTTATTTTGACTATTTCATATCTTAGTTCGAAAATCATTTCAGCTTAATCTTAAAATTTTTTATTTTTTTCGATTTAACAAATGCTATCTAAGTACGAATGAACTAACGAACAATATGCTTTATATTAATTTATAAGTTTTCTTCATATAATTGAAACATAATGATGCCTTTAACTATTTTGTAGTGACATTTTACCTTTAATTTTTTATTGGTTTTTAGTTTTTTAACCTTTAATTATTTGAAATAAAAAAAATTCGCAGTTATATATTTTTTAATAGATTATTTTTTAAAATTATCAGAAGAGAAATATCTCAATTTAAATGGATGACAAATAAAACTATACGATTAATTATTTTGTAAGATAAGATCTAAATCGTCTTATTTTAAATAATTCAAAGATAAAGAAAATAATAAAAAATTAAAATTAGTCCATTTGAAAAAAAATTGAGGGAAAAAAAAACTTCCTTATCTTATAATTTATAACTTCTATTTACTAAATAATTTTATCATCGATTTTTATTATTTTAAATGCAATAAAATAATTTTTATGCCATTTTAAATTATTAAATGCCCCTGATCGACCGCTGGGATTTAAGCTTGACTACTGTAACTAATAAAGTAAATACAAGAGCAAAAAATGTGGCTATTTTAAATCAATAGTTTGCTGAAGTCTGAACATGCTTAATCCTCTGCGATCATTGGTTATATATATATATATATATATATATATATATATATATATATATATATATATATATATATATATATATATATATATATATATATATATATATATATATATATATATATATATATATATATATATATATATTAAGAAGCCAATGGATAGAATTTTCATAATGTAATGTTTAGTAGGTTGTTAGTTT
Organism: Excoecaria agallocha; assembly: GCA_037975025.1. Lineage (NCBI taxonomy): Eukaryota > Viridiplantae > Streptophyta > Magnoliopsida > Malpighiales > Euphorbiaceae > Excoecaria > Excoecaria agallocha. The sequence goes on from CM075811.1 coordinate 44,233,880, forward strand.
GTTGTTTTATTGTTGACTTGTTTAATGATTCATTATTTTGTTTGGATTAACCATTCGATATCCGAATTTCACTGGACCGATTAAATTTGAATTCGAAACGTTTTTGCAAGTTAAGGTTTCTTGTCCCTTTTCATGAAAAAAGTCGAAAGTCGATCCTGAAATATCTCATTCCTAGCTTAACTTGCATCATCACAAGATCACCATCTCATAGGTGTTTACTTATTCATTATGATTGCATTTACGAGATAAATTAATTTGTTAATCAGCCCTTAACTTAGATTATGTCACTCGTATTGTTTATTTTTTATTTTTTAAGAACATTTTGTTTAGACTGTTTATATTTTAATTTTTCATTCATTTACATAATTACAATAAATTAATAGAAAAAAAAATTTTACAATCAATTTTTTTTTATCTATAAAGTATGCATGACTCTTTTTTTATTCGAATACATTGATCAATTAATTTTAAAATTTAATTATTTTTAATTGTATTGCCTTCAAGGACCAAAGAGCTCATCCACCAAATTAAATTGGTGGGTCAGTGGTCAGCTCACAAGTTAATTAGAAAATGGAAAAGCTTTAATCAAAATTTGACTTCTTATTAATAAAGGAGTTTTTATTGTGTGTTTATTTTTCTTATGAAATAAATTAAGGTAATCTTTAGTACTCCCTCCATCCCAATTTAATAGATATTTTTTTCTATTTTAATTTGTCTCACTTCAAATATCTTTTTCGAAATTTAAGGGATATATTTACATGTATACTTCTATTTATTTTTTTTTTGAATTAATTATCCGGTATCCGAACCCTACCGGACCGACTAAATCCGGATTCGAAACGTCGTTGTAGGTTAAGGTTCCTTACTTCTTTCCATGAAAGGTGTCAGAAGTGAATTCTGAAACCTCTTATTTCTAGTCTAACCTGCATCACCACCGGGCCAGCATCCCATGGGTTGTATATCCTTTTTTATTATACAACTTATTAAATATTTCTCTTTCTTATTACTCTATACTTTTAACTAAAATTAAATAAAATTTTTAAAAATATAAAAGGTATTTTTATAAATTACTATATTTATTTTATGAAATTAAGTTATTTTAATAATTTTTTTAATTTTTCGTAAAAAAGAGAAAAATACTTCTTAAAATGGAACGGAGGGAATACTAGATAAGGTAGATAAGGGAGATGGATCTCATCCTAATAAATTTATTAAATCAAAAATTAAGAGCTCAATTGGAGTGTGATAACCGAATTGCATAAACAGTCTAGTGAACCAGACTGAACGATACAGTCCGAATCCAAATATCAAAGTTCGAAATTGAGCTGAAATATTATAATTGTTGAATTTCCATAACTTACATAATAATACCAACTCTAGTACTTTTATGACCGATCAACTAATCAATTACTTAATTGGTGTGATAAATATGCTGGGATGGATTTCTGAAATAATTAGACGTGGTATATAAAGAAAGAAAATTAACTATGCATATATTAGAATTTACCTTGGCCCTTTTAAAGGAAACTAAGTTCGGTTGTAACATCCAGTATTCGGGACTTTTAACCTATAAGTATAGGATGTTACGCATTTTCTCTAATTTAATAGTAGGAGCGTTGCCCATAGAAATTTTTACTAATCACTTATATAACTTCAAGTTTAAGACCCTTAAAGATATTAGAGCACTTGTTTTTTAGTCACTCTATTTTTACGTGGGATTCATCAAGATTAATGAAGTCACATGTTTCGGTTATGAATCTTGTAGTTATATTGTAAATCAATTTATGATTTTTTATTCTTAATTGTTTGATGATGACCATGATACCAATAAGAAAAGATATATGATGGGATTAATTAAACTTCAAATTACTAATAATCAATATTATTAAAACCGGACCGGATAAAAAACCGGAAAAGTAAAAGGTTTTTAGTTTTTTCCGATTCGATAGGATTTAACCGGATTTTTTTTCTTTTTTCTTTTAAATAATATTATTTTTAAAATTTTCTATAAATATTATGAAAATATAACTATATAAAAATAAAAAAATAGTTTAAAAAACACATTTATCATCAAAACATTAATTATAAAGCAATATTTTCAAATTATTCACTATTTATAATGAATATTTAAGATAAATATACTAAAAAATAGCAAATGTTCAACAATATTCTTCAATTATAAATTATAATTTTTATTTTATTATAAGAAATTTATTAAAATTGCTTAAATTTTAATTATTTTGTATTTATATTTATATTATTTTTCCAGCAAAAAATAATATTATATGGATATTTTTGACAAAAAATGATTTTTGGGTTCAAATTTGTTTTCTCCGGATATATCCAGTTTATACGTTTTTTTATCCGGTTCCTTACTTTTTTTTGCCAGTCCACTTTTTAGTTGTTGAATCAATTGGATCAACTGCTGGTTTGAGATTGAATCGGTCCGACCGATCTGTTCAATATGATTTTAATAACATTGCTAATAATGAACACATCAAAATAACCTAATTGCATCCACAATTAATGTCATCATTATCATCACAATCATCATAAATCAAGACATTTATAATATTAAATTACTGAGTACATGCATGCTTCCATAACATAAAATCACCAATTAGAGGTCAGAACTTGACAATCTCATCATAAAATATGCTGTCTTGTTTGTTGGATAATTCAAAGCTACTATTTCTCAAACTCAAAGAAAAAAGGAAATTTGAAAAATGCTTTGTGCTTGGGATTTCACAAACTTAAAAGGGTTTCCCAATATCAAAGCTTTTGGCTTTCCTTTGTGGGGTAAGTAAAGCTAAAAGAAGTGGTTGCATTTGCATCATTACGTGGAGGCATGCCATAAAGATGGTTATGTTAGGCTTTCTTTTTTTTTTTTTTTTTTTTTTTCTGAAAGTTTTGAACGTGTACTGTTTTTAAATATTTTCAAAAAATATTTTTATTATTTTTTAGTTAATTCGATACAAATTTAAATTAATTTAATAAGTGAATTTTAAATATTGGGTGATTATATAAAAAAAAAAGAAAAGAAAAGGAAGAAGACATTTGATTAATGGGAGAAATCACTTTGGATTCTTTAGTTTGATTAGTGTATAGGAAAGTCACCCTCTGCATTCATAAAACAGAGATGGGCCACATTAAAAAGATTAAAAGATTACTTCTTTATGTATATTTATGTGAGTCGGTATGCACGTGTGCCCATTTGCACTCGTGTGAGAGTGAAATTTCAATATATATATATTTTTTTGTGTTTTTAGTATGATATTTTAACCAGATCCATACTGATGGAAGATACTTTTAAATCATATTATACTTAAACTAATCAGGTGTAATTACGAAAATCTCATCCAACGAAATTTGCTGCATCCACAAAAATTTGAATTAAAGATCACTTGCTTAAACGACTAGAGCCATTTTCACTCAGATTAACTTACGTTGGTGAAATTTCAATATTACTTAGACTGACTCTCCAACCAAAAATATACACACGACATTTATAATATATGATAATTAATTTCTCATTCCCCTCTCTTTAATGGAAAAGATCATTGAATTCAACAAAAATAAATTATATTTTTCTCACCAAAACAAGGAATTTTGTTTATCTTCATATTGTTGCTCTTTCTTTCATTAGCCAGATCTGATTTGGTAGAGAATATATCATACCAGCTAAGTATAGCACATTTTCCTTGAATTCATTATTTTCCACATTCGTGTTATAAGGTTGCATCCTGAAAGGGTGCGAGTTCGAGTGATGATCCTGCAGCCCAAAAAGAAGAATAGAGACCACAGGCCTTAGCCAATAGAGACCCCATTCAAGGTCACCTTTTGTTATTTGCCTTGCTAGCAAGTTACAGCTGTTGAAATCAAAAGCATCTGTTTCAAAAGATCACCTTTTGCCAGTAATGCATTCAAAGAAGAAATCAACTTTGTAAGTTTAATTTTTCACCTTATGGGTCTCACAACATTTGATCACCTAATATGGGCAGGAAAGTTTACAGCTTTTGCTTTTTTCTTTTCAAATATGAAAATGCAGTATAGTAATGAACCATTAGTCTCTTGATATACAGCTTTTGACTATGTGTGTATAGGTAGCAACCACCAAACTTATGTTATCTCTTCGTTTATTTCTGGGTTTTAATGGTAAAGAAATACCCTTCAAGGAGCCAGCCAGAAAACTAGAATTTGGTTCTTTTAAGGAGATTGGATTCTGCAAGATTGTGGATTTTTGGGAGGAAATGGTGAAGGCTGCCACCATGTTTTAGTACTGTTTATGCTTTTACAGTAAATCAGAAAGTTTAAAATGAGTGGGTTGGGTATAATACAAAGCAGACCCAACTTTCTAGGCTGTTTCTGACACGTGGACTGCTGTATGTGTTGGATTTTCCTACACGGATTTTTCTAAGAATTTATTGTGGTAGGAAAGAATGCAATTGGAAGAAAAATAATAAAATGGACCTTCCAGAAACCATGGATATGTCTGGACCTTAAAATTTTGGACGTTAATCTAAAGGACAAGAGCTCTTGATTGGAATGGCTTCTGATTGATCCTTATTTAATTCAGATAATAAGTGTACTAAATCCGCCGCTAGGTTCAGGTTTTATTTGTATTTACGTGCGCATCTGATATAATTTCACAAATGCAATTAATTTAAAAATTACTGCTCATTGATTTTGAAGGGGAATTCACTCGGAGATTGGGAAGATAAAGAAAGAGAGTAGTGCCTCAGCTATGCTGTTAAAATGGATTAATAGGCAGAGTGCATGTCATGCTCTTGCTCTGGAACAGCGTAAATTACACTGTAATTTTTCGAGAACTCAATGATATTGCCAGAAAACACATCAGAATTACAGGCTTCCTTGGCATGCAAGTCTTGCTACGGTTTTTCTGCACAACCACCTCAAACATTAAAGGTACGTTGGAAGAATTTTATTTTCGATTTTTTATTTTTTTTAAAAAAATAAAATCAAAATATATTTGACAAATTTATTTCTATTTTGATTTTTGCAAAAATTTAAAGAAATAATTTTCACACCAAAAACAGAAATTAAAAATCTTCAAAAGTTAATTTTTAGAATTTTATTTTTATCAATTATTTAATTATTTTATTTTTATTATCACCACCGCTACCACATACACCGTCATTACTACGGCTGTTGCCCCCACCACTAGATAGCCATCACCACCACCACACTGTCACCATTGCCGTTGCAATCATACTATCACCACCATCAGATTGCCACCGCTGTTACTACCACTACCATCATCGCTATTGCCTTCACTACTATCACCATTGCTAATGCCTCTATCACTACCGCTACCGCGGCCGTCACCATCACCATCGCTGCCACTACTACCAGACTAACGATGCCACTGGCATTGCCACCATCACCTATACCGCCGCTATCATCACCACACCATCGTTACTGTCACCACCATCAGACTGCTGTTGCTGTCGCCATCGCCCTCACCACCATTGCTACTGTCACTACCATCATCATCACTGCCGCTTCCACCACCACCACTACCACATCATTGTTATTGCCACCACTACACCACCACCATTGCCGCTACCACACCGTCATTATTGCCACCGCCATCACCTTTACTATTGCTGCCACCACTACCACCTTATCACTTCTGTCACCGCCAAAATTATTATCATAATATACATGAACAATTAAAAAATATGCATCAATCATTAAAAAAAGTATGATACATTTTTTAAAAATATAAAATAATTTTTTAAAAAATAGATAATAAAAACCGAAAATAATTTTTGAATTTTAAAAAACTAAAAACCTACAGCTTTACTAAACATATCCTAAGATATCACCCGGTGTGAAACATAATAAGCAAATAACTGGAAATCAACAGACACTACTGTTATCAAATCAAAATAATATTTGCTATAATAGGTAGCTTTGAACGTTGACCCGTGAATCCTCAGAAAAATTATACAGAACATGGGTCTCCAATTCAAAGAAGTTGAGCTCTCAGGTAAAACATCACACCAACACCTTGTATCCATGCAATAGCCTTGATATTTGCAAAACAAGGGGGTTCCACACATTTGCCCTGCTTTGCGACCAAAACATCCTGCGAGAAGACAACTTTGAACCCAGCAAAATCCAAAAGGCAGCTATTGTGCTTCTAAATATGAAACTATAAAAAGTAAGGTGCAACCTGGAATCCAAAGAATTGAGGCAGCCTTGAAATGAAAAGTCGCCGAATTAAGGTTGGGGCATCTATGTAAAAGACACCAATTTCTAGGTGCAGGCTTCTATTTACAAAGTTTAAGGAGTGGTTGAATATCAAGTGACAATTTCTCGGACAAGCCAATCCAAACTAGGATAAGCAAAGTACAGTATTAGAAATGAAGGGAAAGCAAACAGAACAGTGATAAGAATGTAGAGGGCTAAAATGGCTGCACTAGCAGGTATGGCATACAAGATGATCAGAAGGAATATAACGACCAAAGGAAGCTTGGCTGTCAAATGAACAAAGAAAATCAATGAATTCTGAAGAGAAGAATGTAGTCCCCCCAGATTGAGAAAAGAATTTCCATGGTTATCGTCATGGTTTTCTCTCACTGACTCTTGCTGATGTCCACCCCTAGTGTTGCTGCTACTCGACTGATTTCCTGGGGCTAAATTGCTGTGTGACGACCAGAGTGGTGGATGACCTTCACAGTAGCTGCTCTGACATTTGTGTCCATCGTCATTCTTGCTCTCAACCATCCAGAGTAGAAAGTAATTCTTGCGAGGAAATTTCAAGTTGCCTCTACAGACAAGGCGGAAGGATAAGCAATTGCACCATGGACAGGAAATAAAGAGGGGGAGTTGAACAGGTAGGGTGGGGAATTTCACAACAGCCCATTGAAGACCTAGAATGCAATTTTTACAAAGGGTGTGACCACACCATAAAACATAAGGCACATTTTCCACAATATTGAAAGACTCCCAGCATATTGGGCACTCAAGCCCTTCTTCCCTGCTCACAACAGAAGATGCCTCATCATCAGAGCATTCTGATGCAGCTTGAGTTAACTTTTGGGTGCTGTTCAGGCCAACATTTCCAGCAACGTAATTGGATGCAAGACCCCACATCATTTATGGCAAATACACGTGGCTTACTGGAAAGCAATATCACATGCTATGGCTGAGAAACTTAACTTGCAAATGGGCACGAATAATGTGCACTCATACCTTAAGTGTCTCCCTTAGCTAAACATTAGCTCCTTTATAATTTTACAAAGCAATGCACCTGGAAGGAGAATAAAAGTAAGAAGTAAGAATCAATCCAATTTCCTCATAACTAAGACCATCAGAATTATTTTGCTTCCTGTATTTGACAATAATAAGCCAAACTACTTGTGTATTAAATTCTACCAATAGTACAGGACTTGTTAAATTAATAAACAGAGAATTGACTCAATTGATAAGTAACAATCAGAACAAGAAGGCCCAAGGACCTCATGATGGAGAAGTCTTTGCCCAAGACAGTATATCAATGCCAGTAAGCTAAAAGCAAAAAGAAGGAATAAGGCACAATCAAAATTGACAAGGATATTCGTCAATAAGAATAAAACTGAGACTGTCATTTGTTTAAACATACTGATTTGTCAATGCTTGCTTTCATGTAGCATAAATGCATTTGCACAAGCTATATCCTTGGAAGATTTGCAATGGTATGTAAATATGACATTAGAAAGAACAGAGTAAGAAATGAAATGAATAAAATCAAATGCAGATACAAAAGGATGCCAATCTAGTCAAATGCAATTTGAAAATGTGTTTATGAAAGCATCCACTGGGTCACAGAATAAAACTTGAGGCTCAGCAGATATAGATAATCAAGTAAACAGAAACAGCATGAATCATGAATGTATATTGCCAGTAATTAGATAACTACAACAGAGGAAACATACAATTCATTATATAATAATAATACCAACAAAATTGCTGCTATACCTACAAGCAATAAAAACAGGAATAAGCTTATAGCAATTCATACTCAGCTTCAGCAAATTAAAAAAAAAAAAAATTCTCAATTTGAATGACATATTTATCAATAAAAGGATCATCATATATCGAATATAGCACGTCTTAATATGCACAAAAAGAAGATCTGATTTTCAAAACTGCTGCCTAAGCTAATCGAATGGCCATTGCACAGTTGTCAATAAACATAGAAGCTTAAAGAACAAACAAAAAAGTCTGTTTCAAATCAATTTAAGCAGTACCCAGTTCGATAAATCCAAGCCCAACTGTTCTTCATTTGTTTTTTTAATCTTTCTTTTTAAAAATCTAGACCTCAGAAAAATAAATAAATAAATAAATAAAGATCCACAGAAACATGAACACACATATATACATAAGAAAAAAAAAACGATAAATGTAGATCTGAGCTTGATTTAGTTAAAAAAAAAAAAATTTCTAGATTAACAGGAAATCCAAGCGAAGAACTTCAAGATCCCTTAAATAAACTTACCATTTATGCTCTAATTGGTTGAGAGATAACGAAAATAAAATAAAAATTGAAAACAGAAAAAAAAAAGAATATTATAAGGAAAAAAACAAAAGAGACTGATTCGAACTTCGAAGCAGGCCTCCCTCTTCCTCTCCCTTTCTTCTGGATGAAATCTGAGCTGTTCTTGCGGTTTTCTCGGGAATGTTGTCAAACGTATAGAAACCACGTGGCTTCCATTGGTTGGTAAGATAGATGAATCGTAATTAAGGTCTTGAGAGCGACGTCGTTGTCGGTATATCCATGTTTAATAAATACGGTGCCGTTGGGCTTCGTTCCAGTACCCAATGGACTCACTAGACCAAATAAATTGAAAATTTTAACTCAAAAGTCAAAAATTTTCTCTCTAACAATATTTGAAATTATTAGTAGCCACTTATAATGATCGGTTCGATTTAATAATTGAATCAAATTAAAATAATTAAAAATTAAAATTTTATTATTTTTATTAATTAAATTAAATTAAATTTATAGAATAATTAAATTTAAATTAAATTAAAATTTTTGATTAGTTTAATTCGATTAATCAAAAAGTTAAAATTATTTAAAAAATTATATCTAAAAATTATAAATCATAATATATTAAACTTGAAATATCTAAACTGTACAAATAAAAGTTCAAATTAAAGAAATAATTCTAAAATATATAATAACTAATATACCAACCATTAAATAAATTTTTTTATTTAATCGTAAAAATTTTAAATTATTACATAAAAATAAATATTAATAATTGATAAATATACTCATATAATTTACAACTCAAAATAAAATAATTTACATGTATAAAATAATTATTAATTTAATCGTAAAAATTCTAAATTATTACCTAAAAATAAATATTAATAATTGATAAATATACTCATATAATTTACAATTCAAAATAAAATAATTTACATGTATAAAATAATTATTAATTTAATCGTAAAAATTCTAAATTATTACCTAAAAATAAATATTAATAATTGATAAATATACTCATATAATTTACAATTCAAAATAAAATAATTTACATGTATAAAATAATTATTCAATAAAAAAATCAAAAAATATATATAATTATATAAATTTCTGTTCGGTTCGATTTTTATACGGTTTTTTCTTCAAAAACCGAACCAAACAACTGAAATTTTTTAAAATTTAAAACTGAAAACCAAACCAAAAAACGAAATCAAATTAAAAAATTAATAGGTTCGATTCTATTTTTTGGTTTGATTCGGTTTTTGCTCACCTCTAATTATCAGCACATCTGCGGGTAAACTCTTTTATTTAATACCATCTCTTTACTGGAAATAATTTATATTATAATTTTATTTTTTTAAGGAAATTAAACTTTTATTTAGGGGTGAGCATTTGGTCGGTTCGGTTCGGTTTTGGATCGAACCGAAAACCGAAATTTAAAAAATATAGGAACCGAACTATATAGAACCGAAAACCGAATGAACCGAAATAATTTCGGTCGGTTCGGTTCGGTTCATTCGGTTCTGGGTCAATATAGGCTTATTTTTTATTGGGCTTTTAACCTATATGGGTCCATAAATTAAATTAATTTATATTCAACAAAATAAATTCATTTAAAATAACAAAAATGAAAATAATATACATAAATTTATTATATTATGTTTATAATAAATACTAATCAAAATATTTTATTGAATTTATTAAGAATTAATTAGTTCATAATTAATTCGTAAGAAATATTATAATAAAAACATTTAAATAACTATTATAAATATATTTTTTTTGTGTTCAATATTATTCAACTTTATTGAAACACAAATTCTTTGAGTTAGCATGAGAAAATTTTATTAGGATTAAGTGTATTTTTATAGGATTAACCAAAACTAATTTGATTTAATATGAAATTGTATCTATATTTAGAGTTATGAATATATTCAAACTTTACAAGATAGGAAACTAATGTAAACAAAGGTTAAAATCCAGGAATTTCAGGTTGTGTTTTTCCAATTAAAAAATTTATATTAAGTTATTTTACTTACTTTTAATTTTGGCCGGATTAAAATTTTAATTGACAATAAAACAAAACTTGTAAAGTTTAAAAAAATGAAAAAAAAATTAAAGTAAAAAACAAATGTTAAAATCCAGAAATTTCAGGTTGTGTTTTTCCAATTAAAAAATTTATATTAAGTTATTTTACTTACTTTTAATTTTTGCCGGATTAAAATTTTAATTGACAGTAAAACAAAACTTGTAAAGTTAAAAAAAATGAAAAAAAATTAAAGTAAAAAACAAATGTTAAAATCCAGGAATTTCAGGTTGTGTTTTTCCAATTAAATTAAAACTTTAATTGACAATAAAACAAAATGAAAAAAAAAATTAAAGTAAAAACCATAGAAAACTGTTAATGTGCCTTCACTGGGATTTGAACACGGGATCTTTTACAATTATAGATGTGTTCCACGCCACCCATCCAAAGCCTATTTTCTGAAATTTTAATACTATAAAATATATATATATATAAACTTCGGTCGGTTCGGTTCTTTCGGTTTTTTAATTTTAAGAACCGAACCAAACCGATAAAATCGAGTTTTAATTTCGGTTCAGAACCGAACGAACCGAAAACCGAAAAAACCGAACCAAATAGACCGAAATCAATTCGGTTCGGTTTTCGGTTCCGGTTCGATTCTGCACACCCCTACTTTTATTGATAAGAATCAGCTAACAAAGATAATAACACAAAAAAGTGGATGGTGAGTCCAATCATATAAAAAAAATTTAAAATTTTAGCTAAACTATGGGTTACATAATTCGTTGAATTTTTAGCAAAAATAAATTTAATATTTGTTGAGATGAAATACAAACTGATACAATAATCAATAATAAGATCCAATACAGACTCTAAATGAGTGATAATTAAATTTGAAAATCCGATTGGATTATGATTATAATTTTAATTTTAATTGCAAATAATGGAGCCAATATATATATATATATATGGAATCCATATATTTCTTTCTTTTCTTTTCAAGTTGTGAAATTTCAACTTTGAGATTGAAAAATAAAAAATAAAAAAATAAATAATTACTCAAGGTGTTCATGGGGGCTGAGAGACATGAAGACAACAGCATAGCGGCGAAGCAGGTGGTGAATGTTACCATTGATAACAAAAGGAACCACTAAACCTCTACTCCTTAACCTGTATCTTCACCAAGCAAATTGTATATTCACAGCAGCCCATGTTCGCCAATTGGAAGAGTAATATCGCAATGTTCGCTTTAGCCTTTGGCTACCAAATGTGTATCTGAAGTGATCAGCGATGTATCTAAGATGGTCTGCATCAAGACCGAATGCTTCTACTGATGCAATACAACAAAATGTTGCCGAAGAAGGCGGAAGCCGGTCTATAAACGGCCGCCGAAGGCACCAGCACAGCAATTCATCGCCCATAAATCCCCCTGCCTCAACCACACTTGTTGCTAACATGCCTTTGCTTAGTCTTTGGCTGTGTTTCACTTTCCCACGCACTGTAAAATACATTCTTGGCACAGGGTCTCCTTCTCTAATTATCTGCATTACTCAACAACATTAATATGTCGAAATTCAGTTTATTTTAAAGTATTGCAAAACTATTGTTATATTTGTTCCGTAGCAGCATAGTAGTTTTTAACTATTGCAATGTATACAATAATCTACGCAAACAGAGAAAATGCAGTAGCTAAATCCACCGCATAAGATCATTTGCTGTAGTTTCAAGGGATAAGGTACTATTTTACCATCAACGTTATTTTAGTTGTTTTCGAAGCTATAATGTCTCTTTTAGGCTCCGAAAAAGTGTTAAATTATGGACTTTTTAGCACCATTATCAACGAATATAAAGCATAGTCCCGTTGAGGGCAAAACAATACCCCTTTTTTTTTAGCTGCATGTTTTTGTTCTTTGCCAACATCACAGACAGAAAAACCTGCACAACGCTAACACAACTTTACGACTCCAACCCATTGTTTCATGTCCATGCCAAACCCAACAAGAAGAAAATTCCATCAACTGTATATTTCCAACCATTAAAGTGAAGAGAATCAAGCCACAAAGCACAATATGAATATGCTGAACAAAACTTCTACCAAGTTACTCGTCGGAGCGAGTTCATTCCCAAAAGAGCTGTACAAATAATCATTGTTATTTTAACACCATATCCTTGTTAAAACTTAGAAAGATATCTGCATTATTTTCACTCAATATCATTTGAATTAGGAATAAATTGGCGTAAAGTCAAAAGAATTTTTTATCAGAAAAATTGGTCAGACAATATTGCGAACGATATTATTTTAATTGAAAAATGACATAAGACGACCAAAAATTCATTTAACACTTCACGCAAGCATTTTTCTTCTGAAAAATATTACACATGGTCTACCATATTACTGATAGTTGAGTCAGCTTGCTACATGAACTTTCGGAGCCATTATATCATTTTCTTTTTTAGCTAAAGTGACATTTTTTGTAACATTGTCTTAATTAAGGTATTTTCTTTAATTAGGTCTGATAATTTTGGGTGAAACTAAATCAAAATAACATAGTGTTGAAATGTAATACCTAAGGTTCAACGAACCCCAGAAAATGGGATAAAGTATGTGGACTGCGAGGGATTTGCTAGTAACAACTACAAGTCCCTTTGTAAAGATGCCATGATTGAACGGAGCTTCATCATTTAAGCACGATGGCTTTGAAATAAATTTGGTTGTGTTACCACATGGATTTCCAAATTTGTCTTCGGGATACATAAACTGATATCAAACACCTTTCAGCAAGACAAAGAGAGCTTGCAGTTCCCATTTCTTTCACACTGTTTCTTCAGGCATGACCCTACACTTTGAGTAGCTAGAACATGCCAGCACCCTCCAATAACCTTTATTTTATGACAATTTAGAAAGTTGTTTGTAGGTCCAGAAAAACACTCATGAAGGGGTGAATTGGATGCCTTAAAATTTTTTGGCACTTACTAAAATTTTTTCCTTAGATTCTAGCCAACCCAAACTCACAATTTTTGACAACAATAATTTCTCACAATTAATTACAACAAAATTTATAATCAAATTGAGGAGAATATGTAAAAGTGGAGTGCAAAAAATGAAAAGTAAGATTTTAAACAAATAAATTTTTTCTCTCAAGAGGTTGAAAATCTTTTCAATATGATCTCTAACCTTTCAAAGGATCTTGCTACATGTACTTATATCCATAAACTTAATTTTAATTGTTGAATCCCAAAAATAGCTGTTGGAGGGCAAAATAATCAAATTTGGGTTCAACTAGCTGTTATTTTATCATGTACTATTAGATAAATTTTGATAAAAAATATATTCAGATTTCTAATTCAATTTCTAATGATACAAAATTCTAACAAATCATTTTCTAAAATATTTTATGAAAGAAATCAATTTTAACTAAAAATGAAATTTATGACTTAAAAACTTTTCTATGTAATTTTCATACTTAGAATATGTTTGCATGAGAGATAAATTATACCTCAATTTGATCTTACAATTTAATATCCTAAATTTCTATAGACTAAGCTATTCTTCAACTTGATTTTCATGAATCCATTTCACAATTTTCATTTTTGATAATTTATATCATAATGATATATAGAATATCCTACAAAAATAGCTTAAAATAGAATTCACACTAAAGTTTATTTAAAATTTGATTATCATTAAAATTTGAATATGGTCTTGAGATAACAAAGTTTGCATATCCTAAATTTCTGTGCCATAAAATACTTAAATTTTCCTTAGAAACTAGATATTTAGCCTCAATTTTCTAAACATCTTCTATACTGACCAGGTAGATATATATTTCCAGATCTTTGCCTTTGTGGAATATATTTTCCCATTTCAACATCTTCTACTCTCTTGTATTATCACCAAAACTGACAGAACCACCTACAAATTTTTCAGTTTAAAAAACTTAGTTCTTGTAATGGCCTCAATACCGGGTCAGTCGTGAATAGTGCTTTTTCGGTAGTGAATAGTATTTTTCGGGCTCGAAAGAACACCTGAAAGTCAAAAATATTTTATTAGACCATTTGAAAGTAATAGTCATAGTGAGCTTAGGATTAAAATTTGAAGTGAATTTGAAGTTAAATGAGCCTCCAAAAGTCAAAAATACGAAAAAGGTAGCGAGTTAATTCTCTTGATAAAGAAGGAAATTTGATTTTGCATTAATAATTAAAAATAGTAAACAAACTTCGAATATTGTCAGATTTTGCGTGCCTATATAAATTTTTATTTATAATATTTTGGTAATGAGAATTGAATTTTTCGGTGACACCAGCAGTTATCGAATCGGACCGATACATTTGAATCGAATCGATAACGGACTCCGATTGAGCCGAAAATTTACGTGCTGGCTATTTTCGATGTTTTAAGAATAATAGAATTAATTTTGAAGTGATTTGAAGTAAGAAAGAGAGAGAAATTGGATTGGACCTTAAATGGCCTAAAATGAGCCTTAATGTTTAAGTGGGCAAAGCCCACTTATTTAAGCTCAATTTTGGCCCATCAAGAGAGTATTAATAGACCTAAAAATCTGGAGATTTGCTCCAGAAACCTCCAGCCTCTTCTCCCTCTAATGGTGGCCGAACCATCATCTTATTCTCTCTCTCTTTGATTTCTTCTTCCTTCACTCCAAATCTCCCTTAAACTCCAACATAAAAGATGAAGTTTTCTCTCTCTCTAGGTCACCCTAGTGGCCTCAATCAAGTAATTTGAGTAAGGGAAGGCAAGGAATCAAGTGAAGAAAGAAAAAGAGGTAAGATGAAACTTAAGAAATTAAGTGATTTTAATTGAGTTTTTGGTGTTTTCTTATATTTTTTGAGGTGTAGAAGCTAATTATGAGCTTGGATTTTTCATTTAAGGACAAAAAATTGATGTTAGGAAGGCTTGATGATTCGGCCAAGGGTGATGTTGTTGAAGGATGAAGTTATGCTTTGTGCAAAGTGAAGAAAAATGAAGTTTAAGGAAGGTTAAGCATGAAAAAAGGTAAGTGACTACAAAATCCTTTAGTTTTTCTATTATTATGAATTTTTCTTAATTATGTAATTAACGTAAAAATGTTTAAAGTAAATAATTGATGCAATTATATTAGAATAATTGTAGTTGGATTAGAGAAAAGATGGATAGAAAGTGAAAATAAGAGAGAAAATTTTTAGGGTAGAAAAGCAATGGTGGCCAAATTGTTTTCTAAGGGAAGAGTGTGAAATTTTGCATGAAAATAATATATTTTAGCCTAAATAGAATATAGAGATGATAATTGGTACCCTTGAATTTTTAGTGAATTATTGAAATTTATTTTGAAATTTTAAAGCCTATGTATTGAATATGTTTATAGTGAAAATTGTAAAATAATGGGAAGTAATTGATTATTTTAGTGGAAAATGATGCTAAATAATAAATAATGCATAAATAAATTTTATTGGAATTTATTGAATTCATTGGAATTTTATTGAAATTTTCATGTGAATATGTATAATGAAAATAATTGAAGTATTAATGTATAATTGTGTAAAAATGACTAAAACGATGAATTAATATAAAATTAAATTAATGTCAACGAAAAGAAGTAAAAACTCAACCGATAAATTTTTTGGAATTAATATTAAGTCATGAAAATAACAAGAATAATAAATTATTAGTAAATAATTCATAAAATGAGTAAAAGTTATAGAAATAAGTTAATAAATAAGTGAAAAGACAATGAAAAGAAAGTTTAGGGACAAAATTATAATTTTTTTCAAAATATAAAAAGCAAGTAAATTAAGTGAAAAATTGTTTAAGTAAATATAAAATAGTCAGATAATAACTAAATTATTGAGAAAATAAATTTTATTGTCAATAAGAACTAAAAATATAATTTTGCTTATAAATGACAATTTAAGTGTATGAAAATATAAAATGTTTCAATTGTTAGTTTAAAGAACTAAAATGAGCTTTTAAGGGCAAAATTATAATTATGCATTTGAAATGAACAATCCTATAAAAAAAGTCAAATTATATATTTTCGAGACATAAAATAATAAATTATATTAATAGAATTCCTAATTACATAAAAGTAGTAAAATAAATGCGTGACTAATTTATCAAAATAAATTAATCAATAAAAAGTATTAAAAGAGTGAATGATTATAAAATAATTCGCCGACGAAATAAAAATCGACATATCGAATAATTGAGAAGTTGGATAGAAAAGAAAAAATCGTAAAAAATCAAGCTTTGCATTGTTCGAAAATATTTCACAAAGAATTACAAAAAGAGTAAAAGAGAATTGTGAATTTTAATGCTAAAATTCATAATTTGTATAAAAGACTGAAAAATCTAAGTATGTTTGAGTGGCATTTTGTTGATTTTAGGCTTGTCGATTATGGTTTTGGGAAACTTAAAACAATTGTTAAAGTTATGTTTTAACTTTTGCCGCTGCGCAGAACAAAACCTTGAGGGGTCGACATGATCTCTAAAGCAGACATGTGATGCCCAAAGAGAACAATATGGACTTGTGCTCCGGCATGATCTCTAAAGCAGACATGTGGAGGCATTGGAAGACGAGGTCGGCATGATCTCTAAAGCAGACATGTGACTCTGTGTGAATTATTGAAGAATAATTCACAAAAGTGATTTAAAAAGATAAATTCAATGAAAAGACAAAAAGGTTGTTGAATAGTCAAAATAGTAAAAGAGTGTATTGATCAGAACATAGTGTACAAAGGAATAAAAGAAACGAATTAAAGATTTTAAATGTTTAAAAATGATTGTAAATACGATTGATTATTTTGCCCTTAGCGATTAATAGGTATTATTATTCTTGTATTGGATATAATTGGCTAGCCATAGAGATACTTCTGTACTGCGGTGCAAGTCATGACGACTTGCTTTGTTATGAGTGGGATCTTTGATCTTCATAGCTTCAGTAAAAGTGAAAGTGTATCTGTTTTCTGCTCTGTGAGACTTAATCTTTCGAGATCATTTCCCTATCTGTTCTGTGGGAGCTTTGGTTGGGATTTAATTGAACCCTTAGTCTCACTAGACTGCGTATAGGATGAGTAGGGTATCGTTCCAAAGGGAACGGGGTAAATTTTGTATTGAAATCACAAAGACTAGATGGATAGGTAACGAATAAAATAAAGATCATGCATTTAACTAAATATCTAAACTACTTTGGATATATTAAATTAATTTGGATTAAAGATGACTTAAATGATGGTATGAACATACATTAAAAATTATGAAATAGTAATTCATCTAAGAACAAGTTCTAGATAATTATATAAATAAAGTGACTGGAGAATTTAGCCAAGATTCTTTAAAGCAACTCTCGTTGTCAATAAAGAATGTTCTTATTTAGAGTCTATAAGCATTCTCATGTCATTATAGAGATAAATAAGAATCATGAAGCTCTATGCCAATTCTTTAACCCCTCAAAGTGAATTCCTTAAGTCACATGAAAGAAATTCAATGCTTCAAGTACATTCATTTGTTTTTCCATCAAAGAATTCCAACTCTCATTGTGAACAAATTGACTAACATGCTAAATATGGTGGCCAATCATACAAAGCAAATCAAAGCACACAAATGGATGTAAATCATAATTCATGCATAATAAGAATAAACATGTCTTAAACAAATACTAGTGCATAGTTATAATGTACAAAGGAAACTAGCCAAATACATATTTGAATTAAAGACAAACAAGAGAAAGAAAACTATCTCATGTTCCTTTGGCTTGTCCCTTTGTAAACATCTAATAAAAAACTAAGTAAAAATATTTATCCAAAATAATAACTAGAAACTAAACATTGATTGATCTCTTCCTCCGATCCCTTCTTTAATTAATGCCATCCATATTTATAGAGAGAAAACTCTACAAACATGTCTCTTCATAATGGTTGTGAATGTGAAAAGTTGCCATGGAGGGTCATGATGGTTGGCTGAAAAATTAGGTTCAAAAGACACAATGTTTCGGAATTAGTTGCCTTGTCCGACTCGTGAATGACTTCACGAGTCGTGATTCCCTTGAATTCTTCTGAAGTCGTGAGCCTCCTCACTACTCGTGATTTCCTTTCACCACTCGTGATCCTCTTCACTACTCGTGATCCTCTTCACTACTCGTGATTTCTCTTCACTACTCGTGATCCTCTTCACTACTCGTGATCCTCTTCACTACTCGTGATCCTCTTCTTCGAAATTTCACCATCTTCTTCCTTTTCTTCACACTTCACCATGATTTGACCTAAAAACAAACATAAACACATACATGGGACATAAACACATAAAAACACATATAATATTACATACTTACTACATAAATAAGAGAAAAACACACATAAAAACATAGACATTTTACATGATATCAAATTCCCCCACACTTAAACCTTGCTTGTCCCCAAGCAAGAGAAAAGTGAGAAAATTTAATCTCAAGTCAAACTAAGTAAGTTACATTATAAAGTATTGCTCAATTTTCACTTAAGATAAGATTGATATGAATTAAAACACCTTAACACTCAAAATTTCAGTCCATCAAGACTTAAAACATGCATCTTAAATCATCAAGTCATCAAAATTTACCAAATTCAACATCAAGAAGATAAAGTCGCAAGACTAACCATGCTCAAGAAAGAATAATGATCATAAAGCCTAAGATCCTAAGACTATAGTTGCCTTTTTGGACATATAAAAAGCACACATACCTTTAAACCAATCTTATGGCATTTTTAGACTTCTTTTTTTCTTTTTTTTTTCTTCATGGGTATACTTTTAGACTTTATCCCATGAGTAGCAAGAGAATGTAGTATTGGGTGCGTTTTACGCTCCATCCCATACTTTATTAAGCTTTTAGATATGCATCTTGCTTTATTTTATTTATTTTCATTTTCATCTCTTTTTTTTTCTTTCTCTTTTTTTTTTACTAGTCCTCATCCATTATTAAAAGGCCTAAAAGTAAGTATTACGGCTATAGTTTTCATAAGACAACTAAAATCCAAAAATCTTAAACTAAATGAGCATAATCTAACCTTAAAGCATAGTTAATGAAGAGACTAAATAACCTAAAATATTGAAAGAAGTAAAAAGAGATAACTTGAAAACATAAAACACATGCCAAAAATCTTGAAAAACTAATCAAATGAGTATAGAAGGCAAATGACACTTCATAACAACCTATATTACATACAATACGAACAATACTTATAATAAAACTCACTAGAAAGGTTAGTCTAAAATAAAGAAAAAGATAAACAAACAACACACACAAGTTTTGGCTCCCCCACACTTAGAGCACACATTGTCCTCAATGTGGAGAAACAAAACAAACACAAAAAAGAAAATCAAAAATAAATAAAAGAAAAGAGGAAAGAAAACTCCCTTCAAATTCATGGTGAATGTGGAGGCGTAACTTTGGAACAGTGCTTCACGAGTCGGTATATTCCTCACGACTCGTGAAGAATAAGGCATTTTGTGTTGAGGAAGAGATGTTCACGAGTCGGCAAAATCCTCACGACTCGTGAAAGAATTATTGGGTAGACAGAAATGGACATGGTCACGAGTCATCATGACATTCACGACTCGATATGCTGCTCACAACATAATGGATAAAGCCTCTGAAATACTCGTGAAGATGTTCACGAGTCGTGATGCACTCGTGAACATGATGAATTGCTGCCATTTTTCTGCAAAAATCATACCAACCTCGATCCAAATGTTAAAGAGACAGAGGAAAAATAAGAAAAATGAAAATGATAAAATACTGAAAATATGACCAGGAATAATCCTAAACAAATAAAATCTAAACTAAAAAAAACTAATCCTAAACAAAAAGATTATTGTGCAAGAAATGAATTTAATAAATTAACTGTTAAAATCACAAATACTTTTGGTCTAAGATCATTACAAAAACTCTAATTACGAAGGATACAACAAAAACAATACAAAATTCATTTATCAAAATAACTAATTTATATCATAGAATCCTAAAACATCTACTCTTTTGTGTCAATCAATAAAAATTCATTCAAGCCGTTCCCCGGCAACGGCGCCAAAATCTGGTTAGGATTTAATTGAACCCTTAGTCTCACTAGACTGCGTATAGGATGAGTAGGGTATCGTTCCAAAGGGAACGGGGTAAATTTTGTATTGAAATCACAAAGACTAGATGGATAGGTAACGAATAAAATAAAGATCATGCATTTAACTAAATATCTAAACTACTTTGGATATATTAAATTAATTTGGATTAAAGATGACTTAAATGATGGTATGAACATACATTAAAAATTATGAAATAGTAATTCATCTAAGAACAAGTTCTAGATAATTATATAAATAAAGTGACTGGAGAATTTAGCCAAGATTCTTTAAAGCAACTCTCGTTGTCAATAAAGAATGTTTTTATTTAGAGTCTATAAGCATTCTCATGTCATTATAGAGATAAATAAGAATCATGAAGCTCTATGCCAATTCTTTAACCCCTCAAAGTGAATTCCTTAAGTCACATGAAAGAAATTCAATGCTTCAAGTACATTCATTTGTTTTTCCATCAAAGAATTCCAACTCTCATTGCGAACAAATTGACTAACATGCTAAATATGGTGGCCAATCATACAAAGCAAATCAAAGCACACAAATGGATGTAAATCATAATTCATGCATAATAAGAATAAACATGTCTTAAACAAATACTAGTGCATAGTTATAATGTACAAAGGAAACTAGCCAAATACATATTTGAATTAAAGACAAACAAGAGAAAGAAAACTATCTCATGTTCCTTTGGCTTGTCCCTTTGTAAACATCTAATAAAAAACTAAGTAAAAATATTTATCCAAAATAATAACTAGAAACTAAACATTGATTGATCTCTTCCTCCGATCCCTTCTTTAATTAATGCCATCCATATTTATAGAGAGAAAACTCTACAAACATGTCTCTTCATAATGGTTGTGAATGTGAAAAGTTGCCATGGAGGGTCATGATGGTTGGCTGAAAAATTAGGTTCAAAAGACACAATGTTTCGGAATTAGTTGCCTTGTCCGACTCGTGAATGACTTCACGAGTCGTGATTCCCTTGAATTCTTCTGAAGTCGTGAGCCTCCTCACTACTCGTGATTTCCTTTCACTACTCGTGATCCTCTTCACTACTCGTGATCCTCTTCACTACTCGTGATTTCTCTTCACTACTCGTGATTTCTCTTCACTACTCGTGATCCTCTTCACTACTCGTGATCCTCTTCACTACTCGTGATCCTCTTCACTACTCGTGATCCTCTTCTTCGAAATTTCACCATCTTCTTCCTTTTCTTCACACTTCACAATGATTTGACCTAAAAACAAACATAAACACATACATGGGACATAAACACATAAAAACACATATAATATTACATACTTACTACATAAATAAGAGAAAAACACACATAAAAACATAGACATTTTACATGATATCAAGCTTCGGGTCCAGTCTCGATTATCCTTTCTGAGAATCCTGTTATATTGCACTAAGGGCGCATCGAAATGAATAAATTAGTATTATTTAAATGAATTGAATATAAAAGTTATATCGAAAAGCAATTCGTTTGGAAGAAAGCGCAAAGTTAATATAAATCTGTAAATGTTTTCGAAAAATAAGTGTAATTAATAAGAAAAATAAAAAGAGATATTTTATAAGAATAAAATGTAAAATAAAGATTAAGTTAGACTTTTATAAAGAAAAAGATAAATTTCCTTATTTGGTATTTCCTACACCATTTGCTAGTGAAAAAAGTGATAAGTTTGGAAAATAATATTAATTTCCTTTTTAATGTTAAAAAGTGATAGTAATAACATTAAGTAAAACTTAATGATTAAGTAACGTATTTCTGAAAGAAAAGTTAAATGAAAAGTAAAATAATGAGAAAGCACATAATTGTTCAATGAAAAATAAAAATAAAAGACATAAGTTTTAAAGTAAATATTTGAACATAAGTAAATGTATAAAAGAAGGAAAGAGAATTTGACTGCAAAGTGTCCCAAAATAGCTATATCGCTTTGCAATAAAGCTTATAAGCCTTTAAATAGTAATGTATTTATTATATAAAAGTTAAAGTAAAGTAAAAGAATAAATAGCAAAAAGTGTAGTTAGAATACAGATTGAATAATTGACCAGTAAAATTAAGAATTAAAAATTGTTTATTTTGGTGCTATTAAAGACGCGAATACCAATATACATTGCTAAATGAAATGATAATTAAACTACTGTGGCTAAAAGATAAGACGAAAGTAATGATAAGAGTAAAAATCATAATAAAGAATAATGTAAAAGTAAAAGTAAATCTGATATTGATTCGCCTAATAGATTAGAGTAAAAATAAAGTTGAAAGATTGAAGTAAAAGAACAATGATTGCATAAATATTATTTAATAATAAAACTAGTGTTGGTTGAATAAAAAGAAAATGATAATTGAAAAAAGAATACTAGTAGCATAAATGTCGAATTATGCTTTATTTTGGGAAATTCTTGGATTAGTAGTCACCACTGGGCATATCTAGTGCTCAGCACATAGTGTTTACTGCGTGCAGGTTTTGAAGTGTTGCGGGAGCACAATACACGGTGGATCCAGATCGGAAGAAAAGATTTCTGTATTAGTCTGAGTGATATTTTGACATGTATATACTTAGTTAATTAAAGTAAAAGACTGAACTGTGGTTTGATTGTATTTATGTTATTGATGGATAAATGTCTGATGTAAGATTTTGGCATGAAATTATTTTTGTATATGTTTTAACTGTTTATAAGACTGTCGTATGATTCTGGAATTAATGAATAAGTATTTTAAGTGTTTCGAATTGTTCGGTGATAAAAAAAACGTACCGATTTCGACTAAATTTTCGTTTCGAAAAAGACTGTTCCGAGAAGGGTGTGACAGTTCTGTCCCATGTCATATACCTAGAGCAGCTACTATCCATATACCACTTTTCTATCTTGGTGCTTTTTAATTAGGTAAATATGCAAAGAAATCAAGTATTTTTAGGTACCCAATCTTTCTTGGATCCTTCTTGATTAGTTAACACATTTGTAAAATTTTTAATAACCCATTTCTAATTGGTTAAATTAGCATTTTTTTATAATAACAAAATTTCAAAATATATCCTTTTCTACAGCAATAAAAGCATGTAACAAAATAGCTAATTACCATTTTATCATATGAGTATTTCTTATAACTTTTATGGATGTAATTTCTGTGATGATAACTTTTCGATGTGCTTGCATAACTATTATTAATAGATTTTGCATTCAGATTTTTAGCAAAATTTTCATTACATGCACAAATCTATTTTTCTTTTACATTACATTTTTCTTGTAACGAAATTAATTTACCCCCTAAATCAAAATATTCAATTTTCAATTTAATTTATGTTTTCTTTGCATTTTCATGTTCCACACATAATGCATCGAATTTTTTTTTTCATTTCAATATGCATTTCTTTAAGCATGCGATATTTATGATGCAAATTTTCAAAAAATTCAAGCATTTTTTCATATTCATCATCATTTTCATTTGAATCAGAATTTGAATAAAAATCACTTATCTCAGAATTTTTTGAATCATTTTCAGGTAAACTTCTATCAACAGCAACATTCTATTCTTTATCATAATTAAAATTCTGCTCTTCATAATCAAAATTTACCATCAGACTAATATTATCAGAATTTTCAGATTCTAGTTCATTTGTGCTTGAATCTTTATTATCACTCCATATAGCTTTCATAGCTCTTTTCTTAAATTATTTCTCTTTTCTTTTTAGAATTGGACACTTGAATTTGATATAATCAGGTTTATTGCATTAATAACAAATAACATCTCTAGCAGAATTTGATGAATTTTCTGCCTTATGATGTGAGAATTTCTAGCGCTATTTTCTGTATGATTTTTTACCTTTCCTATACAGCTTTTTGAACTTCTTTATAATCAAGGACATCTCATCATCACCTGCAGAATAGTCACTTTCAAATTCTGCTTTGACAATAATAGCTTTCAATTTTCTATCTTTTTCTGCATCTTGATACTTAATGTAAAACTCATAAGAAATAAGAGATCCACAAATAATATCAAAATTTAGAGTACTAAGATTTTTATCTAACAGAATTGATATTTTTTCTTCCAATCTAGGTGTTAAATCTCTAACAAGCTTAGATATTTTATTATGAAATCAAGTATCTTTAACTTGATTTGCACCTTTATATGTAGCTTGAAGTTTATCCTAGATTTTTTTTTATTGTATCACATCCAGAAACTCTATTGAATTCATTTGTGTGCAGCGAACAGAAAAGTATACTCATAACTTTAGAATTTAGCAATACTTTTCAAATGGGAAGCAATAGCACGTGCGTCCCACACAAGTTTCCCACACCCAAAAACAAGAGACTCCTTTGACACGCAAGCCAACCGGAATTGCAACCACAGATGCCACATCTGCAAGGCATCCAGGCAGCTCCGGACGACTGTTACGGCGGTCGCAACCCTATTGTCAATATGCAAGCACGGGGGCCCACCTTTCCCTATCGTTAAAGTCAAAAGAAAAGACGATCAACGGCCAAAGAAATGCCACGTGCCAATAAGAAAGTCCGATTCCACCACCAGACCCACTGACTTCGTGGGTCCAGAATGGAGCCGAAGCGACCGGAAGAGGCATGGATTCTTTTCCAGGTGGGGTTGGAAGCATGGATGGGGAAAAGAGAGGATCCGGCTGAAGCATACCGGTAGGGTTGATAAGCACCAATACTGTCACGGATGGTGGAGTGAAAGACAGGGACACCAACTTGAGTACAAGCGTAACACTCCGTCGTGGGGTCACGATCACTATCGGCTAGTTTTCGTTTTCCCCTCTGGAGCCACCTGATAGTAAAAAAGCAAGTAAAATCAGAACGAAAGTATCTTATTTATAAAATGAAAAGATAGTGTAATACAAGATAGACCAGGAGAAGGAGAGGAAGGAGGACATGGATGGAACTGGAAGAATTTAGAAAGAGAAGAAGAAGAAGAAGAAATAAAATGTCAGTTAGTGCATGTAATGGGAAGATAACAGATGAGAGACAGCTTGATTACAGTGGAGTTGAGACTGAGTGGTTTTAGGAGTCATGTGATGAGGGAGTTTGATTTCATATGACATCCTATATTCCTAAATAAAATCATAGGTAGTATACATATATAGTTTAATGTGCACCTAATAAATTTATCAATTTGGTACGATGGTTCAGTTGTTCCAAAAGCTAGCAAGTGACTCCAGTTTATACATATGTACCACCTTAGTTTATTAATTTGTAGCTTAGTTTTGATCTAGAAATGGCCATTTCTATAACTCATTTGGCTACCATGCATTCTAAGAATAGTTTCGCAGTTGGTTTTCAATCAACGTAAACACACATGCAAATGAGTCAACTGAAACGATTTCAATTTTCGTTGTTCCAACTCATTTTATACTTGTGCTTCAGAAAAAAAAAATAATAATAACGAATCTATTAAGATTAATTTTCCAAAATTATGAATTAATAATTAATTTAAGTAACTTGGTGAGATAAAAGTCTAAATAAATTAATTATGAGTTAGTGATGATATGCCATAGTTATGTTTCATTTCCATTTTATCTTCAATTATATGATTATTTCTATCACTTTTTAGATTTTACCTTTGAAAATCTTCGCATCTTTTGAAGAAAATCAAACACAAATATGATGGAATTAAATAAGTTTGAGTTGATGAACATATAACTACCAAAATTTATAATATTTTGAATTTGCATATTCCAATATTTGACAATTAAGTTAACCATTTTTTTTTTGAAAATATACATGTAATTATTATAATTACGATAATTAAACAATTAAATAAGGTCACATGTAAAACAATTAAACAAAAACAAAATGAAAATGTGAATTACTGTAGTTTTGGTGAAAAAAAATTAATGAGTCAATTTAATCAACGGTCACTAAACTTACGACTTATCATCCGAAAGTAACTGACTTTTTTTCGTAACTTAAAAATCATTGAACTTATCACATTTTTGCTTAAAAATCATGTTCACCGATTTCCTGTAAGGACCCTTACCGGATTGATGATATGACATGCCACGTCATATGCCTGAAAATACGTGGTGTATCCCGTGTTTGGGTCAATTTCACCCACGATTATTGGACTTACGACTTATCATAAAAAATAACTGATTTATTTTTCGTGACTCAAATGTCACTAAACTTATTACCTTTTTGTAGAAAAATCATATTAACCGGATACACGTGGAGATGAATTTATTGTCACGTCATCAGCTAATGTGTCGTATTTGATACGTCAGCAATCCATATGTGTCCATAGCTGATGACGTCATAGCTATAGACGTCATCAGCTATGGACACACATGGATTGCTGACATATCAAATGTGATACATTAGCTGATGACGTGACAATAAATTCATCTCCATATATATCCGGTCAAGATGACTTTTCTGCAAAAATTTGATAAGTTTAGTGACATTTAAGTCACGAAAAATAAATTAGTTATTTTTGGGTAATAAGTCGTAAGTTCATTGATCGTGGGTGAAATTGATCCAAACATGAGACGTACTACGTATACCCAGGCATATGACGTGGCTTGCCATGTCATCAATTCGGTAAGGGTCCTCATCGAAAACTGATGAACATGACTTTTATGTAAAAATATGATAAATTCAGTGATTTTTAAGTCATGAAAAAAATCAATTATTTTCAAATGATAAATCGTAAGTTCAATGACCATAAGTGAAATTGATTCGAAAATTAATATTAGATTATACCCAAAGGCAATGTACGGTAAAATCTAATAAAATCTATGAATGAATTACATCACATCACATTGATATATATGAATAAATTACATCACATCACATCAAATGTTGTTAAATGAAATACAATAAAATGTAACTAAATGCTATTAAAACATTAATATATATAATAAAAAATAATATGTATAAAAATTAATCAATTATATATATATATATATATATATCGATTAACTATAAACTAGGGGTGTACACGGGTTTGAATCTTCCTGTACCGAACCGAAGAAAAAGATCCAGAACCGAACTGTACCGTTGACTTTATTTGGAACGGATCTGGATATTTAACCGAGAATCGAACCGAGAACCGTATTGAACTGTACTGAATTGTCTTGTACCGAATTGTACCGAAAGAACCAATATTTATTAATTATTATATATAATACTAGTAATTTATATATAAATATTACTTACAATTTTTATTCTATATGTACTGCATAAATTTAAGTTCATAATTATTTAATTTATATATTTTAATACACAAAATTAAGAATATGAATATGAATATATAAATAAAATAATTTTTATTTAATTTAATCTATCTTTAATATCATTCAACTACTATTTTATTTTTTTATAAATATTTATATAAATATTTAAATTAATCAATTTATCATATAAGTGCTTTATCAATTAATTTTATTTACCATGAGTATCAATTAACTAATACTCATATATTTTTAGGACAATACATTTATGAATATCTAAATTAATCATGTAATTAAATATAATTATTATATATAATGAAATATTATCAATTATTGTATTATATAGGTGTATAATTATTTTATCAATTAATTTTATTTATTTTTAGTGTCATTCAACTAGTATGTATATATTTTCGTACAATACCTATATTAATAATGAAGTTGTAAATCAATAACGTGATTATATATAGTTATTGTATATAAAAATTTTATCAATGAATATAATTATATGAGTATGTAATTACCTTATCAATTAACTTTATTTATCTTTATATCATGAATGATTAAATGTACTTATATGAGTACATATACTCTAGTATCACTTAACTAACATTCATTAATTTTTTCACAATAACTATATGAGTAATTGAGTATTTAAATTATCAATAAAATTATATACAATTATTATTTTAATAAAATTTTACCAATTTTATGTAATTATATATGTATATAATCACTTTAGCAATTAATTTTATTTTGTTTCAGTATCACTTAACTAGTATTCATCTATTTTTTCACAATATCTTTATGAGTAATTGATTATGCAAATTAACAATATAATTATATATAATTATTATATTAATAAAATTTTACCAAATAGTGTAATTATATATGTATATAATCACCTTATCAATTAACGTAATTATATGAGTATATAATTACATTAGCAATTAATTTCATTTCCTTTCAGCATCAATCAACTAAAATTATTATATTAATGAAATTTTATCAATTTATTTAATTATATGAGTATATAATCACCTGAGCAGTTAATTTCATTTTTTTCAATATCACCCAACTAATATTTGTCTATTTTTGCACAACACCTATATGAGTAATTGAATATTTAAATTAATAATATAATTAAATATAGTTATTATATTAATAAAATTTTACCAATTAGTGTAATTTCATTTCCTTTCAGTACCACTCAAATAATACTATATGATTATATAAATTATATATAGTTATTATATATAATAAAAATTTAGTTGTACATTTATAAATATCTATATGAATATCTAAATTAATAATGTAATTAAATATATTTATTATATATAACAAAATATTATCAATTAATGTATTATAATGAAATATCTACATTTCTTTTAACACAAAAAAAATATCGGCTTATAAAATACTTCATTTTATAAATTATTTTATTAATACTATTAATTTAATAGCCATTTAAAAAATAATTTATATTTAATCTCATTTTTATAAGTAATGGTAAATATAAATTATTTTTCTAATGATAAAAAACTGAATTTATGATTAAAAATTAAATTTTAAAATTTTTAAGAGGGAAAATTGTTTTATTTTGAATTTTTGGAGGGAATGAAAAATTTAATTAATTAGTTAATAATTTTAAAAATATTAAAAATAGAATTTTTTTAAGGGTGGCAAAATTAGGTTTAGGTCTTCCTTCACTCTTCAGTCTTTCACTCTCTCTCTCTGTTTCAAATCTTTCTTCACCCAACGCCTCTCTTTTCCCTTCGCATCTCCTGTAACTTTCCGTCATGCGAGATTGCCTCTTCTGCATTGCTTTCTCTCTTCTTTAATCAGGTATTTCTTTCCTTTTGACTTTATTTTAATGGGTATTGTCTACTTATCTTGAGTTTCGCTGCTATGATTCATATCTTGTTATCTCCGTTATGTGTACTTTGTCTTGATTAGTACTGCAAGACGCGTTGTTCACCAAATTCTAGCTTATTTAACCACCTTTCCTCTTTGTTTTCTTCACTTGAGATCCTTTGCAGATCGCTCACATCATCGCATCAATAGATTTTCGAGTGAGATTGTTTGATCTTTCAATGGAATTTTATGATTCCTTTTCTTTTTATAGATCAATAATTTGGGAATGATGATGATTTTAGATACAGCTCTTATAGTTTTGTGACAATACTGGCAAAATGGAATTTCATTGATATATGCTTTAATTTTTTTTTTTCATTTAGAGATGATCATAAAGTTAGAATTTCATTTCATTTTTTTTTTGCTTAAAGAAAGTTTTGTTTTGTTTTTACTGATATTAGTTTTGGAATAACCTGCTTGTATTTTGATGGTTAATTGGTATTACAGTGATCTTTATGGGAAATGTGTAAGTTTTGATCTTATTCCTGATATATATTACTAGCAGGTCGGTAGTTGCATAAGAATTGTTCTGTAAAACATCACCAGCTTGGTGATTTACTATAATTGATTGGCTTTATGAAGTGTGTTCACAAACTGGGTGAAACGCTTTTAGTTAGCTGAGAATGTGAATTTAGAGTTTAATTCTGGTTCAATTGGGAATTCTTAGGTGAGAACTATAGCTGTTAGAGAAAATGTTTGTAAGAAAAACTTTGGTGGTGCTGATTCTAAAAGATTGACACGGGGTGAATTTTCTTTTATTTGATGTACTTTTTGCATAAGCAGTGGTGTAGTTTACAATCTTTTAAGTAGAAAATTTATAGTTTCACATCTTTATGCAACTAGAGTTTAGTGATTCAACTAGAGTTTAGTGATTGGATTATTTATATTCTTAGGTGATTTTTAAATATTGGTTAACCATCAGTTTATAGTAGGATATGATTCAACTAGAGTTTAGTGATTGGATTATTTATATTCTTAGGTGAGGCCATAATTCTTCTTCTTCTTCTTCTTCTTTTAAATTTTTTTTATTGATTTATTAGGAATGAAGTTTGTAGCCTATGGAAAAATTGCTATTTGTGCTAAAATGAGCATTTGTTTGGCTTAATAATTGCATGCATGTTGCTTTCTTATAGATTTCTTTTTCATTTTTGTTTTTGGATGGCCTCTATCTGGATTTTATGTTTTAGGCCTTTAGAAATACAGTAGAAGAGACACTTGAAATTGGTGGTTATGGAATTAAGAGATAATTAATGAATGCTTTGTCGGAAAATCCGTCTAAATTAACCAATTAAGACATATGGTGATTGTTAAGTAGGTTATAATTTTAGAATACCTACTTAAGTTGAACTGGGATTTTTTGTTAGGAGTTGCAATGGATAGATCCATAAACATTATTAGTATTGAACTATTGACGAACATTAAAGAGTAATGATGATTGCTTTTGTAATGTTTATAGAAGCCAATTCTTGCAATGTTTTTAATTTTTTGTATTAAGAGTAATGATGATTGCTTTTGTTGCATGTAGAATTGGCTCAAAATTAAGTATGTCTTAAGAGTAATGATGATTGCTTTTGTTACATGTAGAATTGGCTCAGAGAAAAATGAGAAAAACTTCTAGCTTCAACAATTCTTCTTCATTGAATAAAAGAAATCATCCAAATGAGAGAGTGGAATCGATCGATGAGATTATGGGTCCTCCGCTTGCTGTCCCACCAACAGAATCTTATGCAACTCTAAATTCAGTAAGTAATGCTACCTCTTTTAGTATGCCTATAAGTAAAAAAAGTAGGTCTGAAGTTTGGGAGCATTTTGATAGATTGTTAGATGCTAACAGTAATGAAACGGGAAGAGCGAAATGTAAGTGGTGTGGTAAAGATTACCAAGGAAGGAGTGAGTTAGGCACTTCAAGATTGCGAAAACATTTAAGGGAAAGTTGCAAAAAATTTTCCGATAAAAAAGAGTTAGTGGCTACATTTAAAAATAAGGATAAGTCACAAATAACTTTGAGTTTTGTTGGGTCTGGTAATAATACGTCATTAGTTAGTTGGAAATTTGATCAAGAAGCTTGTACAAAAGCTTTAATTAGGATGATCATCAAGGATGAACTACCATTTAATTTTGTTGAACATGAGGGTTTTAGGGAATTCATTGAAGCGATTTGTCCTGAATTTAAAATTCCATCTAGAATGACTATTGCTAGAAGATGTTGCACTCTTTTTATGAAGGAGAGAGAGAAATTGAAAGATTTTCTTAAAATTGAATGCAAAAGAGTTTCAATAACAACTGATACTTGGACTAGCATTCAAAATGTATCATATTTGTATTTAACTGCACATTTAATTGATTCAAATTGGAAGATGCATAAAAGAATTTTGAATTTTTGTGTTGTTAAAAGCCATAAAGGAAGTAATGTTGGTGTTGTTGTTGATAATTGTATGGATGATTGGGGTTTGACTAAAGTGATGTGTATAACTGCTGATAATGCATCATCTAATGATACTACAATTCAACAGTTGAAAAATAAATTAAGCAAGAGAGATGCATTTGTTTTGGGTGATGAAACTTTCCACATGAGATGTTGTGCTCACATCTTAAATCTAATTGTGAAAGATGGGCTCAAATGTGCTGATGTTGATGAATCTATTAAAAAGATTAGAGATGTTATCAAGTATGTTAGAAGTAGTTCTTAAAGGTTAGATTCTTTTAAAAAATCTTGTGAGGCAGTAGATATCGTGTACATGAAAAGTTTGATCATAGATTGCCCTACTAGGTGGAATTCAACATGTTCGATGTTAGATATTGCTTTGGGGTATCAAAAAGTTTTTTATAAGTTGGAGGATATGGATAGCAAATATTTCATTGAGTTTGAGGCTGCTTATTTGACTGAGAGTAATTGGAAACAACTCACAACTCTCACAAAATTTCTGAAGCGATTTTATGATGTGACTTGCAAGTTGTCTGGATCATTATATTCAACTTCCAACTTATATTTTTCAGAGATTGTGCGTATTTTGAACTTATTGCATTCTTCTTAAACTGGTGGTGATGATTTTTTGATAGAAATGGCAAAACAAATGCAGTTAAAATTTGATAAGTATTGGGATTCGATTAACAAGATGAATGTCATTCTTTTCATAGCTGTGGTTTTGGATCCTAGATTTAAAATGAAATTTCTAGTTTCAAAATACACAGCTTTTTATGGTGAGAATGAGACGGAGAAATTAGTTTCTAAAGTGAAAATTGCTTTGAATGGATTGATTAAAGAACATAAAAAATTAGAAGAGGTTAATGTTAATCAAATTGTAGCCCCACCGCCAAATTCTGATGATGTTGATGCGTGGTTTTTGAAAAATGAAGATAAAGAGCAAGTTATATCTCAAGGAGATTTGGATGCTTATTTGACCGATAAATTAGTAAAAAATTCTCTTGATTTTGATATTTTGAGCTGGTGGAAGATAAATGAGCGAAATTATCCAATTTTGGCTAAGGTTGTCAGAGATGTTTTGGCTGTTCAGTGCTCGACTGTAGCTTCTGAATCAGCTTTTAGTACTGGAGGAAGGACTTTAGACAAATTTAGAAGTTCTTTAACTCTGATCATAGCCGAGGTTCTCATTTGTTGTCAAAACTGGTTGAGATCGGCTATACTTTTGGCTTCAGAGGCATCGATCGAAGAATATGAAAAATTTGAATCGGGTAATTATTATATTTGCATAATTTTTTAAAATTTATATCTAGTGTTTATATTTTTTGGTGATCTAATTATTTAAAATTTGTATTTTTTTAGATATTGCTCAAGATTATGAATTCAATGTTAGCATAATGCAAAGGAAGACTGTTGAATGTTGATTTTTAAGTAATGTATTTTGACTTAAATTTTAATTATCTTTGTTGAGATATTTTAATTGTATTTGTTTTATTATTGTGTGTATTTATTTTGTATTTAAAATTATTGATTTATCTGAAGTTTCGAATTGTACTGTACTGTATTGTTTTGTACCGAAAGAACCGAAGAACCATACCGAACTGTACCGAATTGTACCAAATTTTCAAGACAGTTACAATACTTAATTTTTAAAGTTCCCGAAATTTCAAGACAATACGAGATTTGTAAATCCCCGAATTATACCGTACCGTGTACACCCCTACTATAAACTAATGGTTAACCAATATTTAAAAATTAAAATTGAAAATAAAAATATCAAAAATAAAAATCAAAACTGAATCTATCAAATTAATTAACTGAAAAAATTGATTTAATTTTAGATTAATTTTACAATTAATGAAAGTTTCTATTTTTTTCTCACCCATACATTTTTTATATATAGAAGAAGAGGAAAACAAACACCAAAAACAAATCACATTAGAACCCGTTGGGAAAGAAAATTCCAATGGCATCAGAGGATAAAGTAGCATTCAGACCAGTAGGATACGAAGATTGGCAGACAAACCGACTATCTTGATTATAAACCCAATTGGCTAGCCCTTCTTCCAAGCTTTCTGCAAACCCAAAAAGACACGCCAAAGCTTTGCAAAATAAGCATTCTCACCACCTACGTAAGCCGAAAAGCCTCTAATCCACCTTCATAAAGTATCTCAAAATAATCCACTACACAAAGCCTGCCTTAGGGACTGACGATATGACCCATCTATGTGAAGCAAAATCCATTCCGGAGGAGTTGGATTCCACCCTACTAAAATTTCTTGCTTTCTACCATAATTATGGCTAAAGTCTGCCATATTGCTTTTAGCTTCTATCACTACAAAAAATTCTATTTTACCAATAGATTTTTACCGACGGAATAGGGCATTTTACTGACGGAAAAGGCCTTACCGATGGTTTTTTATTAATTATTGATGGAATAATTCCGTCGGTAAAACACTCGTAGGTACCAAATTACCGGCGGAAAAATCCGTCGGTATAAAAATATTTTGTCGGTAATTTTGCTAAAAAATTGATCGGATATTTCATCGGTTTGACTTTTTATATTCCGTCGGTAAATTTAATTAATACAAAATATTAATTTATTTTAAAAGAACATCGACAGATATATCCGTCGGTATTTTGTCGGTAAAACTAATTTATTATTTATTTTTTCAATTATATATTCTCCTCTACAAAACACAATGAATTCAATACAAACAGTCTAAAATTTAAATTGAAAGTATATATCAATTAATAATTTTATTATATAAGAAAATCAATATATACATTAAAATGAAAAACAACCACAAAAACAAAAAAGAAAAAATAAAAGTATTTGTTATATGTTATAATATTTCAATTACTTAACTAATGTAAGAGCTCAAATGATTAACTCTTTCAAAAAATGACTTGATAATGTAAAATTTTATCATCACATGACAACATCTCTAGCCCCATCACATGAAATCAAACTCAGCTCTAAATCTAACCCTTCACTTGCTACAGCCACAAGGGAAAAAAGAAAAAAAAAATTAATCCCTTTTGAACAGAAGTTCAAGATGATTTGCTGAAAATAAAAGCATTGTAATGAATAAAGCATACCTTGAGTTGTTCAACAAATCACTCATGTTGTACCACAGGATCATTCAATTCAGTATATGCATTGCAAATCTGAGCAATTCAAGGACATTGACCATAAGCAACAGAAATTGAAGAGACGAAGCTAACAATGAATTATAAGAAAAGAGTAGCACAAATTAAAAGATGGAATGACGGTACCTCATGCTTGTTTACAAATAACTCAAAACGTTCAGTCAAGCCTGCTTTTTGATCTATGCTAGTTTTAATCTATGCTGGAATTACACAAAAAGGTGGTAAGCATCACAAATCTATCAACGGGAGGATATTAAACAAAGAGTACAGACATCTAAGCACATGCATGCAATCATAAAAGCTGGTGTGCACACCCAACTGATTATATCTCAGCAAACTGTTATTATGAATCAAGAAAAAAATTAATGCATTCTGTCATGTGTATACATATCTTTCTAAATTGTGTACTATACTTATTTCATGATTGTGCAGACAATAGCAGTAGAAAGAAATGGGTTAAAGCTCAAGTCTTAAAAACTATTTTAAATATTCCATTTCGACCACCAATATGCTGTTGACATCAACTATACCATTTGTCTTTCAAAATCATTAATTTGCTACCAAACAAATATAGAAAGATTCACCAAAAGAGAGATGAAGGAGTTAGCTGAGATAGCTAATTAAAGCTTACTATGCAAATTTATCCAATAAACATAAATAGTCAAATACTTGTTCAATTTCACTTTCATCAGAAACCACTTGATAGAATCTTAATGGTAAAGAAGAATTTATCTTTCTTAATCTTTTTCTTGTAAAGTAATCTTGATTCAAGAATGGCTAGTTATCTAGTTTAATTGATGAACATCATATACACAGTAGGTTTCTGGTATATACAGAAATTTAACATATCCAAAGAATTTCCAGCTACAATTCTAATCTAGAAAGTAGGAAGAAAATAGATTATAGAACCTACGGAGCAAATTACCTGAACAAAATTTGTCTATTCCCCGACAGGCATAATGGTTGTATCAATTTTTGCTTCTTCTGATTTTTTAATCAATGAAAACTGAACACATGACAACAAAATCAGCATTAGTGCCTATTATGCGAAAGCAACTCTTAAATGAAGTCAAAGGATTTTCAGATTGCAAATGCAAAAGTTATTCTCTACAGGTCAAAAAT
Source organism: Excoecaria agallocha (assembly GCA_037975025.1). Classification (NCBI taxonomy): domain Eukaryota; kingdom Viridiplantae; phylum Streptophyta; class Magnoliopsida; order Malpighiales; family Euphorbiaceae; genus Excoecaria; species Excoecaria agallocha. The sequence goes on from CM075811.1 coordinate 44,270,310, forward strand.
ATTCATAGAGAAATTTGTATAAAGAGCATAAAAGTAATTTATAAAAATTAGACAAACTAAAATAAATTTAGATATATATATAAGAAAATTTCCTCAAAAAATAAAGCAGCACATGGCTACAGCAGCAAACCCACACCAGATTTGCTGGTCTACTAGTCACGTCACTTAAACCAACTACTGCAACAAAAAAATGTGCAAAGTGTCCATCTTATGATCAAAACTAGTACATTTTTAAGAAAAAAATTGCAACAGTTTCATGGTGGCTAGGTTTTTGCCTTAATCAAGCAAACTCTGATATGCTGGAACTAAATTGCAGGAACGAGAAAGAAGAGTGTGGGGGTCTCTCCTATTAGCAATAATGACGTTTGGAAAGAGGGACTGAGGTGAAAACTAAGCAAGAGAATGTGGGGCCAGAAGCAGCAGACACAGATAGCCAAATTGTGCTCTTTCTCGTTTAATAAATTTGAATATTTCATATATTAAATGTAGATTAAATATATACCAAAAAATAACGTTGTTTTTAAAACTTCAGTCAGTTTGGTTCTATAGATTTTTTGGCCTTTGAAAATTGAATTGAACCACTTAAACTGAAAACAGAGCAAACCGAAGCAAATAAAACAATATTCCTACCACTTGTTTTTTAGTGTTGGTTTGGTTTTGATCAGTCCTCTGTAAAGAATGAGGGGCAACTGTTTAAAGAACACATTAAGAGCAGATCAAGGGTTAGATGTAAAGGAATTATTGAGAAAGAAAAATAGATTTGAGTGAACTAATTTTAATCTAACCTACTCAAGAAAGTAGATGTTTATTTATCAATAAGCTACTCGAACTACATAACTAAATGATCCTATCGCAACAACAAAATTGAAATACTTTTATATATTTTTCTTCCTTTGAAAAAATCATAACATTTCGAGTAGCAAATAAACTCTTACATCTATAAAAAAAGGAGCATATTTAAACTTAATGGGTCTAAAACTAGTTGAGCATAAGTATGTCTTTTTGTATACTAGCATCATTTTTTGGGTACTTTGGCTCTCAAATCAGTAGTTATTATAGGATTACAACAGAAACCTGGGAGCCTAATCAAACATAAATGCATAAATTTTCATCGAAGAAGAGTGCAATAGAAAATTTGCACAAGCAAATGGAGAAATGAAAATGACATCTGAACTTCAAAGTGTAACAAACTGTAATGGTGTACCAGCAACTATACCTTACTTTCAACACACAATTGAGATTAACCATGTAAAGGACAAAGTTCAAATGAGAATGCCAGTCAATCAAATTGAAACCAGTTGCAAACTGTAATAAGTTCAGATGAATGAAGAACATCTCTTGCAAAAATAAACTAGAATCCACTTAAAAAAGAGAAAGAATGGCAAAAAGCTATTGTTTTCCTGTGGATTGAAATAATTACTAATATGAAATCCTTAGGTTAATAACTAACCCCTCAATGAAGATGAAAGGTAATGCAATAGAACAACAACTCAATAAAAGATTATTTCTTGAATAACCACCTAAATTTTAAATGATAGCATTGAATCACTACTTGAATATAAATGAGTTTTCCATCGGTATTTTTTTTCTTTTCTTTTAAATTCCAATAGCAATTTAATTCCACACAACAACTGAAATTGCCATCATTCCATATACTAGAAGAAAATAACCAACAAACCTTATTTGGTTGGAAAAGAAATAATTAAGAAGAATGCAGAGATCGCACATCTAACTACAACATTAGTCAAGATAGGATTCTAATAGAGTATTTTAGCGCCATCTACCTTGGCACAGTCCTACAGAAGAAAAAATTAATTGGAGATCTAAGAATTACATATAAGGAAACAAATGCAGTCAATTAGGAATTATGTGCAAGTAAAATAATGAAAAACCATTAAGCAAGGTCTGGTTGAAGCAAAACATAGGATATTCAAAACAGAAAACAAGTGGATTTAACGCTAAACCAAACATAGGATATTTCATACATTCAAACCAACTCACCAACGTTAACACATAAGCACAAACTACTACATATGATCCAAAATAAATTCTATTATGAAAACAGTCACTACAAACAAAACAGCGTGTTATATAGCAAGTGTTATGGTTTACTTGAAGATATTGGTAGATAAAACCAATATTAAGGTCATCAAAATCCAATCTAAAATAAATAGAATCCATAGATTCCGAATCAACCGATTGGCCTCAATAGATTGAACACGAGAAAATAAAAAGGTATATGTAATCAACCAAAGGAAAGCAACTGATTCATCTCTAAAATTTACCAGTAGATGCACGATCCTTGCAACATACAAACAATATAGACAACTAATAAAGGCTTGTTAATGTTTATTGGGATAAAACTAGAATAGCAAGCACTGAAAGGTTCTATAGTCTGCAGAGTAAGGCATGTAACCTACAGCTTTAATAAATTTTACCATAGAAAAGCAAAATATTCATTAACAATACTTAGTGAGGCGTCTTCTTGCAAGGCCAAAGATGGAAGTAAACTTACAATACTGTAAATTGGGGGTACCACTATCTCTCCTTCTGATTTCGTAGTTGGCATCACAGAAAATCGAGGCGCTAAGTCTTGACACCGAAAACTCCACCTATACAAGACGAGCATATGGAAAAAAGAGCTTTCAGATTTATTGGATGCACTTTTATTTATATGTAGACAATTTATTGGATGTCACCAGCAAAAGGTAGTACTATTCATAAATACCCGATGTATAGCAAGATGCAGAATTGAGCCCATTCTCTAAGTAATAAGCGTAGCCAGTAATTTTTCGAGGAGGTTACCATGTTCATGTTTATCTGAAAATGATATGCTTAATGGCCTTATAGATCAATACAAAACACTGAATATTCCAAACAAAAGATAATGGAGGCAAGATTTAATAGATTCATACCACAGTTTCAGCCATGGCTACTATTTGCATTGCAGCCTGAAATTTCCTACAGAATGATAGCAATACTTTAAAATCAAGATGTCTTCTAAAGAAAATTTTAAAATGCTATGCAATCAGCAATATAACAATTAGTAAGGAACTAATTTTCTATGAGCAGCATACTTGAACATAATGTACTTTGTATAAACTGCATCATGCATATCTTGAACATCCTCATCCTCTATAAACGCTAATTGCTCCCTCAATAGTGATAGATTTTGAGATATTTGGTAGAAAATCAGATAGAAAGAAATTAAATAATTCAGCAGCAATAGGATCTATTCAAGAGCATACCAAGAGAAATCAGTGTATTGAAAAGAAGCTTCAGATGCAAAATATAATTCCTCAGAATCAAGAATGTGCAACAATTAAATTGCAATTGACCAAAAGAAGCCAGGAAATTTACTGTGAAGCACTGAAGCTCTGTAGCTTACAAGAGTTAAGAATATATAAAATAGCACTAGTCCTTGAGAAGATAAAGGCAGTAAGAAGAAGCTTAAACTATATCCCCATATCATTTCTAATCCTTGAGAAGATGGCAACTATGGAACAAAGATAGCAGCCCATCTAGCAAAGAATAGAAGATTCTTAAGTTCTAAGTTTCCACTGCAAATACAAGTACCAATAAATGAATAGGAAACAACATTTAATGGTATGTACAGATGCCATTTAAAAGGCACACAATCAATAGATAGAACAACATTATTACCATTAAATCTAGGGAACTGAATAGGTCCACCGCCTGTAGGACACACTTTCCAAATACCATCCAAAGCAACCTAAACAAAGCAAGCAAAAAATGCATTGCATATATTATGGAAGAAAGACGAGAACTAAACAAATATATAGAAAAGAATAAATTATTGTAAAAATGTGAAATAAACTAGTTCACCAAAATCGTAGTCATTCAACACGTGATCCAGCTTTCAGGGTTAACAAAAAGCTCCTATTCAATAATTGAAACAATTAGAAAGTAAGATAACCTACAACCAAATTGTAAACAGATACCAGCATTACCGATCAAAGAATGTTCAGCAGCTTACCAACTTTCCATGTTTGCAAAAAGTTGAAGTAAGATGATTCCTCCAGAAGCTCACTCCTCACATGAGGCTCCACATATATTTGTAATTCCTGTGCTCTTTCAACCATCTGACAGTGGAAACTGAAATTTTAGATATAAAGTAAATTGGACCAATCCTACGTGAGCATTTATAATTTAATGCAACAAAATCATCATACAAGCCACAATCAAATATTTAAGGAAAGAAAAGAGTTCTAATTGTATTACCTGACCATATCAGCACAAAGGATTCAACCCAAGGTTGAATTTGGTTTGGTGAAAATGAGCAGTTTGTGGGTTAGATTCCCACTTCAAAGAAATCTGGGGAAGAAAAGGAGAATTTGATAAGACATGTACATTGAAGTCCCAAATGAAATGATCCCAATAGAAAAATAAAAGATCTCAAAAAAAATTATAAATTACTTATATGTATGTCCTTTAGTTGTGTCATACTTAAGAGTCCGACTCTTAGATATAGATAGGAAAATTTTACATGCAGCTTTGCAGAAGTAATACCTGTTTACTGTTATGCTCTGCAATTGTTATATTTCCCTTGTGAAAAGAGACGATATCATGTTTATGTTGATCACTTTCTTCGCCTTTGGAGTACCATGATAGTTTAAAAGAAGCCTGTGCTAGGATAGAAAATAAAGTCCAATTAGGATTTTGCTGCACTTATTTCAAAACATGAAGATCATCTAAAATCCATTACAAACAACTCATGTTGAAAGGAATTTTTCAAAATTCCTTGCAGTCAATTAGTAGGATGTAATTCTAGAATCATTAAAATATACAACTAAAATGAAATGCAAGTATATAACTATTGATAACAGTAACAGAAGTCAAAGAAGGAAACAAAAAATTCCTTCCAGGAATATTAACTGTAGGTTATAGAAGGGATATGAAGAACCTGAAAAAATCTAAACAAATATTACCACAATTCGTGGGTAACCATCCAAACATGTAATGTTGTTAACCTAGAAAGATATACACGCATGCAATTAAACAATAGATATTATCCATATAGAAAATAGCTCAAATGAGAGGCATGTAAAAGAAAATCACCTTTCTCATAATCCTATTTGGACTCATGGTGGAACCTGGATCACTCTCTCCATTTTGAAGAATTTCATGCGAATAAATCCCATTTGCATGACAATTTTTAGATTGTTCCTTTTTGTGATTACAGAGCTCAGATTGATTGGCTGAGTTCTCTATCCTCTTACAGGAAAATCCACCATTACGCTCCCCTGCATCACAAGCCATCACATTCTTAAGAATATGAATAATTCCATGCATGGAAATGCAACCTAAGATAGTTTCAACCATTAATTTAGGACAAACACCAATGAAAAAGTTCAGCTGCTCCTCTATAAAAAAGGCTAGTCATTCCGCTATAATAGCTACAACTCCTGAATATCCAAAGTTCCTCCCCTTCTTTATGGTTTTGAATAACGAAAAAAAAAGGAGATGATGACTTACTAGAACAGAGGCATGAGGGAGATTGGACAGCAGTTCACCAGCGACAGTGAAAGAGTAAAAATGAGTAGAGTGGGCAACGGGTGAGAGAGTAGAAGACGAGTGAAGTGGGCGACGGTGAGGGAGTAAAGGACGATTAGGGATTTGGGTTTGAAGGAAGGGTAGCGAAAATTTGGGGTTTGGGGCTTTGCACACCCTTAGTGTATTTTGTTAGAAAAACCTAAATGGTGAAATCTGATGGGCAGTGGAGATAAGGGTTTGATCGAAAAAGGGGAGCCGATAACCCAAATTTTTTTACTAATATTAAATATAAATTATTTTATTTAAAGTTTACCGACGGATTTACCAACGCCTATAAACCGTAGGAAAATAATATAATCCGATTGCCATATTGGTCGATAAATCATCTAAGAATTTATATTACCAACGGAAGTTTCGTCGCTACATAAATTAAATGATAAATTTTTTTACCAATGGATAGAACCATCGGTAAATCGGTCGCTAATTATTGGGGCCAACTTCTCCCGCCAAAGATACCGACGAAATATTCATTCTGTCGGTAAAAAATTCGTCGTTTATCAAATTTATTTATTTTACCTACGCTTTGTTAAATTGGTCGGTAATCCATCGATAATATATTAATTTTACCTACGGAATATGAGTCCGTCGGTAAAATGGACTTTTTTAGTAGTGTATAAATGCCAAGACTAAGGATTGAATAATTTGTTTCTTAATGAACCAGTGAATAAACTTATTATTAAACACTCTCTCATTCCTCCATTTCCAAATATACCAACAGCTATACCCAAAAAGAATATTCCAACCGATGTTCCTCTGCATCTAACTAGAGGTTAAGTTTTCTTCAATCTAGATTTTAATATTATAGCCAAAAAAAATAGTGAACAGAGGAACCATTCAACAAAGAACACCAGTAATCCTTTCCAGGAGGACAATCCCTTAACAAATGAATTATTGTTTCAAGTTCTATATTGAAAATGTGGCAGATGTGACACGAACACCAGATTCTTTCTATACCTCTCATCATTCGTCAATAACCGATTCCACATTGTCCCCACAGGGGAATTTTTTGGGGATTTTCTGCCCCATTCAGGGTGGTTCCCCATCGGGGACGGGGATTCCCTGTCCCATGATCAGCCCTATTTAGGGTGATGAAATGGTGGGTGTGGGTGTGGTGCTGAGGTATGTATATACGATCATAATGTAATCCTAGGAGAAAGTCTTGATGGTTCAAGGCTAATATATATACTTCCTGATCAGTTTTGATAAGAGGTTTTGGGTAGGTGGCATGGCCCATGGCTGCGCAGTTATCCATAATATATATATATATATATATATATATATATATATATATATATATATATATATATATATATATATATATATATATATATATATATATATATATATATATATATATATATATTCAAAATTACTTTTCTTGCGAGTGCGGATACAAATCTACACCTCGCAATCCTAAGACTAAATTAATATTATTTATACATTCACATTTCACGGTGACAAAATTGAGTCTTCCTGTCTAGATATCATGAATAGTATTGCCACGTACACAAGATTGGTAGAAAAGATAGTAGAAAAATAATTAATATATATAAGCTGTAATATACTTCTAATTTAACTTATACAATTTGTCATACCGAATTTGGATAATAAATTTTGGATAAACTTTTAATGCTTATAAGTAATAGCAAACCAACATACTGATGATGTGTGATGCCAAGTTAGCTAGAAAAAACCTTAAAGAATGTGAACATGCCCATTTCAAGAATGTAAACATGCCCGTATTAGATAAAATTACATATGAACGGCACATGAAGAATGCACGATATAACATGTTTACATGTCACATTCCATGTTACATTAAGAAAATTCAGTTATTGCTGTAGTGCCATTTTTGTAGTTCGTTAAGTACTAAACTAATTAGTTGTGTATGGCTGGGGTTGTAATAAACTCAATGAATCTTGATCTTTTAATACAATAAAAATTAAAATTGGAAAATAACTTGTACTCTACTCAAATACTAAGATGGAGTTTTCTTTTATTTTATTTCAATTATATTATTTCCATCTATTCATAATATGTAGCAAATTGATGATTACTGTAGTCATATAAGATTATATTTTGATTTTTCGGGCTGTTTTCTGGTTAATTCTTCCGAAACTGATAAGAGAAGAGCAGATAAGGCTGATAATGACAATGCTGCTATTGATTTTCTTGTTCCAATTCCTGCCTAAAGTGTACCATTGCATATACTTAATGAGAAAAATGCAAAAAGTCACCGGCTATCTCTTCGGCACCATTTGGTGGGGCTTTGGCCTTAATCTCATTGCCTATTTCATTGCTTCTCATGTATGTATATTGTATCTTCCTTCTCTCTTTGGCACAAAAAATTTTATTTTATTTTTCAAATAAAGAACTCTTGCCCTGTGCACATTATTACAGATTGCCGGAGGATGTTGGTATGTTCTAGCTATTCAAAGAGTAGCATCATGCCTAAGGCAACAATGTGAAAGAAGACCGAGTTGCAACCTCTCTTTGTCCTGCTCAGATGGAGTCTGCTATGAGCTTTTGGTCCCTACAGGCATCAATGGAAATCCATGTGGTGGTAGAAAGCCGTTTTGCTTAGATATTTCTGGACCTTTCGGATATGGAATCTACAAGACTGCTCTTCCAGTCATTTCTAGCAATTCTTTGGCTGCCAAGATCCTTTATCCTATATTTTGGGGTTTAATGACCCTCAGGTAATTTATAATGCATTCATTTTCACATTTATCAAATTTTTGTGGTACTGGTTTAAGTATTTTTCTTGAATTTGCAGCACCTTTGGCAATGATCTTGAACCAACCAGTAATTGGCTAGAAGTAATCTTCAGCATATGCATAGTGCTTAGTGGTTTATTGCTCTTCACTTTGTTGATAGGAAATATTCAGGTGGGTTGATTCATTCCTGATAGAACATAACAGAACACTTGTATTCTATCAATTCCTTTCTCATCTTTGTGTAGAAATTTCAAGTTATGGTTTAAATGGTGATAATCAATGAATGGAATGAAGGTGTTTCTGCAAGCGGTGATGGCCAAGAAGAGGAAAATGCAGCTGAGATGTCGAGATATGGAACGGTGGATGAGAAGGAGAAAATTACCTTCTCCATTAAGGAAAAGAGATTGCATAAAAGCTCATTCCAATTTTAGAATGGAATATCCAAATTCTTTCACTTTGCACAGAAAAGAACATGGAATTAATTTATTGCCTCCTCTTGGCCTCCCTGAAAACACTTCTCCCTAGAAATCGCTTTAATTACTGGATAGCTTCATGTTTAGGTAAGGTATATTAAATGCTATATAAATGTTGTGGATATTCTTTTATGTATTTATTTTCTTTTTTCTTTCTTTGTAGCAGTTATATATATTTTGATGAAAAATCTGATTCAAAATCGGCTAAATGGGTTCCAAGTTTTCCAAGCATGGAAGCTCAAATTTGCAACATGCTAAATACTCTTTTGTAAATTATCTAACAAAAAGCATATTCATCCGCAACTTGGTATCGAAGCATCGAAGGCGTATGCTGGTTGCCGGATATGATCTTGACATGTCATATATCACAGATAGAGTGTTGGCTATGTCTTTCCCTGCAGAACGAATGAAACCCTCTCTGGCAGGTCAAATCTTTGTGTTGGACATGAGACATTGGGAGCAGTACAAGGTGCTTATTGCCTCAAACCACATAAATCATGAGTTTTATACAGAAGTTTGTGCCTGGTTCATGAGACGTAAAGGTTTTGTTTCTGTAGGTGTATTGAGGAATCTTACGATCCAGCACATTTTCATGGTCGAGTTGAATCATATCCTTTTGACGACAACCACGTGCCGCCTCTTGAATCGGTGAAGCTCTTTTGTGAAAGTGTTCATTCTTGGCTATCGCAAGACTCAAAAAATATTGCAGTTGTTCACTGCATGGTATGTTATTATAATTCCTTAATTAGATTTTAATTTTGCTAAGTGATCTTCATTCTCTCAATTTTTGGTACTTGGAAAGCAAGTAACTAAATTGGCAGGATTCAGGGCATCAATACAGTCCACCGGTGGAAATAGTGAAGGGATGTTGCAGGCCAATTAGAAAAGGGTATCAAAGAAATACAGGTCCTAGGTATTATCGATCTTTCTTTTGTTGAAGGCGATGGAGGAGGGAAGAAGATGCAAACAGAAGGGCCTCGTGTCGTTGTTCAAATGGACACAGAACGGCCTATCTCATTGATCAAAACAATTGTCTTGATTACTATTTCAAGAAACCTGTACAGGTAACCAAAATTCCATTTATTTCCATTACAGTAGACATATCTTAATTCGTGCATGATTAACTTCAAAGGTTAAAGGAGACGTGCGAGTCATATTTTACCGAAAAATGAAAGTAAGTAATAACTAACAATATGAGAGTTGTGTACTTTAGCTGCACTCTCTCTTTAGCTGCACCCACTCAGTTTTTTTTTAACAGTTATTTTTAAGTAAAATTTAAATTTTATTTATCTGTCACTTTTAAATTTTTAATTTAATTTAATTTACTTTTTATATTTATTTTTTTAATAAATTTTTAATTTAATTTAATTTACTTTTTATATTTATTTTTTTCAATAAAGTCAGAATCAATCTGATTTAATAATTTAATTTTAATCACATAATTTAATATTAAATTTAAATATATTTATTATTTCTTAATTCTTATAAAAATAATAAAAATAACTGATAAAAAAAACGAAAGAAATATCAATTTGCTTGGCAATACTTCTCTTGTCATTTCCTAAACCCATCAAAGTTAATTACTTGCAATCTTTTTGTTCATTTTAAATTGGACCAAAAAACAAAAATATTAATTTTTATCCAACGGTCATTATTTACCAAAATCATTAAATTCATTTCACAATATTTACCAATAAATTTAATTTTTTATATAGCCCATTTGATATCCAAAATTCACTTATTCCATTAATATTTTGTATTCCATTTAAAAAATATATTTATATATATACCTCTATTTATTATAAATTTTATTAAATAATTTTTATTACCTTCTACTTTTAATTAAAATTAAATAAAATTTTTAAAAATATAAAAATATATTTTTATAGATGAATAAATTTTTTTTATAAAACAAAATTATTTTAATTATTTTTTTAATTTTTATAAAAACATAAAACATTATTTTTTGAAATAAAAGGGAAAGAGTACAAACAAGTATTTTCCAGTTTGGAGCTGTTTTTCATAATTAATTAACATATATAATTGAACTGAGAAAATCTCTCTCTCTCTCCTGTTTTCTCAAATAATTCGGTAACCTTTATTAGAAAGAGGAAGAAGAGAAGGTTTCCAACTCCGATGACATATTTAATGCTGACTATACCAATACTCATAGTATTATTGTATTTTGTTCCTCCCATAAGCCCTCTCTTCCCGATTGTTTCTCGAGAAAATACTCATATTCAAAACGACTTCTTCTTCTTCTTCTTCGGCTTATCTAATTTTAATTATCTAATCAACCATGACAACCTCTAATAAGCCCCAAAGGTCTCTCCAAGAAATCGAGGACATAATCCTCCGCAAAATCTTTCTAGTCTCCCTCACTGACTTTCCTGTCGCCGATTCTCGAATCATTTACTTGGAGATGACTGCTGCTGAGATCCTCAGCGAAGGTAAAGACTTGAAGCTTAATCGCGACTTGGTCGAACGAGTGCTGATTGATCGATTATCGGGCCAATTCCCCGGGGCTGAGCCTCCATTCCAGTACCTCCTTGGTTGTTATCGCCGGGCGACGGACGAGGAGAAGAAAATTGCTAACATGAAGGACAAGAGTGTCAAATCGGAGCTCGAATCCTCCATCAAGCAAGCCAAGAAATTGTTCGTCTCGTATTGTAGAATTCACTTGGGAAATCCAGATATGTTCCCTTCTAATTCTGATCCCAAAAATTCCAATGTCTCCCCGCTTTTGCCTCTTATCTTTGCAGCTGTGGATGGGTTTAACAGCGGCGGAACTCAGCCGCCGCCTCCGAGGTTCTTGGACGAATTGTTCCAGGACGGGGATTTTGATAGCTTGGACCCCATATTGAAGGGGTTGTACGAGGATTTGAGAGGTAATGTCATAAAAGTCTCTGTTTTAGGGAATTTCCAGCAGCCATTAAGAGCTTTGCTTTTCTTGCTTACTTTCCCTGTTGGAGTTAAGTCCCTTGTAAATCATCCATGGTGGATTCCTAAGGGAGCCTATTTGAATGGACGAGTAATTGAAATGACGAGTATTCTGGGGCCTTTCTTTCATGTCAGTGCGTTGCCTGATCATACCATCTTTAATAGTGAGCCATATGTTGGGTAAGTAAAGTGTTCTTTTTGCCTAACTTGAGTGCTTATGTTCACTGTTATACGAAATTTTCTTGCCGTCGGTTGGTTTTGGCTTTAGAGAAGTTGAGGAAAGGGAACCGCTTTTGATGTTGGGTTCTGAAAATTTTCATTGGTTGAAGCTAATAATGCTAACTTATACTGAATATCATACGCAGCCACCGTGTAGTTTATTGGCCATAAAAATAACGGTCAGTCATAAGCCAAATCTTTCCAGCTATAATAATATTGCATTTCAATCTTGAGTACAAGGCTCTCTTATTTTATCTTTAATGGGATGAGGTTGTTTGCATGCTTAATTATGAGTTTCTTCTTGGGAGGTTTCTCAGAGGGTCACGTGATTCACCTTAGCAATTACTACTTGTGAACAACTGAAAGTTGCCAGTGTGCTTATATTCTTAATGCCCAATTCAGGGACTCTTCAATTAATAGAGGGAGAAATGACAATTTATTGTCCAAGAAGGGAAAAGAAAAAGAGAGTTGGAGAGAGAGATGTCTGAGCTCACTACCTTGTCTTTGTCACTGTCATGGAACAGAGTATAGTCAATAATAAATTTGTTTTTGCTGGAACAATTTTTTATATTTTTGCCATTGACCTGGCAGATAATAAGCGTAAACTGTGTCTGCCTCTTGAACTTCGGGGCTATGCAAAAGTCCCATGTTAGAATTTCTGGTTTCTAGTAATCTCCAGAAGTTTTCATATTTTAGCTGTATTATCTAAATAAAATTTGTTAGTTTGCATGGCTAGTGACTAACAAGGTATAGTAGATTCAGCGAAACACTACTCTGGGTTATTTTTTGCTCTTACGCTGACTTTTACTTTGTTAAGGTGTTGAATATCTGGGTATGAGAGTTTTTGAGAATCTTAATGACATGAGAATCTTTGAGGTGTTAATTCTGAGATGGAAGAGTACCTTTTTTTTCTGATTCTTAGATATCTTTAGTACAGGGTATAGCACAGTACTTTGGATTTGCAATAGAACTATCGATGCTGCTATCTTTTGATCATTTTACATTTTTTTTTCTTGCCCTTCCCAATAGCAATGCAGCAAATTTAATTATTGATATTAGTTTAACATCTATTTATAGTTTTCTTCTACACTTTACTGGGATGTCATTACCTTGTAAGAGTGTCTCACTGAGGTTTAATCTCCTTAAAACACCAGGCAGCAGTGCTTCTCTGATGTATCAACATGTCAACCCGCTGATTTATTATCATCCTTCACCACAATCAAGACTCTTATGAATAATTTGTATGATGACCTAGAAAAAGTTCTCCTCACTCTTCTTAGAAACAGTGACACCCGTGAGAATGTCCTTCAGTATCTTGCTGAGGTGATCAACAGAAATTCTTCAAGAGCCCATATACAGGTATTTTGCCTCCCTCCTTTTGAATTATTATTGTTGTGTTTATAGTGCTTGTGATTTAATATCTTGGCCTATGATGATGCATATAAAGCAATTTGTGGCATTTTTTTTTTGTGCATTGCTTCTGGAAAAGCAAAAATTTTACCCATGGTTCTAACCCGAAAATACATGGATGTTTTCTAAATAATAATGCCCCTCATATTATACAAGTGTATGGTCGTCCCATGGTTATTTTACATTCTAAATCTGTTACAGGTTGATCCTATATCTTGTGCAAGTTCGGGCATGTTTGTCAATCTAAGCACTGTCATGCTTCAACTCTGTGAACCATTTTTAGATGCCAATTTGACAAAAAAGCACAAGATTGATCCAAAATATGTCTTTTACAGTAACCGTTTGGATCTAAGGTGATGAATTGCTTATTACAGTTAAATTGTTATTTCTATGAATATTGTTATTTATTTTCCTGCTGTCCTGATTATTAGTCTTCCTTTGATTTTCAACTAACTGTAGGGGATTGACAGCTCTACATGCATCATCCGAAGAAGTTACTGAGTGGAGTAATAAAGAAAATAATGGGAAAACGGATATCTCTGCTGTGTCTAGTGACAATGAAAGTCGCTTGCTTAAATCTCAAGAAGCCACTAGTTCAGGTAGTGGCACTGATAGAAGTGCATCAAGCAGTAAAAAGGCTAAATACACGTTTATTTGTGAGTGCTTCTTCATGAAAGCAAGGGTTCTCAACTTGGGTCTTTTGAAAGCATTTTCAGACTTTAAGCATCTGGTTCAGGTAGTGTATATATCTCCAAAACCGGTGCTGATGTATGATGTACTTGTGCTTTGTGAGTGTGTTCTTTGTTTTAGAATTAGATCATTTTATCTGCTTTGTGTATATCCATGTGAGCTTGCACTGTGCATATAGTTGTTTTACTGAGACATATTATTACAGGACATATCAAGATGTGAGGACACTCTGTCCACAATGAAAGCCATGCAAGAGCAGGCACCATCTCCACAACTGCAGCTGGATATTGCTCGCCTTGAGAAAGATTTAGAGTCGTATTCACAGGAAAAGCTTTGCCATGAAGCTCAGATATTAAGGGTACATGATCTCTTCCTCCTCTTTTACACCCACCACCCAACTGCACACTGACATGTTCACCCAAAATATGCTAAGCAATGAGACCTTGTAATGCATCCTTGTTTATTTGTGCCACTCTCATGTTGGGAAGTGGATTGTATAAATCATGTAATATATCGAAGCGGATTGTATTTTTGTGATGAAGTGAATGGCTTGGTTTCTTAAGTGCTTGTAGACTGTTCTGATTTACTTTGCTGAGAGAAGATGGTTGTTTTTTTTCTGGCTGGACTTATTACTTCCGTTGGGAATCCTTGTCTTAAGCCAACTTTTTAGACTATCTATCCGCTAGCACTTTTTCCAGCTGTTTGTCATGCTTGTGTTTTTTTCATATTTTCTGGCTGCTTTCTTGTCCTCAATTCTAAATTATGTTTTAATAAAGTGTAGCCATTTGTTGTTTACCAATGAAATAACAAGTTATAGTAGACTGCTTACTTTTCCCTTTTGGTGATTTTTAATTTATGTTCTTTTTAAAAAAAGGATGAAACCCTCCTTCAGCGTGCACTTTCTTTCTATCGGTTAATGGTGGTTTGGTTGGTTGATCTGGTTGGTGGATTTAAAATGCCTCTGCCAGCATCATGCTCCATGGAGTTTGCATGCTTGCCTGAACAATTTGTGGAAGATGCCATGGAATTACTTATATTTGCTTCACGGATTCCAAAAGCTTTGGATGGGGTCTTATTGGTAAACTTAATGTTAAGAAACTTTTTGTTCCAAAACTGAGCCTTTTGCTTTATCCACATGCATCTTATAATTTTTCTCTCTCTATCTCTCTTCTTCTTCTTCTTCTTCTTTTTTCCCCTATTTCTTGCTTGGTAGGATGATTTTATGAACTTTGTTATCATGTTCATGGCAAGCCCAACATATATTAGAAACCCTTATCTAAGAGCAAAGATGGTTGAAGTGTTGAATTGTTGGATGCCTCGAAGAAGGTGACTTGATATCTTCCATTCATACATATAGATTGTTACAAAATGTCGATTTAATAAAGATAGGTATTGACAGCATTTCATTATTCCATCTTCAGTGACTGCTACATCAACTCTTTTTGAAGGGCACCAGCTCTCCCTTGAGTATCTTGTGAGGAACCTCTTGAAGCTTTATGTTGACATCGAGTTCACAGGCTCTCACACTCAGGTGATTTCATTAAAATTTAATTGTATGAATCGATTTTCTTTGACACGAGGCTGTATTCTGATCCTATGTTGCTGCCTGGTTTACTTGATTTTTTCTTTTTATGATGTTGTAATTAAGCATTTTTCTGGAAATAATTTTGTACACCATCTGTAGGGAGAATGAATTGTGGGGATATGTTCGTTTGCTTACTCTTTTTGCATGTGCTCGCATTATGTTATACAAATGTTTGCTTTTGGATGGTAGGAGGCTGCCTCTTCTTTGGGGAGGTTCTCTTATTTTCCGAGGTTGATCTGGTACATTGTTGCAAATATTTATGCAAAGCTATATGCAGCTTGTTGTGCCCTGCTTTCAAGTTTGCTACAGCTGGAGTGTATCATTTATAAATCAGTTATATTCAATGTCAACTGAGGATAGAGCATATATCGTTTCAAGTTTGAATTGAAAAGGTTTTGTTTTGGACTATTGTTTCATTTCCTTCTTTTCAAGACCTTCGAACGCATATTCTCGTTTTGAAATTATGGGTAATTTGTGGCTAGAAAATGGATTACAGATAGTTGAACTTTGAAGTGCGGTTTGATGGGTTATGGAGGCCAGTTTTCTTTTTTGTCGGTGATTAGAAGAAAGGCCATATGGAAGGATAATCTTTAACATGAACTTGGCTAGATTAAAGTATTGATTGTTTTTTGTTAGAAGAGCAAACACTGAAGGAGAGCTCAAACTGAAAAATTCAATAAAAAATGGATAGGAGAAACAAATAAGAAAGAAAAAGGCTTCTCAAATTAAAAATTAGAGAAAAGTAGTTTTTTGTTGCCCTAAAACTGGAAGCAGGAAATGAGTCAAATGACGATCTGATTTCGGTTTTTTAAAAATGCATGATTAAACGCAATTTACAGTTGGTTCTGTTACCTCCTACAACACTAATGCCTGGGTAGTTCACAGACCCTGTTTGGCTTTTGACACTGAAGAACCAATGGGTCCAGGTTTTTCCTCAGGTTGCATTCCATTTTTCGGTTCAGTTTTGGTTCCAGCAGGTCCATTACTCTTTAAGTGATTAGTCTTTGATGCAGCAGTCTTCTGTGTGCTCTTTGTGATTGAAACACTTTGTTTCGCTGCCCATGCTTGTTAGTCAATGCATGTTTCATATGTTATATAGCTTAATTATCAACTAAGGTTTAGACCTGTATTCAGCATCAGAAATGGTATTTCTGGCTGTTTGATTTATAATAGTTTCTTGTGTTTTATTTTTTTCATGTATAATACTTCTTTTTGTTTTCTATCTCGTGCAGTTTTATGACAAGTTCAACATCCGACATAATATTGCTGAACTTCTCGAATACCTGTGGCAAGTCCCTAGTCATCGAAATGCTTGGAGACAGGTAGAGTAACAATTACTTCAATTATCTTTTTTATGTTCCTCTTCTCAACTGAAACTTCTGCTTTCTATCTCTGACAATAATTTATGTTATTCCAGATTGCCAAAGAAGAGGAAAAGGGTGTCTATCTGAATTTCTTGAACTTTTTGATCAATGATAGCATCTATCTTCTTGATGAAAGTCTGAACAAAATTCTTGAACTTAAAGAATTGGAAGCTGAGATGTCAAACACAGCAGAATGGGAGAGAAGGTCAGCCCAAGAGAGGCAGGAGAGAACCCAGCTTTTCCACTCGCAAGAGAATGTCAGTACATCTACTTGCTAATGGTTTTATTCCTTTATGTGATATCTTAAATGATACTGAACTTTTTTGATTGTGTTTGGCTGTTTTAGATCATTCGGATTGATATGAAGTTGGCAAATGAAGATGTGAGCATGCTAGCATTTACGTCGGAGCAAATTACAGCACCTTTCTTACTTCCTGAGATGGTAGATTTTTCTTGTCCCTCCAACTTTTTCATATATACTGTTATAAACTAGCAGTCGAGTGGATGAGGATTACTTCATATTCTGAATTAAATGTGGGAGCTGCTCTCACAGGTCGATAGAGTGGCCAGCATGCTTAATTACTTTTTATTACAACTTGTGGGTCCCCAAAGAAGATCTCTGACCCTTAAAGATCCTGAGAAGTATGAATTCCATCCAAAACAGTTGCTGAAGCAGGTTAGCATGAAGCTCTAATCTTCACTATGAAGGCTTCTGTTTTTCACTGTTAAGTCTGCTGTGTGATTGCATCTTCTTGCTTCTCTCTGTGTATCAAATTAGTTCCTTAAGCTGGTTACTATTTGAAAACTCAAATTCATCATATTTAAAATTTCTTCCATATCTTTCATCAGATACATTGATGAGTTCTGATCTGTTTTATAGTTTCTTGTATTAGGGTGAATTTGCTCAAGTAAAATATGTATCCTACATCTATCCGATTTGCTTTTATGGATGTCATTGCCTGGCTAATTGGGGATATCAGTTAATGCGTTTTAATTTAATGTCAAATTAAATGAATCCAGTTTGAATTAAATATCTTGTTGTTAGGCTGTGACATACTTTATGAAGTGCCTCATGCTCTCTTTTTCTTGATTCACTTGAAGATTGTCCACATATATGTTCATCTGGCAAAGGGTGATGCAGAAAACATATTTCCAGGAGCCATCTCAAAGGATGGCCGATCATACAATGAGCAGGTAACTCAAAGCTTCAACAAACTTCTAATGTGCAATACAATCCGTAGTAGTTGAAATGTGAACCCCACCTGAAACTAGTTGTCTGCACCAGTTATTTAGTGCTGCAGCTGTTGTCCTTGAGAAAATCGGTGAGGATGGCAGGGTTATGCGGGAATTCATTGAACTTGGTTCCAAAGCCAAAGTTGCAGCTTCCGAGGCATTGGACACTGAAGCAGCCCTTGGAGATATACCAGATGAATTCCTTGACCCAATACAAGTATGTCCTTTGCAACTTCTTGAGTCTTTGCACTTTCCTGAATCCATCATTGCCAACAGCTCGGTGATGAGACACGAGTCTGCCTTTTAAGAAGGGGGCAATTGGATGGAATGGTACACAGAACACTCAATCATATTTGTAACTTTCTTTCTTATGTTTTTGTATTTTGCAGTACACTTTGATGAAGGATCCAGTGATCTTACCTTCTTCAAGGATCACAATAGACAGGCCGGTCATTCAAAGACATCTTCTTAGTGACAGTGTACACGTTCCACTTTTTCATGCGCTCATTAAATTTTTTTAGCAAAAGTCTACATTCCCATCACGGTTCCTAATTGAGTTAATGTGAACTTGCAGACTGATCCGTTCAATCGATCCCATCTCACAGCATACATGTTGATTCCAAATGTTGAGTTGAAGGCGAAAATAGAGGAATTTGTAAAATCTCAAGAAGCGAAAAGGCGCGGCGATGACTTTAGCATGCAGAGCTCCAAGGCAACAATACAAAGAACAACCGAAAATATGTTGATTAGGCCATTCATTTAACATTCTTGGATTGGGGTTTTATATTCGGACAACTATGATGATTGTAACTATTTTGTTGCTTATGCTTATTATTTTTATTGTCCTTAACAGCAAAATCACCTGTAATGTTGAAAGATTGTACACACTAGAAGGAAAGAAATTCATTTATTTTATATGGTTATACTTTGTTTATATTATGTACGATGCATGACTATATAAATTGATTAAGATTATTAGCATTTCAACTATAATATTAATAATAGTAAGCTATATAAAAATTAAATTGTTTTTGAGAGTGAAAACTATAAATTATCATTTATAATGAATTAAGATAATGATACACATGATGTTTTTACACTTGTATGTGTATATACCAAATGTGGACGAATGTATACAAAATTATGGAATCATATGCAATGAGTAGGACGATAATTTGAAAGAACGAGTCCAATTACGCAATACGTAATGTCATTCAGATGAATTGGCAGTAACTGCTGTAAGGTACTGAACTAAACAGTTTACAAAAGGTGGTGTTGACTAATAGAATCAGAGAGATCAATGATTCTGTCAAAGCTTAGGCAAGGATTCAACAGCCTTTCGTTTTGCATGCTCATGAGCAATGCTGATTGCGCTCTTGCTACGACGCAGTGAAAACTCTGCAAGTAGGATCTGTCTTTCTTCTGTTGTCAAATCACCGTGGCCGCCCTGCACATATTGATGCAAATACTTGTAATTTTATGAAAAGGAAGATACAAAACGGCAACAGCTAATAGGAAACTTTTCTGTTTTACACTCAACAAGAGTTAGTTAGCCTCAACCAATATACTGTTCACGCTTAGTTAAAGATGAGTAGAAAAAGGATGCATCTTTAAGCATCAGAATTTATTACGATCACAGGAGCATCAAGAGTATCTATTCCACATCCTAAACCTATAAAGAACATAATATTTAGCAAGTCCAGGCCCATATTGTTTAAAACGAAAAGATAAAAATAAATAAATAAATAATGAACTAAATAAATCCAGTATGCTTGACAAAATAATCGTCCTTGTCCCTAATCAAATTCTCCTTTTTCAGTAAGCCACTATTACCTCCAAAACAGGATGAACTAATCAATCTCTTGTTAAAAGCGTGAACATGAACTTTCTATCTTAAAAGAAAAATCACAACTATATTGGTAAAAAGAGAATCCTAAGCTAATGAAATACTAATCGAGATAAGATATGAAAAGACAGGTTTGAACAACTGCATGAATGCACGCACAATTTCAGCAGACAGATAAGTACGAGCTGAAATAGGGTTTTGACATATAGGTGAATGCAATTTAGCTTCTAGCTGCACCAATAAACACTAAAAATATGGGGCCATCAATTCTATTCTACTTATTGCCAAAAGAGAATTAGGAATCGAATTTGGCACCAAAAGAGCTGCAAAAATTTGTGACTAAACTTTCATGCAGATAAATGAATGTAATAGATAAGCTTATGTTCTTTTGAAGACATATCATAATTGAGGAATGGAAAATTTCACTCAGATGAGAAAATAGCAGGCAATACCAAACATGTAATAACTGATTTTGGGACTATTTCCAGAATAAAGTTGAGTTGAATTTCTCTTTACTAGAGGAAGTAGAACATCATTACCAGTCGAGAAGTTCTGTCGCAATCAGCATGGTGCATGAGGATGCCTGCTGCAACCGAGACATTGAAAGAGTCCACCATGCCTTTCATTGGAATACTGCAGTGCAGATCGTAAAGTTCCAGGGCTTCGTCACTTATCCCCCTACAGTTAGGGATCGACAACCTTAGTTAAAATAATAAAAGAATAAAGAAATACTCTAGATTAAATTTTGTGAACCAGAGACAAAACTATAAAAATGTTCACCTATTTTCATTTCCGACAACTATTGCAGTTGGGCACGACCAATCCATGTCATAAACGGATGAGCATGGCATGAAAGAGTGTGTGAGAGGCATATATTCAATTGCAAGAAACACTGCACCATCTTATAGTGCTGGTAATTATTGCTAACTTCAGCAGCTTGGCCTCTTAAGGATCAAATGCTGAGACAACAAAATAGCACTTTCAGAGGAGCTGTGAAATTTTGCATGGAACTAAAATAAATAATTACCGCATCCATTCCGACATGTATTGTGGCGATTCGATAACCGCGTGATTTTAAAGCTTTAAAGCATTCTTGGGTAGAGTCCCAAAGTTCAATGTCTAACCACTTTTCCGCACCCATACTAACATGGCGATTGTCTCTGTTCCTGCAATGATCGATAAAGTAACACATCGGTCTTCCTTCAGCATTGCTGAAAATCATATTTAATAAGAAAACAACTGACGCCTTTCACCACCAAGAACAAGCCCATTAGAGAAACATATCAAACTTGTTCTTGATGAGTTGCACCACTTCATCAAACACAGGATCAGTTACAGCCATGAAAATTAAAATGGGAATGAGATATTTCACACCTATCGAGATTCAAATATCGAATTCTATTCAGATTACACAATATCCTAATCAAGCTATTAATCCTTCCACCTAGATTTAAAATTTGATAAAAGACCATTGACTTCATGACCTCATGTAGTGTTATGGACTGCCAAATACTGACGTAAACTAAATTTAATTTCCTGAAGTCATATTTGTTAATCTATCAATGGCATAAACATGACCTATCTCAAAATGTTCACAAAATAAAAACAGGAAATTTTCAAACCATTTCACCTCAAATCGCCATGCACCTTTTCGAGCTATCACATGAGACAACATGAACTGACTGGAATCCAAGAGCATCGGCGGACCGAAACGTGGCCGAAACATTCCCGAAATCACACAATCCTTCAACCACAAGGCACACCGAGTAGCTCCTGTTCTTCACCGCACTTCTAAACCTCTCCTTCCTCTCCTCCATTATATAAGGCCCTATGGCCTCCAACACTTCACCGCTACTCAAACACCCACCATTCCCACACTTGAACTTATCCAAGTACGGGAACCACCGCTTCACTTCATCAGTGGAGCTTCTTCTCTCCATTTTCATGAGTCTGGAAACATCGTCGCGATTGTTCAACAAGTGCTCTACGGTGTCGTTTTTCTCGGAGTTATCTTGCGGTTCATGAAATATACCTTCTCCCGATTCTACTAGGACGGCTGCTTGTATTGAACCATAATGCTTAGCCCGTAGTCTGCAAGGACTACAGAGCGGGCCTGATGAGGATAGGGAGAGGGAAGGGAGAGGACGGAGACAGAGAGGGAAAAAGGCCGTCGAATTGAGGAAATTGGGATTTGATTTGACGAAGGAAGGGAGAGATGAGCTGATTAGAGTTAGGGTTTTACAGGCTCTCATTTTTCTGTATTGGCGCCAAAGAGAGGATAAGGGTTAAGGGTTTATGCATCCATGGCCAGTGAAAACAGCGTCGTTTTGAACACTGTTAGCCTCGATACTCACGCAGACTTGGCTAACTAGACCGATTAGGATTTTTTTC
This sequence comes from Excoecaria agallocha, assembly GCA_037975025.1. Lineage (NCBI taxonomy): Eukaryota > Viridiplantae > Streptophyta > Magnoliopsida > Malpighiales > Euphorbiaceae > Excoecaria > Excoecaria agallocha. The sequence continues at coordinate 44,292,752 of CM075811.1, forward strand.
AAGATCCTAATTGAATCACGAACACGAAGCATGTGATGAATAAAAAATTCAAATATCAAAATAAAAATATACCTTTAACAAGTGATCGATTCCGATCAACACATGCCAGCTGATCTATCAATAATTTGTTTTGGGAACTACAGATTATGAAACAAACCTATTATCTATTGAACACAGAGGCCAAGAGAAATAATTTACAGAAAGAAGATATGGGTGAAGAGGTGAAGGTACTGGGTTCTTGGTGCAGTCCATTTTCATCAAGAGTGGAACTGGTATTGAAGCTTAAAGGAATTCCATATCAACTTCTGGAACAAGATTTGGTCAACAAGTCTCCTTAGCTTCTTCAATTCAATCCAATCCACAAGAAAATCCCTGTTTTCCTTCACAATGGAAAACCCATTTGTGAATCTCAAATTATTATCGAGTACATTGATGAAACTTGGAAACATAACCCTATTTTGCCTTACACCCTCATGGCAAGCCCATTGCACGTTTTGGGCTAATTTAGTGGAGACCAAGGTAATTAAATCAATTTTATTGTTGTATATACAGTGATTTAGTAATTGATGTTGTGAATTAACAGTTCTTGGTTAAATTGCATAGTTTGCCGAAGCTTCCAGGAAAGTTATGTTATCCACTAATGAAGAAGAAAAGTTGGAAGCAAACAAGTTAGTGGAAGTTCTACAAGCTGTTGAAGGAGAGCTGAAGGTGAAAGGCAAGAAATTCTTTGGAGGTGAAAGTCTTGGATATGTTGACATTGTGCTTTGTTGGCTTAGTATTTGGATTGCAGCTCTTCACCAAATTGCTTGTGTTCAAATTTATGATTCTCAAAATTTTCCACATTTAGAGAAATGGATGGAGGATATTCTACAATTGCCTGTTATTCAACAAACCTTACCTCCACAGGACAAGGTGCTGGATTTGTTCAGGCAATTGCGCAGCTTTTTCTTGCCTTCTGCTTCCCAAGCTCAAAAATAAAATCACTTCCATGTTGTGAATTGTTATTTGATGTATTGATGAATGAATGTCATTTATGCATGTAGTTGCTTCTGTATTGTAATAAATTCTAGTTTTCTTAATCCAAAGCATATATAAAGGCAATATTTTATGTTCTTCAAGGATGCAAAAACCATAACTAGAGAGGAAAATGGAACGAAAGATCATTGAACTTTATTTATATCATATCCTTTGACAACAACAGCTCATAAATTTCTCTTATTTTAGGACAAAACAGTTGAAACAGAATAACTTTTTTATTATTAATACAACTATCCCCCTCAAGCTTCAGCACTGTCTGCACTGGTTAAGCAGGGAGAACTCTTCTTGAAATGAAATCAAAAGATATCCCATTCTGTTGGAGTCGTTCTTGAAGATCCGTTGAGCCAAACACAATCCCCGGAGGGAAAACTCCTCCCTTCGGTAGATTGTTGCGTTCTTTCAGAAGTATAAGAGCACATTGAACTAGGACTATGGGGGTAGTCAAATAGCCAATCTCAGGTCCCATTACTCTCGTTACTATCTCCATGTCAGGTTTTTTGCTTCCCAGAGAACCTTGATTCACATCACTATAACCTCGTCCAACAAACCACGTTTTAAAAGTAGCACTCCTCACCTCATCCTCGGTAGGACCCTTCTTCCTGAACCATCCAAGGCTGAAAAATGATGGAAATTTTAAGAGAAGCCACCTCCCAATAGCATTTCTACTTAAAATACAAAGGAACATGCCAACTGTTATGAATCGAAAGATGCCCAGTAGAGACTTGGAGCCCAATTTTACTTCAAAATGGACAGGCTTTATATTTGACCAAAAAGACTCTCGCTTTCCTATCTGCTCGGCACTCTCATTAACTCCTGGCAGGCCATGCGGATTTTCTGTCAGTGTTGCAAGAGTTCTTCTGACAATGGCAGAATCAGCTAAAGGCAGTTTTACAGCCCAAAGACCAATCTCCTTTTGGTGCTCAATTATTGGTACTTTGGGAGGAAAGGGACCAGGAATCTGCAAAAATAAATTTAAATGTAACATCATTGAGAACGCTTGCGACCCACATATCGCAAAGCATCTAGTCCATATAAGTGATTTAATGTCACAAAGCATCTAGTCCATATAAGTGATCTTTTATTTATATAGTTTCAGCTGCAACAGTTGCAGATTATTAACTGAGAAACCATAACTTGACAGCTTCTCAAGCTTCATCCGATTAACCTGTCTATAGTAGCTGTCAGTGGTGAGCCTATCTTGACTGAGAGAAGATATAGATCATACCAAGTGGACAGCAGAGCGACCAGCTAAGCAACTGAAGAGCTTCATAAGCTCTCTTAATGATGGAAGCAATAAGACTGAAAATTTTACCATCCACTGGCAATAACCTCAAATTAATAAGTTCATCATGTGCCATAAACTTCTTTAGAAATAAAACCATGATAATTGGACAACTCTAAATGATTTTGCCCCTTTTCCTCATCATGAGAATAATCAGAAAATCACCCAAAGACAAGAAATCTTTCACTTCTTTGGACCATGGAGGTAATCAATAAAGAGACCTATGAAACTCACTATTGATATTGAAAAGTTTCAAAATGCATCTCAAATTGAAGATGCAAGCCAAACTACCACCAACAACATTCCATTCCCCTTAACAGCTGAAGCTATGGCCATTCACCGAACATCTGCCACTGCTATTGATACCAATGTCGACATAAAGCTATCAAACCCTCACCAATGCTACAATAAGCTTAATGCTGCTGAAGCAACCATCATCAGCATAACAGCGTCCCAGTATATCCACCACCTTAATAGTCAACTAATCAGCATATCTTGGAGTTACAACTCCAAAAGCTACATTCTACACAACAGCCAGTATGTTCTATTCTACCATTGCCCTACCGGCACCAAGTGATAGCGGCCATGCCACTACTGAGGCTTTTCACATCTTACTAACAGCCATGTAGACATCTACATCAAGCCTGGTTTTGTCAAAACCTATCCAAGTACTCTGTTGAAACACATGACTCACATATCTTGTAGGAAGCAACACTAGAAACCTCTACACCCATTTGGGAAAAGAAAACAAACACAGACTGAAAAAAGAAGCAGATGCAGTATCTTCTTTTCCTTAGGAAAAAAGTCGTGACTATTACATATTCACATCAATAAACTATTTAGGACCTTCACTTTGTGTGTCATTTTCAGTCAAAACGGTTCAACTCAATAATTAAATCTAAAACTTCACAATGTTATTTCGACACTACTATTCAAGTAAAATGCACAAGTGCACTGTTAAACTAATAGGATCTTTCTACTATTCACCAAATAATGATATCTTTCCAGAACAATTGCATCATGGATTGAAAACAAGAACAAACTATTATTGGAGCAATGATCATAAGAAGTAAGAACCATATAAGGGATGGTTAGTCAGTGCTTCAATGAATACACTATTCCCATTTAAAGAGCAACCATTTGCTCAAAGGGCAAAAGACACATTAAGCCAACCCAAACATGACCGGGATAGAGGCTAAGTGAAGTTGTTTCGTTAGCTCAAAAGAAAAATTAATGCATCTGGATCAGCCTGCAGCCTGGTGACTACTAATATAATTTGCAGGAATGTTTGTCATATTTAAGCAACCAACATATGAGAACACAAATTAATAATAACTATCAGCGTTGAATCCACAATAAAACAGAACAACTCCTTACCGCTGGTCTCGGTCTTTTAGGTCTTGAACGCCTCAATTCCTGCAACTTGTCCACATAGGCCACACCCAAAACTGAGGATTCATAAGTCGCAAAATTCCAAACCATCCTTTTCTCAGACTCCAAGCTCAAATAAGCCTCGATCTGACTAGGTGCAGAGGGGGCCACCCATTGCCTGGAATTAAACATCCAACCCATTTCAGCAGGAATTGAATCAAACCCACATGCCGAAACCACTAAAGAACCAGTCTCCATGGCTTTCTCGTGGTAATTGACCTCCATTCTCTCCATGAACTCAGACTCTCCACATATATCCAAGTAATCACACCTAATAGTATTTTAATCAGAAGTGCAAAGTCACATTTCTTGCGGAATTTAACATCAATTATTAGCATTCGAATACATACACCATCAAATTACCAAGATGGACAAGATGAAAAAGTTTAGCAATTTTTATACAGAGTTCATAAGATTACCCAGACTCGGCACATGCAGCAACCACGGATTCCCCAAGGAGACGAAAGGGGCCAACACAGCTGATAATGAGCTTGGTTTGAGTGCAGAGATGGCGAATGGAAGCAGAATCGGAGGTGTCTGCAGTGAGTATTGGGATTTCAGGAGGTGGGTTCGGGCGGGCTGCCCATTCAAGAGCTTGGGTTAGCTTTGTGGGGCTGCGACCAGCTAAAGCTAGGCTTTTTAGGGGAGAAGAAGGGGTGTGGAGGAACTTGAGGGCTTCTCTAACCACATATTTGCCAGTGAAGCCCGAGGCTCCTAAGATTATTGCATCAAAAGGAGGAGACTGGGATTGGATATGGTGTGCCATGCTTGAATCAAATGGATGAGGCAAGAAATGTGGAGAAATGGATGCAAGTTTATGTTTATAGCTGTGAGTCTAGAAATGTGTGCCGCCTACGGAATTTGAGAAATGCGAGAAGAGCGATCTAATAATGGAGCCGTCTTTGTTTTTTTAAACAATTATTTTGGCAGAAAATATCGAGTTAGTTGGGTCATGAGCGAAAGGACAAAGGAAAATAAAAGGTGCATTTAACGATTGAGGATTTAATTATTTGAATGACCACTAATAATTGAGGGGTTATGGGATCAAAATAATTGACTGCTTTAAAGCGACAGGCCAACTGACACGTCAGGAGGCTTGGCTGAAGACAGTAAAGGAAATATCTTTACAAAAGATACCCAGGAGATATAGTAGTTTATTGATCACAAAGAACTCACAATCTAGTTTGAAACAAATTATGTGATTTTTGCGCAGACTAATCTACAAAAAGCTTTTATGGATATCTCATTTCCATCATAATTAGCTTATTATTGGGTTAATTTCATCTTTGATTACTCATATTTATCGATTATAACGTTATAATCAGGATATTATAATTGGTAACAAAAATATCAATCAACTTTTATTTTGTAATAAAAAAATTACAGTGATCAGAAAATCGAGAATTCGACCACTCGAATCATTGACGGCAGCAAGTCTTTTATACTAAATCAGCAAGCTATTTATATTAAAACAGTTAGCTGTTTATACTAAAACAAAGTCGCTGGCTATAAGAAGATAAAGATGATCCAAGCACAAGAAGGAAAAAAAACACAATAGCAACCAAGAACTCAGCCTGGCAAACCGGGGAAGGAGCCCAAAAACTCAAGATGCCACAAACTAAAAAATTCAGCAGCAAATAGCAGGATCTCAATTCATGATTTAATAATGCAACAAATAAACATAATAATAAAAAAATAAGAAGAACCGGGAAGGGAACGAATGAAAGGAATGGATGAATGAATGTAGTGGAGTAGGATAGAAGAAGTAATAGAGTAATGAGAATTTATTAGAGTTAGGTGGTTAGTTATATAAAATTAATTATATTAAAAAGTAAAAGTAATAAGGTTAGAATAGTAAAAGTGAATAATAAGAAACATGGAGAATCATCAATTTGGTGATTCTTAAAATAAGGCAAAACCATGATTTAAGAATCATGGATAAAAATTATGTAATACAATACCATGAAAAGAATCATGCTTCCAAATACTGTACTCTCAAAAATAATATATTAATAAATCGTACGATACCATGAACCAAACATGGCCCTAAAGGAAATATATTTACAAAAGATACCTAGAAGAGATAGTAGTTTATTGATCACAAAGAATTCACAATCTAGTTTGAAACAAATTATGTGATTTTTGAGCAGACTAACCTACAAAAGCTTTTATGGATATCTTATTTCCGTCATAATTACCTTATTGTCTAGCAATGGGGTTAAGTTCATTCGTGTGGTTCATTCGTGTGGTTACTCATGTTTGCCGATTGTAACATTATGATCACTATACTACGATTTATAATAAAAAAATTAATCAACTTTTATTTTGTAACAAAAAAAATTACAATGGCCAGAAAATCAAGAATCTAACCACTTGAATCATTGACGGCAGTAAAATTTTTTAACAGCAATAAAAAATATACTATCTTATAATTTAAAATTATTAACAGTATCAAAATTTGTTAGATATTCGACGAATAAAATGTATATTTACCTTCATATTTTTGATTTTTCGATGGTTAGATTCTTGATTTTTCGGTCATTATAACTTTTTTGTTACAAAATAAAATTTGAGTGATTTTTTTGTTACAAATCATAGTATAGTGACCACAACGTTATAATCACTAAACATAAATGATCACATATGCAATTAACCCCAGCAATGCTGAAAGGGACACCTTTCATGGGGAAATTGCAATTCTGATAGTTGTACACGGAAGAAAATGTTTATGGTCATTAGCCACCTCTATTGGTCAATTATTTGCTCCGAGCTTGTTATTGATTTGATCACCATCCATTGAACATTCCAGTCATCGATGTCCAACAATTATCAGTATCCTGGACACTTTTGTTGAACACGCCTGAAGAATACAAAATTCTAAGATTCTTCATTCTGCACTACATTGATTGCATCTAATTCTGCTTGCTTAGTTACATTCGTTAGACTTTTCTAGTAATAGACCTTGCTCGGACTATTATGTCCCTTTGTCCGTCACCAGCACACGTGACTCAGAAGAATATGAAGATACATATATGAATAAAAGAATTTGTCTACTTATACATCAATAAATCTGCTGGTGCAAATGAATTGTTTGCATTGAGTCTCAGGAGATTTATAGCCACAAGAGAAGCCCTATGCTGCTCTAGTCCATCACATGAACATGATGGATCATTTGAAAACTGTAATTTTCTAGGAGATAAAGTTTAATTATTCGTTGCAGTCCTTTTACAGACACTGAGAAATGTAAAGAGTACTCAAGAACTCAGTATGGTGATGTCAGTGCAGCTGATAATGAAGACATAAAATTAGAAGTTGCATGTCAAGGAAATCTAGTTTAGGAAATATTCACATTTTTCCCATGCTTATTTAGCTCTATCAGACTGCACCCATGCGTCCTTCTCAGGCCCTTCTCCTTAGCCATGGATCTTATTTTGGCTACATCATCCCACTTTCGGCATACAAATTTGACATCAAAGTATATGTACTAGCACTATCAGGTTCTAAATCCAGGAAGTGCTTTCCTGTGACCTCACCAATCTCTGTGTTTCCATAAACTCGACAGGAAGCGAGCAAAGCATCCAATGCTTGAGCTCTTTACCTTGGAGGAAGGAATCTAGTCAAATCATATGCTTCTTCAAGTTGTCCTGCTCTGCTTAACAAATCAACCATACAACCATAATGCTCTTCACATGGTTTCATAGAATATTCTTCGGTCATAGACCTAAACACACGTATACCATCTTCTACCAAGCCTGAGTGACTGCAAGCAATGAGTAGCGAGGTAAAGGTTACCTCATCAGGTTCAACATTTTCCCGCTTCATGCAATCAAATAGTCTAAAAGCATGTACACAATCCCCATGCATGCCATACGCTGCAAGCATTGCATTCCATGATGTTATTGATTTTTCATTTGCATATTCAAAAAGATTTCTAGCCATATCTAATTTTTCGCACTTGGCATATGTTGTAATCAGAGAATTGACAACAAAGATGTCCCTCTTGGCAAGAGCCCGATATAGATGACAATGAAACTTCCTTCGCTAGGCTTAGACTTCCAAGCTGACACAAAGCCTGCAGTAGAACCATCAAAGCAACCGAGTCACAATCAGTTTTTTCTCTTTGCATCAACAAGAACAAGCCAATTGACTCATTGATTGCCCATTTTGAATATAACCTATCATCATAGAAGTCCATGATACCACATCCCAGTCGCTTAACCTGTTGAAAACTTACCTTGCACAGAATATACTACCACAATTTGAATACATGTAGATGATTTGATTGGCCACCTTTACATTCAAGTCAAACCCTTGTCTTAGTACATACCCATGGACTGACCTGCCTTGGTCCAAGTCTTTCATATCAGATAATGTAGCAAGTACATTCAAGATGAAGCATTTATCTGGTCTGATCAGTGTTCTAACCATTTCAGTGAAAATCTGTGTGGTTGCAGAAGCAAAATTATTATAAAGATAACCTGCCATCATCACATTGCATAAAATAATATCCCTTATTTCCACTCTACTAAATGATTCCCTGGCTTGAATCAAATAGTTGCTTTTAGAATACATATCAATGAGAGCAGTCATAGCCACTATATCAAGATGGAATCCCATTCGAATGATAAAGCAATGGATATTCTTGCCTTCTCGCAAGGACTTTAAATCAGCACAACTCAAAATCCCATTTACTAATGTAAACATATCAGGCATGAAATTTTCTTGCAGAAGGCGATAGAAAAAGATCCAATGCATGCAATGGTTGCCCTATTTTAAGATAACCAGCATTCATTGCGTTCCAAGAACCTATACTCCTTATCTTCATTTTGCCAAAAATGCAAGCAGCATTTTTGGGTGCTCCGAATTTAATATACATGCTTTTCGGAGTCGCTGCATTGTCCTCCACCTGCAATGACATGGATAACTCCTGCTGGGGCATTTTTGCTGGAATTAGACGGGGTTTTGCTTGGCTGAGTGGTGGGCGATCTGTGCCTCTTTGCTTTTTTCTATGACCTCACAAATTGTGTCAGGATGCCTTTCCCGCACCAGGTGCTTGATTTCTCTCTTTAGCTGTCTACACTCCTTGATTTCATATCCCCTATCCCTGTAGAAGGCACAATAGAGATTATGGTCCTTGTTCGGTCTTCTCTTATTGATCTTGGCTAAGTGACCTGCCCCTTCTGTTTCATCCAAGCCAATATTTGCTCTCAAAAAATGTTGAGAGGCGTGAACCTGTCATCCCTCTTATCGTCCGAGCGAGGGGCTACTACAGTATAGGTTTGGTTGAACGAAGTGTTGCCTCTATATCTCGTGGAGTCAGTACGGCGAGAACTACCCATATCTCGGGTTAGTCCTCCCACTTCTTCCCTCTCCTTCTCAGGTCCCCAAAACTTGTACAAACTATGGTATAAATGTCGTGCTTCATCCATTCGAGTGTACTTATAAGCTTAGGATATTAGCTTGGTGAAATCATTTGAAGGCTTCTTGCTCAAGGAGTCACTGAAGTCTTGGCATCTGGTGTTCCTGAACAGGGTGTTGATAGCTACCTCCAGGTTGAGATTTTGTATATCCATGGCAATGTCATTAAACCTCTCCTCATAGGTCCTCAGTGCTTCGCCCTTTTTTATTGCACCAAGTTAAGATCCGCTGATACCTTGTTTGGTCGGATAGCTACCACAAACTTTACTATGAACATATTGCTGAACTGCTCGAAATTTTCAATGCAGTGTTCGAAAAGATTACGAAACCATATCTGGACGAAGTCTGTCGGTGTCTATGGAAATATTTTGTATAATGCGATATCATCTGCGGTCAACACTATCATGGTATATTGAAACTGATCAATGTAAGCTCGGGGGTCGACGTTACCGCTGTATGTCTTGAGGTTGGGAAGTCGTATTTTGGGAAAAAGGACGACGAAGATTTATCGGGAAAATGAGGATCGAAAACTTCCTTGATACTACAAGATGTTTCGATTTTGTTATCTTTGTAAGCGATCTTCCATGAGCTGGTTAAATTGCTCGATTGTCAGGGTAATGGTGGATCCTGGGTTATGTGGAATTGTTGGCAATGATGGGTCTTGAGCTGGAGGTTACGAAATTCGAGTCATATGGTATGGCTATGCAGGGGATTGCGGTTGCGCCTAGGCAATTATTGTCGATAGTGTGGCTATTAGGGACTGGGCTGTTTGTAGGGAGATGCTGGAAGTGTTTAGGATGGTTGTGGCGGAGGAGGCTGAGCTGGGATCGTTGGATTAGGGAAGGAATTGTTGCGTTCGAGGGGGAGTGGGTGGATTTGTCAGGTTTTCTAGTTGGGACATGCCTAGGTTAAAATCTGGGAAAAGATCCATGTTCCACGCTCATCGCACCAAATGATGACAGGTTGAATAAAAGTACTACTTTAGGAGGTAACCTGAAAAAAGAAGACAAAGGATCGATGGATTTCTGATAACGGAGTCTCCAACAGTCAAGTTAGAACTTAGAGATATAAGGGTATTTCTTGTGTAAGAAGTTTGAAGGAAATTTTTTTATCTGTTTTTCCTCCTTTTATAGGCATTGTTGACGTCCTTCCAGAAGATAGTGGGAGGAGATTCCCTTTCTTTCGGCCACTATTTTCACTTCTCCGATTTTTGAAGAAGACGTGAGGGAAGGATAACTGCATTCCAATTGTGGCAGTCGTTCTTCCGGTTGCTGGTTGAGCCATGGACAGACTTTCTAGTTCGGTTGGTTTGAACCACTGGTCGGCTCGAATTCGTCCGAACTCGACAATTTTTATAATTATTTGAAGCTTGTAATCCGAACTAATAGTTAGGGTCATGTTATCACATAATATAACGTTGGATAATTTTTTTTTTTCAAAACCATTTATAACTATCCAAACATACTCTAAGAAACCCATAAAGATAAATTTAGAGAACCAGATTAAAGATTGACTTTGTTGATAACTTCATATAATATATAATCAGGTCATTCGTAGTTCTCTCAAATTTGCTGGTAAAATTGGCTGCAATTCGTTGAGATGCTGGAACGGTGACGTTTCGCTCATCGTAGCTAGAATGAAAGTTGGTCCTCTGCAACTGCGAACATGTCCAATTTGTCCCAACCCACAAAAAATTCGCCCAAAACAATTAACCCAAACCCAGCATGCTCGTTTGGGCCAACCAAAAATACCCTTAACATTTTAGCTTAAATGGATTTGCTCCATAAAGTTTAAATAGGCTTCATCCACATCAAATATACCTAACTTATACCAAGCATTTTTTTTCTTTATTTAAATCTGGGTATACAATTGGGTACCAGTACAGCTAATTCAATTCATCAAGCAAGTTTATAGGTTTAGACATTTTTTTTATTAACATATTAAATCATTTTTGTGGTTTTTTTTAAGTTTTGTATAAGATAAAATACATTTTATCATTGAATTTGATTTTTTATTTTTATTTTTTTACATTGGCCAAACTCAAAGTCAACCCACCATATTAGATCCGTTTTTTATTTACGTGGACTTATGATATTAAAACCTCGATCGGTTCGACCCATCCCAACATTAGCTCAATCCAATCTGTACCTAGTCTACATTTTTGTTTATGATGGCTTATGTGGAAAAAAAATTAAAATCCAATTAGGTTCGGTCTGAATCCAATCCAAGTGTACCCGCCCCAAAGTCTAGTTTTGTCTATTTGTATACCTTATGCTTTGGATTTTTATTAGCATATTTATATCATCTAGACCTTAACTCGAATTTGATCCGTAAATTCAACCAACCCGAAATCGAAATGACAAAAAATTAGTAACTCAATTTGAAATGATGATTACACACTGGATAAATGAAAGCTTGGTATGCAATATTTGGGTATTAACCTATTAGTGATTCATTATTTAAATAATGGCGCATTGAATTTTAATCCAAAATGATACTTCATCCGTTTTTTTTTTATCTAGTCACTTTTAAGTAAAATTTAAATTTTATTTTTCTATTATTTTTTAGACTTTCAATGTAATTTAATTTGCTTTTTCAATTTAATTTTTTTCAATAAAATTAAAATCAATCAGATTTGATAATTTAATCTTAATCACGTAATTTAAGATTAAATTTAAGTCTATTTATTATTTTTTAATTATAATAAAAATAATAAAAATGATAAATAAAAAAGAACGGAGGAAGTATATCCATTTATAATTTAATTCAAATCCATTCAATTTTATCCATTTTTTACATATAATGTCCATAAGCAATTGTTTTTTTAATTTTTTTCACTTTTAAGAATTTTTTTTAAAAATTTGAGAAATATTTATTAATGGAAAAAAAATATAATTTGGAAAATTGATAAAAATGCATATCAATAGATAAAATGAGCATCTTGCTAAAATGATAATGAATTAATTATTCTTCGATTTGTGTGAAATTCTTTCAATTTTTTTTCATTTAAATTATTTAATTGATTGCTGTCAATTAAAAGTGCAAAAGATTTTGAATTCGATTATTTTTAATATCATTTAAAATTATAATTAGATTTTATGCATTCCATTAAAAAAAACTACAATAGCTCAAGAATTATTTACTAATTCAATTTGATATATGGTCATAGGGTTGAAAAGACACCAAATTTCAATTATTTATTTTGACTAGAAGACAACTTAAAAAGTTTTAAGTTGCCATGAAAACGAAGGTCACGCAGATAATTTAAGACTTGGATTTTATCAAATTGATTCTGGCTTTAAAATATCTGCCCTAATGATGTGAAAACTCAACTAAGTTAAGCTTACGCAATTAGGGGATGATTGATTAGGTGTGGTATATGCAATGCATAGGAGCTTTGGATGAGAAATAAAAGGCATCATGCGTAATTTTTTTTTTTAAAGGGGAAGTGGGGTGGGTTAGGAAACTGGTTCCTTTCCCCCTTTCGGGTACTGTAGAGGTCAATATCTGAAGGTCAAATATCATACGTTCTATGCGTATGTCAAGTTCAGATATTAAACTCAAAACATGTTTAAAGGATACGGAATTCTCATCCACTCCTTCCAATAAATATTGATAATGCATACGATAATTTAAGCGCATCAAATGAATGCGATACTAAATTAACTGTAAATCTAACTATGAAAATGATAGGATTTGCTTGAGAAAGCTCACATTGAATTGATGAGACAAGTATTTGGTAGCAACAGTAAACTTGTGAGAGTGAAATAATGAGAAAACATAATTGCATGGACCAACCAGATATAAAAGCTATAAGCATTAGGTTTTCAAGGATTAATACCAAAATGATGAACATCAGACCAGACCCACAAGATTTGGCTCCAAACCCAGTGCATTTAATATAATATATTCTGGTAATTTTGCTGTTGGTTTACTTTACCTCCCCTTTTATTGTTCTTTTTTCTCCTTTTCTGAGACATCTTTATATCATTTTGCTCAGATTGCAAGACCTGTAAAAGTAGCTTTGCTCACTGTTTTCGAGTCTTTGCTTGTTTTTAGGAGTGATGCTAGGCCCTGTACCGTGAGCAATGTTGTGTGCATATTTGATAGTCAGTATCAATTAACTTATCAATACACTAGATTGTTCAAATTAGCATTTAAAGTATTAAAAACAGTTCCTTTTTTGTTTTTCACTCGCTGAGTATATTTTGCACTATATTCTTAGAGTGATAAAAATAGGGTATTTCATTATTACATAATTGATTCAAATTTATTATTAAAAATAATAAAATTTTATAGAAGCGAATGGAAAAAAAATTGATTAAGGATACATAAACTTACCGTATGTGCACTGTAAATTGATATTATATTTCAACTAAAAAAAAGTTAAGATTTTTTATATTAAACTTGTTAAAACAAATAACTCTTGGTAAGTAAAAAAAATATTACCAATGTGTATACGGATTTTTGATGATGCTTTAAAAATAAAAAGTTGATTTAACAATGGATCCGTGAACATATGAGTTCGAGAGATGTGTTTAATTAATTGATCAAATAGATGTAAAAACTAGAGGAAATTACCCTAAATGCCAGGTTTTTATTCTTTTTTTTTTTCTAAAAATACAATCATTTTTATTTTGTTTTATAATTCTCACTTTTTTATTTTTAATTTCAAAAATATAACTTTTTTTTTGCTGAAACCAAAACTTCTCTCTTTTTGCCTCTTCATCCTTCGAGCCATCTTTCTCATTCTCCAATGCTCACCGGTGTTTTTCTCTTTTTCTGGCGATCAGAAATTCTCTCTCCATTGTTGGCGATTGGTATCTGAGGTCGAGCTTGGCTCATTCTCCATTTTTGCATACTGCAATTTGTAGCAGCATAGAAGAGAGCATCTTAAAATTTTAGAAATAGAGAAAAAGAGGAATGATAACAGGATCTAGCTAATAGCCCGAACAGTTCGGACTAGGAGCCAGGTAAGCTAACAGAGTTCGGACTAGGAGCCAAAAAAGCTGACAGAGTTCGAACTAGAAGCCAGGTAAGCTGATAGAGTTCGGACTAAGAGCTACGTAAGCTGACAGAGTTCGGACAAATCTTTACTAATCAAGAGATCGGATCAACCGACCTCTAAGGAGCCCATCTAAAGTTCGGCCAATAGCTTAAAGGGTAACTAACCTGATAGGATAAGACAGTTATTCTTCCTCCACGTCTTCCCAACAATAGGAGTAGTGGGAAGAGTGGCCTAGAAAAGTGGGATTTCATCTACTTCCCGAAAATGATGGAAATCATGCCTATAAAAGGAGAAAAAACAGGTAAACTGAGGGATGAAATCTACTTTTCAGAAAATACATTCTTATTATCAAAAGTTCTAACTTGACCGTCGGAGACTCCCTAGTCGAAAATCCACCGATCCTTTGTTTCTTGTTGCAGGTGATATTTTGGGACTTACAACTTCTCCCACTTGTCATCAAGGAAGAAGAAGGGCAATACTGTAAATACTTCCACGGCACTGACTTCTTCCTTGTCAATGCCAATTCTACAAGCATTTTCAATTTATTTGATATGTGCACTTGCTTTAGCTATATCCTTTTGGGTGACTCACAATCTTTACTCAATCGATTTGTTGGGAGGCAATTAGGATTTAGGAGGGAAGGTATAGAACCCTAATTAAATAGGAAAACTAACTGTACTCAAATAGATTTTGCTATCAATTAAAACTTGCAATCTCTTTAAAGTTCGGAATACATAATTGATGGATGAATTATGTGTCATGATGCAATTGTAGGAGCAAAAAAGCAAGTAATGCTGGGCGGGATAGGTGGTTCAAGGGAGCCCATAACTCCCAAAAATGCTAGATCTAACATTCACCAAAGAGCACCCTTCATGTTTACCACTTCTTGTAATAATCTTCTCATTTGTATACATGTCTAATCCAATGTATAACGCGAGGAAACTACAATAACAGACTACAACTGCTCCAACCAGATTTAATCCATCTCACTCTGTTGCATCATTGCTAGTGGTCTAACTCATCATTCCATTTAGGTTTCCTCATTAGAAAAACCCAACTTCTGAATGTGCACTTACAATAATTTGGTAACATGATGATATTCGATTGATGGAAGAGAAAATGTGTAGTCATGCATTGCGCATATCTTTAATATGCATCTCCATCCTGAGGATACAATAAAAAGTGGTACTGTACAAACGACTTACTGGGGAAAAATCATTTTAGCCTGTCAAGTGTTTGGAATTTATGAAAGAACTTTGCTGCAAGAACTTTTCATGAAAAAAAAAAGAAAAAATGATCCCACGTGTTAAACGGTGGTTTTCTTCTATCACCTTCTTACTTTTCCTTTATTATTGCTAGAAATATATATACAGATTACAAAGAGGAAATTATGGAAGCTATTTATGGTAAGGCTAATTCTAAGGCTCTAGTTTAGGTAATCTGTGAAATCAATATATTGTACAAATTGTTTTCCTAAAAAAAACAAATCTATTTCCCGAAAAAGATGCAAGTCAATGACTCACGCCAACACTCCCCCTCAAGTTGGTGGGAAGATATCTCGAACACTCAACTTGTCGAGTGAGTCATGAAATTGTCTACTGGACACTGCCTTGGTAAGAATATCTGCCAGTTGGTTTTTCGATTTGACAAAAGGAAAACAAATAATTTTTTCCTCCAGATTTTGTTTTATGAAATGTCTATCAACCTCCACGTGCTTGGTATGATCATGTTTGACAAGATTATGAGATATGTCAATGGCCGTTTTGTTGTCACAGAATAGCTTCATTTCAAAATTAGGACCAAATCCAATCTCTGTTAGTAACCTTCGAAGCCAAAGAAGTTCAACACTGGACAATGCTACCACCTTTTGCTTCTTGCTCCTCCATGTGACTAGATTCCCTCCCACAAATGTAAAGTAGCCTGAGGTGGATTTTCTATCCATAATATTTCCTGCCCAGTCTGCATCCGTGTATCCTTCAATGCCCAGATGACCATTTTTAGTGAACATTAGTCCTTTCCCTGGTGAGTCTTTTAGATACCGGAGAATTCGAGTTACAGCTTCCATATGGTTTTGACTGGGACAATGCATGAACTGGCTCAGTGTGCTTACAGCATAGGCAATATCTGGGCAAGTATGAGACAAATATATAAGCTTACCCACCAGCCTTTGGTATCTCCCTTTGTCGACTGATGCTTGGTCTGAATACATCCCGAGCCTATGATTTTGCACTATTGGAGTGTCAGTTGGTTTGCATTCTAACAACCCCACTTCTGACAATAAATCTAACACATATTTCCTTTGGGAGAGAAATATACCTCTTCGTGATCTTGCCACCTCTATCCCCAAAAAATACTTGAGTCCACCGAGGTCTTTTATTTCAAATTCAATTGATAGTTGCTTTTGAAGTCTTGAAATTTCCTCCTTGTCATCTCCGTAATAATTATGTCATCGACGTAAACAAGTAATGCAGTTACCCTTCCTTGTCTATGCTTTAGGAAGAGTGTATGGTCTGACTGGCTTTGGTGATAACCATATTTTTTTATTGCAGTACTGAACCGGCCAAACCATGCCCGTGGTGACTATTTTAAACCATACAAAGCTCTTTCTAGTTTGCAAACAACCTTATTCTCCGAATATACTTTATAACCTGGTGGAGTGTCCATGTAGACTTCCTCTTTAAGGTCACAATGGAGAAAGGCATTCTTCACGTCGAGTTGATGTAGCGGCCAATCTAAGTTTACTGCAAGAGATAATAAAACTCTAACAGTGTTTAGTTTGGCTACCGGTGAGAATGTCTCCCAATAGTCTATGCCATATGTCTATGTGAACCCCTTTGCCATAAGCCTTGCTTTGTACCGCTCAATTATTCCATCTGCCTTGTACTTTATAGCAAATACCCACTTGCATCCCACTAGTTTTTTTCCTTCTGGTAGAGGGACCAATTTCCAAGTATTATTTTTCTGTAAAGCCTCTAGCTCTTCTTGCATTGCTTGTGCCCACTTTGGATCACCTAGAGCTTCATCAATAGTGTTTGGAATGTGACAAGTGTACAAAGTTTGTGTAAAACTCTTGATAGGTTCTGGCAAGTTGTGGGTTGACACATAGTTTGCAATTGGATATCTTGTCCTTCTTTCTCCCTCATCTGGAGAGTACCTGTTAGGTGGTCTTCCACGATTGTGTCTAGGAGGCAGAGTATATCCAGCAGCAGTATCCAAGAGATCAGAATAAAGATGAGTAGTGGTGGGAGAGCTTACCTCAGGAATATTCTCAGTAGGGGGCAATTCTTCGGGCATTGTGGTGAAAGAGGGGTTAGTAGCTTCTTCATCAGCAATTACAAATTTCGGAGGTTGCTCTATTTCTCCACTTTCAGGTTCACTTTCTATATGCTCTATTTCTCCACTTTTAGGTTCGCTTTCAGGTTCCCTTATTTTTTCCTTTGCTATCTCATGTCCTGTTGCCATTAACCAATTCGGCTCTTCACTTATAGTCTCCCCCTGTGGAGCAGAATTGGATACTATTTTTTTAAAAAATGACTCTGATTCAAGAAAGGTAACATCCATTGAAATATAGGTGTGATTGGTGATAGGATCAAAACATCGATATCCCTTTTTTTGAAGACCATATCTAAGAAATAAGCACTGGACAGCACATGGATCCAGTTTAGTGCGTTGGTTTTTGTGAAGATGAACAAAGGCAACACAGCCAAACATGCGAGGGGAAAGCATGAGAGCTGTAGGCAAGGACACATGAGTCGATAAGACCTGTAATGGCATCTGGAAATTGAGGATTTTTGAAGGCATCCGATTGAGTAAATAGACAGCAGTGGCAACAGCATCATCCCAAAAACGACCAGGTACATTTGCTCCAAAAAGTAAAGAGCGAGCAGTTTCTAAAATATGTCGATTTTTCCTCTCAGCGATGCCATTTTGTTGTGGGGTTTGAGAGCATGATGTTTCATGGAGCAGACCATGGTGTTGGAAATAATCCTAAAATTTGCGGTGAATAAATTCCCCGCCATTATCCGAACGTAGAACTTGCATTTTTGCTGAGAATTGGGTCTGTATCATGGTATGGAATATTTGGAAAATAGAAAACACTTCATTTTTAGCCTTCATTTTGTATAGCCATGTCATGCGGGTACAATCATCCACAAAAATCACAAACCAACGGTGACCAGATGAAGTAGTTATGGGAGAGGCTCCCCATACATCAGAGTGTATTAAGGAGAAAGGAACAGTGCTTTTATTCATACTTATAGGATAAATGGCTCTATGACTTTTAGCCAAAATACATGCTTCACATTTGAAATTCAGAGTCCTTACATTGGAAAAGAGATCAGGAAAAACATGTCGTAAATAACCAAATGATGGATGCCCCAGTCGACGATGCCACAGCCATATCTGTTGCTCTTTACTGTTGCCATTATGGTGTACATTATTTGCTTGACCAGGACTAAAATCCTCCAGATAATACAACCCCCCTCTCTTAGTACCACACCTAATTATCGCCTTGCTGAGAATATCCTGTATAAGACAAAATGTAGGATAAATTAATACCACACAGTTAAGTTCTTCAGTAACTTGACTTACTGACATTAATTTATTTGATAAAGATGGGACCAAAAGTGTATGAGATAGGGATAAAGATGAGGATATAGGCACGGTTCCAGCTCCAGCAACTGGATATGTAACTCCATTGGCATTTGTAATGCAGGTTCGCCGTGGTGATGTCATATGAGAAAAATCACAAGAGCCAAAGGTCATATGGTCCGTAGCCCCTGAGTCGATAATCTGTCATCACTGGGAGAATTATCAGAGGCGTAGAGGACCTGTCCATTGTTACCTTGAGCAGCATCAGAGGATTCTGAGATAGGGATGAGAGATAAGTGAGGTTCCCCAGTGACTACAGCAGCTCAACCCACACTTTTTACAGTACTTGTCGGAGTGTCCCGTTTCTTCCGAGCTTGTAGCTCATGCCACCAATCAGGGTATCCATGTAGTTTGAAGCAGGTATCTTGGGTGTGCTTTGTATTTCCACAGTGAGCACACTTCCCTCCATCAGACTGACCCTTTATTTTTGTTGATGACTTCATCAAATATGGCTGACTTGATTTACCTCCTTTAGTGGCCAGAACAACACCATTATAAGCATTATCCATTCCCGAAGTCATCACAGCCTGACGAGTATCTTCTCTTCGAACATATGCATAAGCTTGCTCAACAGTGGGAATAGGCTTTAGCTGGAGAACATCACTTCTGATACTGTCAAGTCTTTCATCTAACCCATCTAAGAAAATATATACCCTTTCCTCCTGTAGGAGAGAGTTATATTTTTGGATATCTGAAGTGCACTCTATTGGATTAGGGCGACGGAAGTCAATTTCTTGCCATAGCCCTTGCAAATCATTATAATATTTTTCTATGGACCCACCTGTTTGCCGCATTCGAGTTACACGCCGTCTGAGGTCATATACCTATGATGAGTCAGAACCATCGAAGTATGTCGTAGCAATAGAATCCCAAACCTGCTTAGCTGTTAAGAATCGAATGAAATTTCCAACCAAAGAGGGTTCCATTGAGTTGATCAACCATCTTTTTACAATTGCATTTTCTGTTCGCCATTTTCGAAAGCTTGAGTCTGTTTCTGATGGCTGTGGGAGATCTCCATTGATGTATCCTAGCTTGTCTTTGCCAGAGATATACATTTCAATGATATAAGACCATAAGGCATAGTTAGAGCCATCTAACTTAATGCTTACTGGAACTGTTGGTGAATCAGTAATGGGTGGGATATGGGTTTGTGCCATAACTTCGGTTATTTTTGTTGTCAAATTGTCAAGTAGGGATTCAGTCGAGGTATTGTTGGTTTTTTGAGGTTCTCCCATGGTTTTGGGTTTTTTTCCTGTTTTTTCTTAGACTCGTTCACAATGGATCCAGAGAACCTGCTCTGATACCATGTTAAACGGTGGTTTTCTTCTATCACCTTCTTACTTTTCCTTTATTATTGCTAGAAATATATATACAGATTACAAAGAGGTAATTATGGAAGCTATATATGGTAAGGCTAATTCTAAGGCTCTAGTTTAGGTAATCTGTGAAATCAATATATTGTACAAATTGTTTTCCTAAACAAAACAAATCTGTTTCACGAAAAATATGCAAGTCAATGACTCACGGCAACACCACGATCCCATGGATAGGCTATGAGCGACAGCCCTAAGCCTAGCATTGAGCCGAATAAATGTGTTAAGAACTACAATTGGCAAAGCATCTTATTAATTGCAATGAGCTAGAGTTTTTCTTCCTTTTTCTTTTATTTTGTTACTGACAAGGATAATAGGATTTAAACTTCACAAGGCATATTAAGAAAATCATTAAAACTATATGGGCTTTTGGAATTTATGGCAATGGATTACATGAGGCAGGTAATTTTAGGGTCAATAGATATATTATTGTGAATTTTTGTTCAGTTTTAAAAGTATCTTTTTTATCCTCTCTTTTTATATAGGAGTTTGTCTCTCATTGTTTAGTTGGAAAGAAAAAAGATAAAAAGGAAGATAACTATTTGGTTTCCAAAGGCTACCTTGCTAGCTATAAAAGTATGATTCTAGATTCATAATACATACACACATTAAGAGTCATATTGCACAAAATTCTTTTTCTTCCTTTTATTTGATTCTGAAATTTCTTAAGCAAGCTTTATTATAAGTTGTTTATGTGGAATCTAGTGGAAGTCCAGCATATGACCCCATTGAAATATATTGGCCTGTCAAATGATTCATGAAAGGAAAAAGAATATGTAAGAAAAGAAATGCAAATGTATGTTTCAATGACACTGAAAATTATACATCCTATAGTTGTATTTAGGAGGGAAGGTAGCAATAAATAAGAAGTATACACACTGTATACAGCTAGTACATATTGTGCATACAGCATGTACACACTGTGTATACAATTAGTACACATGGTGCATATATACACCAAGTACATATTGTGTACATCAAGTATACACATTGTGTACATCAAGTATAATCGATGTGTACACCATGTACACACCTTATGTACATTAAGTACATACTATGTGCACATCATGTACACACGGTGTATACACCATGTACACATATTGTGTACATCAAGTATACACTGATGTACACACGGTGTATACACCATGTACACACACTGTGTACATCAAGTATACATTGTGTATACGTAATATACAAATATGTAAAAGACTAAACAATCCATAGCATCCAAGTAATGATATTACAATCTCATATTTTTTAATTTTATCCGCTTAATGTTTATGTATTGCTTGGTCAAGTGATAAAATCATTTTTAATTTAAAAATAATACGTATTATTATAATGCACGACAAAAAGTAGAAAAATCATATTGTTTAATTTTATCCATGTAAATATATATGCTGGAACTACCTTCGCCCTAACCTGAAAACTACTCGAGAAGGTGATTTATTGAAAAAAAACATATATTTTGCAACAGAACATTTGTGCCAGTGTGCATAGATGAATAAAATTTATACAATTGTGAACACTAGCATGACATGCCTCATCAATGATGTGTCATTATCTTGTTGTCATCTTTGTAGTAGATCATCATCACTAGAAAATCTTTCAGCTTTATGCCCTCTATGAGTATAATATTTTTTTCCATAATTATCACATGTATTATTATTAATTATTTTTTAATATTTATTTTTCTGTATGTCCATTACGAGCAGAATGAAAAGCTATATGATTCCATGCTTGTAAATACCATACTGATGTTAGTGTATGTTACAAAGTTTTTTTTGGTGGGAAGCTGGGTGCTAGAGCACAATGTACATAGCACATGATGGAGGCCGTCTTCTATTCTGCTGTCATTTATTCATAAGATTTTTACTCTACCAATTTTATTTTGGTGCATTAAATAATAAATAGAAAGCACTTTTACAACTTAGAATAATGAGCATTACATTACTATAGGAGATAAGATTTTTATTAAAAATATAAATTATCTCATATAAAAGTATTAATTATATTTTTAATAAATTCTGTGAAATAATATAATATTTAATTAATTTAAGTGAGTAATATATTAAAAATATGATAATTTGGTGATATTATTTTTATAATGAAGAAATCAATGGTGAGAAAATAATAAAGTCGCACTTCATTCGTTCTTTTTTATTTATCACTTCTGAGTAAAATCAAAATTCTATTTATCTGTCACTTTTAGATTTTTAATGTAATTTTATTTGCTTTTTCAATTTATTTTTTCTTTTCAATAAATTTAGAATCAATCAGATTTAATAATTTAGTCTTAATCACGTAATTTGACTGTAAGTCTATTTATTCTTTCTTAATCTTAATAAAAATAACAAAAGTGATTAATAAAAAAGAATAAAAAAAAGTATAATTTAGCAGTAAATAATTATCACGATATTTTTTTATTATAATTAATTTGTTTTAATTTAATAATCATAAGATTTGGTGAAGTCCCTTAAGAAAAGCGGAAGTCAGCGGTAAATGCCATATGTTTGGCAAAGTGTGAACGAAGGGAACGCATCCATCAGCCTCTCCAACGCTAATCGCAAGCGTGGTGGTGGTTGGTGCAATATCAACCTTTTCTTTCCTATTTTTTAGAAAATTATAAGTTATATTTCTATTATTAAAAATTTTAAAAATTATATTTCTAAAAAAATTATAAAAATATTGTATTCTTTGTTATTTTTATTTTTTTTCTGTATATTTTTGTAAAAATCCTTAAAAACTACATATGAAATTAAAAAGGGCTGCTAATAATCAGGCTTTATAATTAAAAGGATCTTATGTCCAATTATAATCATGAACTGACATGAATCCCAAAGGCCTTAATTTTTCTTTATTTGTGGGTCCAAATTAGATTTTA
This sequence comes from Excoecaria agallocha, assembly GCA_037975025.1. Lineage (NCBI taxonomy): Eukaryota > Viridiplantae > Streptophyta > Magnoliopsida > Malpighiales > Euphorbiaceae > Excoecaria > Excoecaria agallocha. Next base: position 44,315,836 of record CM075811.1, read on the forward strand.
TGCATGTGTGATATGTCTTCAAACAACACCAACATTTGTCTTGGTATTTACGAAATTTCTCTCCTGCCTACTTACTATTAACTCTTTTTATCAATCACATCATTACTGCTAATTACTCTAATTATCACTTTTTTCAGAATAAAATTTATCTCACCTAAAATATTATTTTGTTATAGTAAAACTAATATTTATTAGGTTGTTCTTAGATTGATATTAACAATACATTAATATCTTTATTGATTTTTCTTTTTTTCTTTTTACATTTTTTCTCTTTATTAAATATAAAAAAGAATATTATAGTTTTTTCAAAATATTTTGGTTAGATTAAAAAAAATAATAGATATACATTAATACACATAAAAAGAAAGAAAAACGACAATTGACCGGAAATGAAAGAAATATCAATGAAGTTATGGCAATTCAATTATTTCTTTTTATCTTATTTTAATTTAATTATCTAAAAACTAAAAGTGAGCATGAACCAGTTAATAGGTACATGAGTAAAAAAAATTAATCAGATCATTAATATCGATTTTTTAAAATTATTAACCGTTAACAATAGATTAATCAGTCCATCGATTTCGATTTTTTCGATTTGATTTTTGATTAGCCATTCAAATTTATAACATACAATTATTAAAAAAAAATAGACAAACATTAATTCAATTTCAAATATGTAAATTAATTAAAAATAAATATAATATATTAGTCAAAATTTATGTTTAACAAATTAATAATTAATATTATAAACTTGATTTGATATTTATTGAAAATCAGCATGTTTAAATGTTATCAAGTAAAATATGAATACTGATAACCGGACTGGGCTTCAGGTCCAGGCCCAAAGCCCAGATTCTCAAACACTCGGATCAACTAAGATTCATAAGAAAGCATCCAACGATGTCATTTTGTAAAGAGTCCTGGTAGGATAAATTTTGCCTCTTTCCTTCCTATTCTGGTCGGACTTCCTAGACAGAAAATACTTTTTCCTCAACAAGGACTCCCACAGCTGTAAGGATTCCAGATCAGGATAGGAGACTTGCTCCTATAAATAGATATATTCAGCAGGTATGTTCTCTCTTAGCCAAATTTCACTAAAAATACCTATTATTCCTTTTTTGATTTGACCATCGGAGCATTTTTGCCGGACCTTCATCGGCATTCTCTATTTACCAGGTACAATTGAAGTAATATGGAATTCCACTCAATACTCGATATCAACCAGGTAATTTCGAGCTATTATCATTTGGTGCGGTAAGCGTAGACCCCTCATTTTCTATAAAACCATGAATTCTAACAATGAAAACACTCAAACTGAAAACGACCGCAGTAACACAACACCATCACCCCTTATACCAGTTTTTCCATCCTTAAAACCTCCCTCCCAAAGTGCCTCCACAAACCCCCTTATGACCAGCCTCCCAGCTCAAACACCAGGAATGCCCATCCCTGACCTCACTCCCTAGCTAGCTCAAGCCCTTCTAGCAACCCTATCACATCTGATGGCCCAGACAGTCCCCGAATCTACAGCCCAAATCCCCAAGATAAACACAATCCCAAATATTGAAAATCTAAACTCTACCCCCCAGCAGGATAATAGATAACTTTGATAAAGGAAGAGCTGGATAGGCTCATCGAAGAAAAGATGTAGTAGAAGCAAAACCACAAGGTGGTGCAACACCAGAACAATTTTCAATCCCCACTCTTTAGAGCCGTACTTGCAACCCCATTTCCAAACATAAAATTACCTAACTTGCCCAGATATAGTGAAAGCACGGATCCTCGAGCACATATAAAATAGTTCCATCATTTCATGCTAATTCATACTACAGAAGATGTTGCCCTTTACAAGATCTTTTCATAAACCTTGATAAAGTGTGCACATGTATGGTTCAGTAATCTGCTAAAGCATTTGATACATAGTTTTCAGTAGTTTACTAAGATGTTTGAGGTGAAGTTTATGGTGGCTATATGGCCAACTAGGATTTCAGCTGATTTGCACCAGGTAGTGCAGGATAGAGGAGAACCATTGTGAAACTATATAAACAAGTTCAATATAGTAATTATGGATATTCAGAATCTAAACTTAGAGGTTGCCATAAATGCCTTGAGCAGAAACATCAGGTGTTAGGACTTCAGTGACTAGTTGAGCGAGAAATTTCCTAACGATTTTATCAAACTTATGGACATAATTCACACATATATTCAGATGGACAAAGCTAGAAGGCTGAAGTACAACCAACATTAAAAAAGATGATAGCTCCCAACGAGCAAGATAAAAAAGTTGGGATCGAAGAGAAAAAAATCTCAGGCTATGAAAAGGGATCACACATCTTACATGGTTACAAATCCATATTTGAATAGTAGAAAGGAGGAAATATTCACTGAACTAAATACGTCCTCAATGCAAATTCTATCATGGATGAAGAGAAACCAGGAGATACAGTTGCCAAAGCCTATGAAAAAGGGCATAAATTAGGACCAGACTTTATATTGTGTCTACCATAGGGACAAAGGTCATAAACCCAACGAATATAGGATTCTCAGGTGAGAGATATAATTTCAAATAAAGAGAGGTGGGCTCAGGCAGTTTGTCGAAAGGAGTAGGAGTAAAGATAGACGATCTTTGCCTTAATAGCCAGGTAGAGGAAAGAGTAGCGATAGTAAAAAAGCTCTAATGGGAGTAATTCATATTATCGCAGGAGGAAAGTATTACGATATTTTTAGGAATTTGAAAAAGTGAAAAACAAATGAAGTTTTCTCATTTGGAGCTAGTTCGACTTCATCACCAAGCATCATGATGTTCTCAGATAAATATGGGAAGCATATTTGGCAACCACACAATGATGCACTGGTGGTAGAAGTTATTATTGAAGATTTCTTGGTGTAAAAAATTTTGGTAGATACAAAAAGTGCGATAAATCTCATCACCTTGCAAGTCTACAAAGCACCAAAAATGCCAAGCCCAATGGATGAAGTAATAGTCCCGCTGATCAGATAACAAATTACAGTAGAGGGCTCGATCAGCTTGAGCTTGTAGTTGGGAGACGACTCCATTATTAGGTTATGTAAATCGTGCTTTATGGTAGTAAATATGCCTCTATCTTATAATGCAATTTTTGGGTGACCTTTGTTGGCCTCATTAGATGCTTATATTTCAATACAGAAGTTGGTCATGAAAATACCAGCATCGGAAAGGATGTGATGGAATATGTCATGGTATGCACATAAAGATCACGCAGTGGAAAACAATAAAATTTGATCATACATGCCAAACAATTCCATGACAAGAATCGAAACATGCAATTTTAGGGTTTTTTTTAAACTTACAACTTTTGATGCCTTTTAAATCTTGAATTTGGTGATGACCAGCAACTAAGATGACTTTATCCGCCTTAGACCTTGATCACCAATGCCAAGGAACAGCTTTTACGCCACTCCCTCTATTCTTACACACACAATTGCACCGACAGCTTAAAATCGAGATTGCTAGCTCTCTTTTAAGGTATTGTATAATGGTAATGGTTTTAAGCTACAAGATCTAATCTTGTACTTCCTTTAGATGCTATTGACATTCAAGAACACAAGAGAATGAAGAAGTATATTTCTCCTTGAGAAATTCGGCCAAAAGAAATTTTTGTGAGTGAGAGAAGAAATTCACGCCAAAAATAAAAGAAAAACTAGGGTTTATTTTCTTTTCTCTCTCATTCAATATATATCATTTTATTTTAAGTGATAAATCTAAAATCCACTACTTAAAGATAATTAATTTTAGTCTTTATCACTTCTTTAAAATAAGAGATATATATTGATTCAAATTCTTTTTGATTTAATCCAAGATAAAAATATAAGACATATTAATCAAATAAATCACTTAATTAAATAAGCATGTGCCGAAATTCCTTGGTATTTATCTAGGAATTTCGGCCAAGTCTATTTCCATTTAATTGTTTTAATTTGATTATAATTCTTTTAGGTATTAATACTCAATTAATTAAATTAATACAAGACATTTAATTAATTGAAATTAAACCTTGTGGGCTGAATTTCTCTCTCTCATGGACCAAGGTCCAATAGCAATTTTAAAACCCATTACACACATTAATTTGACTTTAATTAAAAGCCCAAATTAATGTCCAGTACTTTATTTAAATATTTTAAGCCCAATGCTTTGTGTGAGATTCTATAGGTCCATTTAATGTTGGCAATGAATTAATGAATTAATTCAAAGGCTATATATATTCTCTAGCAAGATATTATAACATTCCAAATTAAATGAAAATGCATATGGCATTTAGTGACCTAATGCAATTTTGCATAGTCCCTTACCCATAAATATCAGAATTAATATAAGGCATGAAACTAGTCATCCTTATATATATTAATTCCTTTCTTGATATCACAGTGACACTGAACTCTCAGATAAATAATGATTATTCATTATTTCATCTCGGTATGGCCATACACTTCTCATTTCACTGATCAAGTGGCTGATGATATTTTCTCTCTTATTGAGAGGGGTAATCCCTTCACTTCTCTCATGCTCTCTAACATGAATCAATGCATATCCAATCATACCCGTACTTGTCACTCTGTTATGAGCACGTTAGATGTATGTCAAAGTACATAGTAATTCATAAAGAGTTTCATTGAGATTTTAGGTCTAAGAACTCCGATACAAAACTTGCATATGAGAAATACTTATGACTTGTACCATGGAGTGTTCTCATGAGTGGATCGAATCCAGATACCATGTTCTAAAAATGTATCTATGATCTCTGATTGACACTCTTGTCCTTATGATCCGTAAGATAGAACTCAACTTATCAGAGAGAGCACACTAGTCTTAATTCATTTGTTATTTCCATAACAATGACTGACTAGGGATATTTATAATGAAGTCTTATTTGTTTCAAGGTCTTACAACCATGTGCCTCACACATGATAACTTAAACTGAAACAACATTCTTGGATAGTTCTATCAATTGATATGCATAGGAATACAAAAAATAAAACAAATGCCTCATTTATTAACTAAAGTATTTTATTACAATGTATTGGGGCTAGGGCTTACACTAACAGGATAGCCATACTCCAAGGGAACCAAAGTGTAGCCAGGGAAACATATGTTATAATGCTTAAAGAAGCAAAGTAGGCCCTTCCAATTGACTTGATGGATGTCCCAACGTATGCTGCTTGAAAAGAAAAATCGATAGATTCATTATAAGAGGTAGAGCTATTACCTAGAAAAATAGTGAAGATAACCTCAAAAAAGTTAAGCTTGAAACTAGAGCCTTTATTGGTCGTACTTAAATTTTATGCAGATGTTTTCTTATAGAAACAGTCGGATATAACCAGAATTTCACCAGATGTCATATGACACTCTTTAAGCATATAGCCAAAATGTAAACCTGTTAAGTAGAAAAAGCACAATCACACTCCAGAGAGATAGGTGGTGATAAATGAAGAAACATATACTTTATTGAGAAATGGGTTTATTAGGGAGGTGTTCTATCTGAACTGATTATCTAACATAGTGTTAGTGAAGAAAGCCAATGAAAAGTGGAGAATGTGTGTAAACTTTACTGACCTGAATAAAGCATACCCGAAACATAACTACTCATTTTTGAACATCGATATGTTAGTAAATTCGACGGTTGGGTTCGAGAAATATGCCTTTACGAATGCCTCGATAGGCTATCATTAAATTTTTATAAGTCCGAAAAATGAGGAAAAAATAGCATTAATAACCCTTAGGATGACTTATTGCTACAAGGTGATGCCATTCGGATTCATGAATGCAACAGCCACCTATCTGAGGTTGATGAACAAACTGTTTGCAGGGCAGATAAGTCAAAATATGGAGATTTATGTCTATAATATGATTGTTAAAACTAGAATTCCATCATACCTACCTAAGGAGCTCGAAAAAACGTTCTCCACCTTATGAAAATATGATCTTAAGTTGAATATAGACAAGTACACCTTTAGGGTTCGTTTCAATAAATTTCTAAGCTTTGTAATTTTAAAAAGGGGAATAAAAGTCAACCCTTTGAAAATTGAAGCCATTTTAAGGCTGGAGCTATTGAGATCAATTAAGAAAGTGTAGATGTTGAATGGGAAGATTACCGCACTCGAGAGATTCATCTCTTGCTTTGCTAAATGGTGTCTTCTGTTCTGTAGATCTTTGAAAAATTTAAAGAATTTCAAGTAGAGCTCAGAGCGTTAGTCTACCTTTGAATACCTTAAAAAGTTTTTAAGTTCGCCTCCACTTCTCAGTCGACTACAATCGGGCAAGAATTTGTTCATGTACTTATCAATTTCTGAAGGAGCAATAGGATCAGTCCTAATCAAAAAGGGAAATACTCAATAATACCCTATGTACTATACTAGTAAAGTCCTCTAAGGTGCCAAGCTAAGGTATCCATTCCTTGAACAGTTAGCCATAGCTTTGGTCAATTCAACAGTAAAGCTTTGCCCTTATTTCCAAGCATATACCGTGGTGGTTCAAACCAATACTCCTCTAAGGAGGGTATTGCAAAAGCTGAAGTCGTCAAGAAGGATAACTGAATGGACAGCTCACCTGGGAGAATTTGATATATGGTATGAGCCCCGCTCAGCAATAAAAGCATAAGTGTTGACAAATTTCGTGATCGAGCTTTACGCTCCCCCTACTGAGCTGGATAAGGTAACTTGAAAGTTATATGTTGATGGAGCAGCTTTATCGAATGGAGTAGGGGTAGAAGTCATACTATTAAGTCCTATAAGGATATTTATATGAGGGATAGCTCGGGTGTCTTTTCAGAAATCCAATAATATGACAAAGTACGAAGCACTTTGTTTTGGGTTGCAACTCGCCCTTGAGGTAAAACCTGTAATAATCTAAACACCGAATTAACCGTGAACAGTATTTTCTGACAGTGAATAGTAAATCTGGGCTGAAAAGTACATCTGAAAGTGAAAATATATATTATTTGACAATAAAAAAATATTGATCATGGTAAGTCCGGGAGTAAAATTTGAAGTAAAATCGAAATTAAATAATCAAAAATACAAAAAAAGGTAGCAAGTCAATTTCTATTATAGGAAAACTGACTTAAATTTTCATAAATTTTTAAAGATAGCAAACGAATATCAAAAATTACCAAAATTTACAGATATTCCTTAAATTTTATGTAGAATATTTTGGTAATAAAAATAAATTTTTGGGAACAATGGTATTTTTAAATCGGATCAATTTAATCGAACCGGATTGAAAACGAAGTTCAATTGAGCCAAAAATTTGTGTACTACCTATTTTTGATGTGATAAGAATGATGGAATCATCATTAGAGTGATTTTAAGTTAAAAAGTGAGAGAATTTAATTAGGAACTTAAATGGACTAAAAATGAGCTTTTAGTTAAATTGGGCTAGGCCCATTCGATTGGCCCAAGTTTGGCCTATTTGAGAGGAGTATATAAGCTAAGAAAATCTAAGAAACCTCTAGATTTTTCCAGCTCTCCTTCTCCTCTCCTTGTGGCAGAACCCCTATCTTTTTCTCTCTCTCTCCCTAATTTCTTCTATTTCACTCAAAATTCACACTTAAATCCAATATAACAAACTTGATTCTATCCCTCTAGATTAATAATCAGCCATCTATCCTTTAATTTGAGCAAATGAATCAAGAAAAATCAAGGCTGAAAAGCTTAGGTATTAAGGTAAGCTTTGAGAAATTGATTAGCTTACTTTAATTTTTAAGTGTTTCTCACTAGTTTTGGGTGTCTAAAATTCAAATATGTGGTCAATTTATGCATTTGAGATTAAAAAAAACTAGGCTTTAACAAGCTTTAAAATTCGGCCATGGTAGGTGAAGAAGAAGCAAACTAACTTGCTAAGGCTAAAGGCAAAGAAAATGAAGCTTAGGCAAGGAAAAGTAAGAAGAAAAGGTTAGTGGCTAATAAATCCTACCATTTTCATTTATTTTGAATTAATTTTGGTTATGTAATTTAGGAAAAATAAGTTAAAATGATGAGTAATTGAAATTGATGTTAGATTAATGCAATTAGACCTTGAATATAGCCATTAGTATGCATAAATTAAATTAAGAGAATTTTTAAGATAAAATTTTAGGGTGGCCGAAATTAACCCTAAAGAAAATTAATGTATATTTTGTGCAATTTTGGTAATTAATGATACAAAATAAACCTAGAACTGTTAAATGATGTCCATGAATTTTTAGAAAATTTATGGAATTTATTTGAGAATTTTTAAGTTGAGTACATGTGTAGGTATAAAGTGTATATGATAAATTATTGTGAAATAATTCATAAAATGACTGAAAAATAATAGTAATTATAAAATAATGTGCATATAAATTTTTATAAAATTTATATGAATTACTAGAATATTTTTGAAATAAAACATTGAATATGTTTAATTGAAAATATTGAATTATTGAGAAATAATTCAATAAATAAGTAAAAGATGATAATTTAATGTGAATTAATTTACATTATGTATAAAGGGAAAGAAAAAGTCAATTGATAATTTTTTTGAAAATAAAAGTTATTGAGTTATAATACTTAATTTAAGTGAAAATAATGAATTATATTGATATAATTCAGAAACCATCCAAAATTAGTTAAAAAATTGTTGTTTAATTTATTAGAATTAAAAGACCATAAAAAGTATAGTGAGTAAAATGATTGTATTGAATTATTACGAAATAATTCATTGTTCGAAAATAAAATGGTGAATTATTAAAAAATAATTCACAAACCGTATAAAAGTATTGCATATTCCGAACAACTGAAATTCCAGATAGAAAAAGTAAAAAAATTGTTAAAAGTCAAAAATATAAAATGAAATATAAAGGCAAAATATTAAATTATTAAGAAATAATTCATAAACTGCCAAGAAAATGTGAATTATAATGATATAATTCACAGAGTATGTAAAAAGGTATTGAAAAAATAATGGGCTAAAGTAGTGAACTAAAAAGACTTTGAAAAAAATAAAAGATAATACATAAAGTGACCCTGGTGAAGTATGATGACATAATTTATGAACTGTATAAAAGACACTGAAAAAAAGAAAAAGTTATTGAATAGTAAAAAATATTGAACCGAAAATTGAATAATAAAGTGTAATATGTAAAGTGATAGTGGTGAATTATGATTTGATTTGTGACATAAAAGTGATCTGCATACAGGTTGACACGACCTGAGAAGAAAGACCGATAAAGATTTTTGATATTGAGATTAGTTAGCTTAAGAGTAAGTACGTTCAATTAGTGAAGATGTTTTGGAATCATTAAACGTGAAAGAAGTATAGATGAAACAATAGTATCATATCCTCTACTCTTTGATATTAGTAAATTTCAAGGACGAAATTTCTTTTAGTAGGGGAGAATTGTAATGGCCTGAACACCGAATTAGCCGTAAACAGTATTTTTCTGATAGTGAATAGTAAATCTGGGCTGAAAAGTACATCCGAAAGTAAAAAATATTTTATTTAATTATCGAAAAATATTGATCATGGTTAGTCCGGGGTGAAATTTGAAGTAAAAACGAGGTCAAACAGACCTCCAAAAGTAAAAAATACGAAAAAGGTAACGAGTAAATTTCTATTATATGAAAATTGACTTAAATTTTCATTAACTTTTAAAGATAGCAAATGAACTCCAAAAATAGCTAAAATTTGTAGATCTTACTCAACTTTTATGTAGAATATTTTGGTAATAAAAAGTAAAATTTTCGAAAACACCAGTATTTTTGAATCGGATCAATTTATTCGAACCGAATCAAAAATGGACTCCAATTAAACCAAAAATTTGTGTATTACCTATTTTTGATGTGATGAGAATGATGAAATCATCATTAGACTGATTTGAAGTTGAAAAGTGAGATAATTTAGTTAGGACCTTAAATGGATAAAAAATGGGCTTTTAGTTAAATTGGGCTAGGCCCCTTCAATTGGCCCAAGTTTTGCCCATTTGAGAGGAGTATATAAGCTAATAAAATCTGAGAAACCCCCAGATTTTTCCAACTCTCCTCCTCCTCTCCTTGTGGCCGAAACCCTATCTCTTTCTCTCTCTCCCTAATTTCTTCTATTTCACTTAAAATTCACACTTAAATCCAACATAACAAACTTGATTCCATCCCTCTAGATTAATAATCAGCTCTCTATCCTTTGATTTGAGCAAAGAAATTAAGAAAAGTCAAGGTTAGAAAGCCTAGATATTAAGGTAAGCTTTGAGAAATTGATTAGCTTTGTAACACCCTTATTCCCTACATAGTTGTAAACACTATATCCTGTATCATTAAGCATGCTTGCCAGGTTTAATGCTCGAAATATATTTTTTTTCAAACTTCAAACATAAATCCGACATATAAACTATACTATTAACACTTTACTGCATACTTAAGAGTATTTTTAAACAATACAATATTTACATCTATTAATCATATGTACATCACATCCTTGTCAAAGTAAATAAGAATCTTGTAATCAAAATGCATTCAACAATAGACTATACTTTCAATCTCTCTCTTGTGTTGGCCATCCCGCTGCAAATATCATCCCAAGGAAAAATTCATACTTGCAACCTACACAAATGAAACACCCGTGCTAAGCTGTAAAGCTTAGTGGGGAACAAAAACATATGGATGACCCTTTTAAAGGTCGTCAAGATGAAAATCCATATATACACATCTTAAAGCAAATAAAGCAATCATTATAAGCAATATTCACAATAATCTTCCATAATTATATTCTCTTTTGCTATACTTATAACCAATATCAATACCTATTGATATTTTCTTTGCTTATCAATTTATTACCTCTATCATTATTCATTTATTACTTTAAATTCTATACATCAAGCTTACTTTCTGGATTTCTATATGTTACTCTTGACCAATTATTTTGAATTATTAGTTGTCAAACATTGATGATTATATTATTCATGTATTAATATCAATTTCCAAACATATTAATAACTATGTCATATTTCTATCACTTATTTACAAATATTTATATATATATACTTCATCTATACTTTATGAGTTCCCAAATTTTGATTTTAGTGATCACTTTGATATACTTAACTATCTTAGAAACATGGTACTGTATTCAGATAAATTTTATTCCTTATACATATGTATAATATATTCCATGTATAAGATGCATTCTCATTCGTTTGAATACTTACTATTTTTATTAAACTATTATATCTTTACCTTGTATATTTTTCAACTTTTAAAGCATTTCGATATTACCATTGCTTCATCAGTAATCACACTCAGCACACTTTATATATACACATTTATTTAACATGTAATCAATGGATTAGAAAATCTTGACAATTCTAACAACTTCATCAGTAATCACACTAAACACACTTTATATATATACATTCCACTCATTTAAGCAATTTCGAACATTTGAAAATAACTATAAATAGCATACATACCATGTGTTACTTGATAACCTCTATTTATTTAAACTTATAAAAAAATACAAGCAAATCATGTCAGACATGTAATAAAGCAATATCCTTAACCTTATATGATGCTTGCTTTGTACTTTCTACTTTAATGTCTGTACTGTACTTATAGTTTAGCTTGCCTAAGTTTGAAAGGTGGATAACGGGATTGGTGGATACCCGAGGGTATCAAAATGGTGGATATCCAAAGATATCAAAACTATAAACCCAAATGGATCAACTGTATGGTGGACCGATCAAATGGACCCAAACGGGGTCAACTAACAACCCAGTTGGGGCTATGAATGATCCAATAGGATCAACTGTATTTTAGACCTAAAAAGGTCAACAGTGGCAGCTGCAACATCCCTACAGGCGCCTATCTATCCATAATTGAACTCTAATTGTAGGCAATACTCTATTTAATTTTCTTTTCATATATCATGCTTGCACTCAACTAGTCAATTTGTACATGTATAACCATAAAATAGACATATTATTGTCATTGCATAATTATGTATGCAAGGTTCCTATAATGCTTCACATACTTTATTAATCATGCTATCATTAGATTTCACATATTAATATAATCATACTATGACAATCATATAATATATCGTACATGTTCAAGTGCTCATCATAAAGCATGTCTTGTTATAAGAACTTTACACTATAGCACATAATATGGATGTGATCTTGTAAAAAGATTCATAATCACAAGTATATATATATATATATATATATATATATATATACACATGTATTCATATAGACATATAACAAGACAAGTACTTACTATTAAGCATATGTCATCACATTATGTATTTTAACATGTTATCAATAAGGCACTATATGTGAACATGATAATACTAATGTATTTATTTATTTCATAGTATAAGTGTATGTCGAAATACACATTTACTTTTCATAGGAGTACATACATATAAATAATTTTGCATATAACAAGCAAGTTTTTAATTTCAATCACATATGCAAAATATAATTGTCAACAATCTTTACTTAAATACATATGTGAACATGTATATATTTATATATATTTAAGGACTTTTATCAATAATTATATCACATGCTATATCCAATCCAATGTGTTATCATATAAACACATATTTAACATAATTTTATTTAAAGCAGATATAGAAAACAAATTAAAATTCTGCCTACACAAATCTGCATAGGGGAAGCATTCTAGGCCCAAGTTGTGAGCCACTTATGATTTTGAAAACGTCATTTTTAGGCTAAATGACCTTCTACAATCTTATTACCCTTTGTGTCTAGTTTTCAAAGCATCAAAATTCACCTTAATATCTTATCTATAGCTCAAGATATATGAGAAAAACTATAGGTTCAAGAACCAAAATAGTGTTTGTTATCACATAAAAAAATTCATAGAATAAAATTATGAAGGAATTAGACCAACATTTCTTCATCAAAGTTATATTTCCATGTCTCTAGTTTTACCAAAATTTTACTTTGTAGCATTTTAATAACTCTACTAAGATTTAAGCCCAATTTACTAAGGTCTGTTCCCTAACAGTACATCTAATCCCTATGAATTTCAAGTCAACATTTGACATGCTTGCATACTATTTTAATTCATACTTCCTACATACAAAATGTGCATATAGGAGTCTATTATGCATAGGAATTAATCTCATAGCATTCTGACCATTGTACACAAAGATATCTAATTTTTACGACAAACTGTTCCATAATTAGCTTGTATGGATGTTTCTTTAATAGAAACTTGCAATTACATTAAATTTAAGTTGTAGATAAACTCATGGTATAATAGGAGTTAAGTACAAAATTACGTTTGTTCCAACCCCAGTCATAGTATGGCAACAGTATTCAGATAAGGTAGCTATAGAGGCTTCAATATCGATTAAATACAATTACAAAATAAATTGCTTTCATTTATGTACATATCTATGCCATACTATAGATTAAATTATTAATTTAAATTAATCTAAAAATCCTTAGTTCCTACTTTATAGATATTATAATTATCCATTAACATGCTCATCTTAGTAAGGTTGTTGATTGAGAACTTGTTAATTGAGTCCTTAAGTGATTAACAATGTATTTGCAATTTTTCCTTCATGCTAAATATACTCACTCTCTACTGCTCACTGTTCGATTTTTGCATAACATTTTTCACATGGAAAACGACATTTTTCAGGAAACTTTTCTCCTTAACAATTTATACTTAAGATCTTAACTATATACTATAAAAATTCAAGTCATTTTAATGTATATCCCAGGAGTTATAACATAAGAAACACCTACTGTTCCAATGACCCGCCAAATGCAAAAGGGCTACTGTTTTGGGAATTTTTTAGGACCTTAGAGGCTAAATTTCATTATTGTTATTTCTATAACATTTGTAGGCACAGAAGTCCCGGTTCTATCCCAATTAGAATCATCAAATTCGGAGTTCAAAAACTCAACTTATGATCAAAATAGTCATTGGAGGTCAATCCGAATTTCTGGACAGTACTTTCACGTTAATGCCTAATATATTAATTCAAGTCAATATACTTATAAAATCCATAATCAACACAAGTATTAATTCATGCAAGAAATAATAGTTTTCAAACCTGGACATGCAACTCAAATCTTTTTTAAATTCTCCTTCCACTCTTAATCCTTTGCAAGCCCTTTTTCCTTGTTTCTTCTACCTTCTTTTTCTCCTTTACATCAATTCATTCATTCAACATCAATCTTCCAACATTTATCTTAATCCATCATTAACCAAAATAAGAAGAAGATGAAGAAGAAGAGATGAACTATCAAGTTAAGATATTTACCTTATAGTTTTACACTAATGATCTTGATTAAATAACATACAAGTATTTTCTCTTCAAGAATACCTTGAGAAATAAAAAATGGCTTTAAGAAATGAGAAGAAGAAAGAAAATTTCTGTAAATTTCTCTATAAATTATGTCCCTCACTATCTTTTCTTACCTTTCTCTTTCATTCCACTAGTAAATGGCTATTTATAATAGCTAGAAAAAATTCCCTTTTTGGTGCCTTAAAAAATTGCATGTTCCACTAATTTCTTTCCATCTTTTGTATGTTTTACATTGACTCCTCCATTTCTTGCATGTTATAAATTAACCTATTCATTTTTCCTTCTCTTAAATCAACCTCTCAAGTCCTTCTTTTATTCACATTTGACCCTTAAGATGTCATATTTATAAATTGACCCCTAAACTAAAACTTCATACTTCAATTACAACCTTGAATATTATTATACCAACATAATAATTTAATTATGCCCTTATAAAATTCATACCATATAATTCACACATTTATCACATAATTAATGATAACTTAACAATATTTTTGCCCCAATCAATATCTTAACTCTTAATAATTCATCCAATAATGCTCAATTAGGCTTTAATAACATATAATTGCCCTTAAATTCTACTAAGGCCTATTTTGGGTCCTTACAAGCTTAATTTGATTTTTAAATGTTTCTTACTAGTTTTGGGTGCCTAAAACTCAAATATGTGATCAATTTATGCATTTGAGATCAAAAAACTAGTATTTAACAAGCTTTAAAATTCGGCCATGGTAGGTGAAGAAGAAAGAAACTAACTTGCCAAAGAAAAAGGCAAAGAAAAGAAAGTCTAGGCAAGGTAAAGCAAGAAGAAAAGGTTAGTGGCTAATAAATCATACCAATTTCCTTAATTTTGAATTAATTCCCTGTAGTAATTTAGGAAAAACAAGTTAAAATGATGAGTAATTGAAATTGATATTAGATTAATGCAATTAGACCTTGAATATAACCATTAGTATGTACAAATTAAATTAAAAAAAAATTTAAGGTGAAATTTTAGGGTGGCCGAAATTAACCCTAACAAAAATTAATGTATATTTTATGCAATTTTGATAATTAATGATACAAAATGAACCTAGAGATGTTAAATGATGTCCATTAATTTTTAGGAAATTTATGAAATTTATTTGAGAATTTTTAAGTTGAGTTCATGTGTAGGCATAAAGTGTATATGATAAATTATTGTGAAATAATTCATCAAATGAGTGACAAATGATAGTAATTGTAAAATAATATGCATATAAATTTTTATAAAATTTATATAAATTACTAGAAAATTTTTGAGATAAAATATTGAATATGTTTAATTGAAAATATTGAATTATTGAGAAATAATTCAATAAATAAGTCAAAGATGATAATTTAATGTGAATTAATTTACATTCTGTATAAAGCGAAAGAAAAAGTCAATTGATAAATTTTTTGAAAATAAAAGTTATTGAGTTATAATACTTGATTTAAATGAAAAATAATGAATTATATTGATGTAATTAATAAACCGTCAAAAATTAGTTAAAAGAATGGTTGTCTAATTTATTAGAATTAAAAGATCATAAAAAGTATAGTGAGTAAAATGACTGTATTGAATTATTATGAAATAATTCATAATTTGAAAATAAAATGGTTAATTATTACAAAATAATTCACAAACCATATAAAAGTATTAAATATTCTGAACAACAAACATTTTGAATAAAAAAGTAAGAAAATTATTAAAAGTCAAAAAGGTAAAATAAAATATAAAGGCAAAATATTGAATTATTAAGAAATAATTCATAAACTATCAAGAAATGGTGAATTATAATGATATAATTCACAAAGTATGTAAAAAGGTACTGAAAAAAATAATGGGCTAAAGTAGTGAACTGAAAAGACTTTAAAAAATAAAAGTTAATACATAAAGTGATCCTGGTAAAGTATGATGACATAATTCACAAACTGTATAAAAGACACTAAAAAAAGAAAAAGTTATTGAATAGTCAAAACTATTGAACTGGAAATTGAATGATAAAGTGTAATATGTAAAGTGATAGTGGTGAATTATGATGCCATAATTCACAAATTGAGTATGTGACACTGAAAAAGTGACTGAAAGGAAAAAGTCCTGAAATAGTCAAAAGTACTGAAAAGACTAACTAAAAAAATATACTGATTAAAAAGGTATTTGTAATTGTTTAGAAATTGAAAACAATATTTTGGAAGTAAGTGATTTTGCTCTTAGCAATTGTCAGGCAGCAAAAGTCTTACTCAAGATATAATTGGCTAGACATAAGAACATCCTATATTGCGGTGCAAGTCATGACAGCTTGCTTTACTATGGTAGGATTTTTGATCTCCATAGTATTTGTTTCTGTACTGATCTGATATCTGCTCTATGACTTGATCTTTCGGGATCATTTTCTCAATTTATTCTGTATGTGACCCTGTATATTGTACTAGGGGCATATTGATAAGAATAAATCAGAATTTCAAAGGTAAGCTAAAAGTAAAAGTTAAAAATAAAAAAGAACTTAATTGAAAGAAATGAAAAATTTTGGAGCAAAACTGTAATTTCTCCAAAAATTATACTTAATGAGCAAAAATAAAAAGAGAATATTTTACAAGAGTAAAATAGTAAATTAACGATTAAATAGTCCGAAAATGAGCTTCTGCAAAGAAAAAAAGGATTAAAACGTAATTTTATAAGAAAAATTAAAATAAGGACCAATTGGTATTTTGTATACCAATTATTGCTTCGAAAATGAAAAGTTTGTAAAATGATACTAATTTTGTATTTAAAGTTTAAAAATGGTAATACCGTAATTAATTGAAAAATTAATGACTAAAAAAAGAAATTTTATAAGTCAAAGTCAACTGAAAAGTAAAAACGAGCAAATGAATGACAATTTTGTAGTTGCAAATGAAAAAGTGGCAATTCTGCAATAAGTGTGTGAAAAGGACCTTTTTGTAGAAAAAAAAGAAAATAAAGACTTATTTGAAAAGTTTTTCAAAATAACTGTATCACTTTGAATTAAAGGTTAGAAGCATTTATAATTTTAATTTGATAAATAGTTAAGAAAGTTAAAGTGAAATAAAAAAATAAACAACAAAATTGTAGCTATTGTATTAAAAGAATAATTTTGTAATTAACGAAGAAATTGAGTATTAAATTGAAAATTTGCCATTATAGTAGCAATTAATAATGTAAATCATCAAACGAAATAATATTTGTACTGAATTGCTCAAATAAGAAATTTTGCTGAAAAAATAAAAATCAAGCCAATAAAAAAGTTATACATCAAAAGTTAAGTAAAAGTAAAAGTAAGAAAAGTAATATCAATTTTGTAATTGAATTACAAAAAGGAAGTATTTTTGTAATAAATTGAAAGGTTTAAAATTAAAGAAAAAAGTTTACCAAATTTTTGACAATGAATTGAAAATACTGTCAAAAGATTAAAAGTAACTTTTGATAAGACAAATATAAGATTTCACATAAATTATGTAAATATACTTAATTGAAAAATTTTAGGATTAATAGTCACCACTGAGCATATTTAGTACTCAACACGTAGCATTTACTGCCTGTAGATTCTAAAGATTTACGGGAGCATAGTATACAGTGGAGCAAGGTCTGTAGAGAAGAGATAGTCATAAATTAATTTTGTGTTATGGCATGTATATACTTAGATATTAAAGGTAAAAGATTCGACTGTATTTTGACTACTATTATTATGATAGTAAATATTGTTATATCTGTAAATGGGTGAGTGTCAGTAAGTGATTCAGAATGGATATGTTTGATATGTCAATGAATGTTTGAAATGTATATTGTTGACTATTATAGTCTGTTGTACCTCTATGAGACTGTATTTTTGTTTGATTTTTCAGGAGGCTATTAAGTATATAGCCGTTACACTACCGAATTTTTAATACAATGAATTGCTTATTAAAAAAAAATTTACAGCTTACCACTTATTTTCGCATCAGAAAAGACTGTTCAGATAAGGGTGTTACATTTTGTGGTATCAGAGTAAAGATTTAAGCGGTCCTAAGATCGGAGTGAGTTAAGATTTAGTAATAGGTTCATTTGTATATACATGCCAATTGTAAGTGAATAAGTGTTAGGAGTCTGACGTGTACTTGCTACTCTTTTTGTTTTAAAGTGAAAAGTTGATATTTGACTGAGATTTTCAGGTGTAAAGGGATTGATTTTGTACGGTAAAGATAGTAGTAGGTCAGAATGAAAGTATTGCCGCTTGACGCCTTTTGGAGGCTAAAGCAGGAAGATAAATTATTGACTGAAATTGAGCATAAATTTGAGTGCCATAATGTCTATGTGGATGAGAATTAGTCTATTAAAGGACAAAATAAAAAGTGTGTCAGAGATTTGGAAAGCGATTGTATATTGAGTTCAGACAGATTGTAAGGAACACAGAGATATCTTGACTGGAGTGTTATGTTTTAAAATGCTATTAAGTTAAAAGCTATACAGTCAGAGGAGGTTTCTTATGGTTGAAATTGTTATGATCATAAGTTGAGGTCATTTAAGATGCTTTATATTCTTGTCAATGATTCCTTTACAAGTGTGGAAAATTGATTAAACATTTCATAGTATTAGGATGGGATAAAATATCTGCATCACATGAGAATACACATTTGTATTGTATTGCATACATGAAATCATTCATTCATTGCATAGCAATAAACATTATTTGATAGCATCTGAACTACATTATATCATATGTGTAGGCCCCTCCTAATAAGAAAAATTGACAGGATATATGATAATCATAGTGATCACCTGATAGCAAGAAAAGGGAATGGTGTACCCAAGATTTTTTTTTTCTATTAGATGTGGCCATTATGAGTTATTGGTCATGTCAATTAGATTTGCCAATGCACCGACTGCCTTTATGGATTTGATAAATGTGGTCTTCTATCCTTATTCGGATCCGTTTATGGTGGTCTTTATCAATGATATTCTGGTATATTTCAAGATACCGAAAGAGTATGATAATTATCTAAGAGTTGTTCTGCAAGTATTAAAAGAAAAGTAATTATCTGCCCAGTTTAGTTAATATGATTGCTGGCTAAATTTGGAATTCTTGAATTTAGTTGGGTACTACAGAAAAGTTAATGTAGTGGCTGATGTACTCAGCATAAGACTTCATATCTGGTAGGAAGAATACATTCAAATGAAAATGTATAAATGAAGAATAAGTGTAAATGATTAATGATAGAATTTTTAGTTCTTTGAGCTGTGAATGCCAGTTTAAGTTTGGCTCCATACGGGATATTATTAGCTGAAATGTAAGTGAAGCCTAACTTCGTGTATCAGGTGAAAATAGTTCAGAAAGAAGATGATTGGTTGACAGTTACTATGAATAAGCTAAAAGATTCTTACTAAAGCCTACCAAGGCAGTAATACTTTGCATCCTAGAGATAACAAGATGTACCAGAATTTAAAAGCTTAGTAGTGATAGCCAGGTTGAAAGTGTGATGCAACAGACTTTGTGAGTAAAAAACTAATATGTTAGTAAGCGAAAGCGGAGCATCAGGTTCCTTCGGAATTGCTTTGACTTATAGTGATACTAGAGTGAAAATGGGACAAGGTGATCATTGATTTTGTTATTAGATTGTTTGTGCTTCAAAGAGGAGATGATATATAGGAGATTATTGATAGTCTCTACATTAGCACAGTGTTCCACCCTTAGACTGATGGTCAGTCAAAATGGACGATTCAGATATTAAAAGATTTATTGTGATCATGTGTATTTGAATTTGATAACAATTGAGGAAAATACTTGTCTTTAGCAGAATTTGCTTGCGACAAATAGCTATCAGTTCAGTTGAAAGATGGCTCTTTTGAGACATTGTCAGGAAGGAAATACATAATTCTTTTATTAGGTACAAAGAAGACGGTAGGATTTGATTTGATTTGTGATATAAAAGAGATCTGCATACAGGTTGATACGACCTGAGAAGAAAGACTGATAAAGGTTTTTGATATTGAGATTAGTTAGCTCAAGAGCAAGTACGTTCAATTAGTGAAGATGCTTTGAAACTATTAAACGTGAAAGAAGTATAAATGAAACAATAGTATCGTATCCTCTACTCTTTGATATAAGTAAATTTCGAGGATAATATTCTTTTAGTAGAGAAGAATTGTAATGATCTGAACATTGGGTTAGCCGTGAAAAATATTTTTCAATAGTGAATAGTGAATCTGGGCTGAAAAGTATATCTGAAAATGAAAAATATTTTATTTGACTATCAAAAAATATTGATCATGGTGAGTCAATGGGTGAAATTTGAAATGAAACCGAGATCAAATAAGTCTTAAAAAGTCAAAAATATAAAAATGATAGCGAGTAAATTTTTATTATAGAAAAACTGACTTAAATTTTTATGAATTTTTAAAGATAGAAAACGAATTTCGAAAAATTTTAAAATTTGTAGATCTTCCTTAAATTTTACGTAGAATATTTTGTTAATAAAAAATAAATTTTTTGGAAACATCGATATTTTTGAATCGAATCGATTTATTCAAATCGGATAAAAAATGGACTCCGATTGAATCAAAAATTTGTGTACTATCTATTTTTGATATGATAAGAGTGATAAAATTATCATTGGAGTGATTTGAAGTTGAAAAGTGAGAGAATTTAATTAGGACCTTAAATAGCCCAAAAATGGGCTTTCAGTTAAATTGGGCTAATTGCCCCAAGTTTGGCCCATTTGAGAGGAGTATATAAGCTAAGAAAATATGAGAAACCCCCAGATTTTTTCAACTCTCCTCCTCCTCTCCTTGTGGTCGAACCCTTCTCTCTTTCTCTCTCTCCCTAATTTCTTCTATTTCACTCAAAATTCACACTTAAATCCAACATAACAAATTTGACTCCATCCCTCTATATTAATAATCAACCCTCTATCCTTTGATTTGAGCAAAGAAATCAAGAAAAATCAAGGTTGGAAAGCTTAGGTATTAAGGTAAGTTTTGAAAAATTGATTAGCTTAATTTGATTTTTAAGTGTTTCTTACTATTTTTGGGTTCCTAGAACTCAAATATGTGGTCAATTTATGCATTTGAGATCAAAAAACTAGGGTTTAACAAGCTTTAAAATTCGACCATGGTAGGTGAAGAAGAAGAAAACTAACTTTTCAAAGCTAAAGGCAAAGAAAAGAAAGTCTAGGCAAGGTAAAGCAAGAAGAAAATGTTAGTGGCTAATAAATCCTACCATTTTTCTTTATTTTGAATTAATTTCCTTTATATAATTTAGGAAAAATAAGTTAAAATGATGAGTAATTGAAATTGATGCTAGATTAATGCAATTAGACCTTGAAAATAGCCATTAGTATGTACAAATTAAATTAAAAGAATTTTTAAGGTGAAATTTTATGGTGGCCGAAATTAACCCTAAAGAAAGTTAATGTATATTTTGTGTGATTTTGATAATTAATGATATAAAATGAACCTAGAGGTGTTAAATGATGTCCATAAATTTTTAAAATATTTATGGAATTTATTTGAGAATTTTTAAGTTGAATACGTGTGTAGGTATAAAGTGTATATGATAAATTATTGTGAAATAATTCATATAATGAGTGAAAAATGATGGTAATTGTAAAATAATGTGCATATAAATTTTTATGAAATTTATATGAATTACTAGAATATTTTTGAAATAAAACATTGAATATGTTTAATTGAAAATATTAAATTATTAAGAAATAATTCAATAAATAAGTAAAATATGGTAATTTAATGTGAATTAATTTACATTATGTATAAAAGTTATTGAGTTATAATGCTTAATTTAAGTGAAAAATAATAAATTATATTGATATAATTCATAAACCTTCCAAAATTAGTTAAAAGAATGGTTGTCTAATTTATTAGAATTAAAAGACCATAAAAGTATAGTGGGTAAAACGGTTGTATTGAATTATTACGAAATAATTTATAATTCGAAAATAAAATGGTGAATTATTATAAATAATTCACAAACCGTATAAAAGTATTGCATATTTTGAATAACCAAAATTCCGGATAGAAAAAGTCAGAAAATTGTTAAAAGTCAAAAAGATAAAATGAAATATAAAGGCAAAATATTGAATTTTTAATAAATAATTCATAAATGTCAAGAAATGGTGAATTATAATGATATAATTCACAGAGTATGTAAAAAGGTACTTAAAAAAAAATAATGGGCTAAAGCAGTGAACTGAAAAGACTCTGAAAAAAATAAAAGATAATATATAAAGTGACCCTGGTGAAGTATGATAACATAATTCACGAACTATATAAAAAATACTGAAAAAAAAAAGAAAAAAGTTATTGAATAGTAAAAAATATTGAACCATAAATTGAATGATAAAGTGTAATATATAAAGTGATAGTAGTGAATTATGATGCTATAATTCACAAACTGAGTATGTGACATTAAAAAAGTGACTGAAAGGAAAAAGTCCTGAAATAGTCAAAAGTACTGAAAAGACTAACTGAAAAAATGTACTGATTAAAAAGGTATTTATAATTGTTTAGAAATTAAAAAAATATATATTTTTAAAGTAAGTGATTTTACCCTTAGCAATGGTCGGGCAGCAAAAGTTTTACTCAGGATATAATTGGCTAGCTATAAGAGCATCCTATACCTCGGTACAAGTCATGGTGATTTGCTTTAGTATGATAGGATCTTTGATTTCCATAGTATCTATATCTATACTGATTCGGTATCTGTTCTGTGAGAATTGATCTTTTGGGATCATTTCTCAATTTGCTCTGTATGTGGTCCTGTGGGATCCACATTCTGTATATCCTATTTGAGAGTTTCTGTCATATTGTACTAGGGATATATTGATAAGAATAAATTAGAATTTCAAAGGTAAGCTAAAATTAAAAGTTAAAAATGAAAAAGGACTTAATTGAAAGAAATGAAAAGTTTTAGGATAACACTGTAATTTTTTCAAAAATTGTACTTAATGAGAAAAAATGAAAAGAAAATATTTTATAAGGGTAAAATAGTAAATTAACGATTGAACAGCCCAAAAATGAGCTTCTATAAAGAAAAAAGGATTAAAAAATAATTTTATAAGAAAAAATCAAAATAAGGACCAATTGATATTTTGTATACTAATTATTGCTTCGAAAATGAAAAATTCCTAAAATGATACTAATTTGTATTTAAAGTTCAAAAATGGCAATACCGTAATTAATTGAGAAATTAATGACTAAAAAAAATTTGTAAGTCAAAGTCAACTAAAAAGTAAAAACAAGCAAATGAATGACAATTTTGCAGTTGCAAATGAAAAAGTGGCAATTCTTCAATAAGTGTGTAAAAACGATCTTTTTGTAGAAAAAGGAATAAAATAAAGACGTATTTGCAAAGTGTTCTAAAATAATTGTATCACTTTGCATTAAATGTTAGAAGTATTGATAATTGTAATTTGATAAATAGTTAGAAAAGTTAAAGTGAAATAAAAGAATAAATAGCAAAATTACAGTTATAGTATTAAAAGAATAATTTTTTAATTAATGGAGAAATTGAATATTAAATTGAAAATATGCCATTATAGTGGCAATTAATAATATAAATCGTTAAACAAAATAATATTTGTACTGAATTGATCAAATAAGAAATTTTGCTGAAAAAGTCAAAGTCAAACCAATAAAAATGTTATACGTCAAAAGTTAAGTAAAAGTAAAAGTAAGAAAAGTAATATCGATTTTGTAATTGAATTGCAAAAATGAGGTATTTTTTGTAATAAATTGAAAGGTTTAGAATCAAAGAAAAAAATTTACCAAAATTTTGATAATGAATTGAAAATACAGTCAAAAGATTAAAAGTAACTTTTGATAAGACAAATATAATATTTTGCCTAAATTATGTAAATATGCTTAATTGAAAAATTCTAGGATTAATAGCTACCACTGAGCATATTTAGTGCTCAGCACGTAGTATTTATTGCGTGCAGGTTCTGAAGATTTGCAGGAGTATAGTTCACAATGGAGCAAGGTCCGTAGAGAAAATATAGTCATAAATTAAGTTTGTATTATGGCATGTATATACTTAGATATTAAAGGTAAGAGATTGGACTGTATTTTGACTACTATTATTATGATAGTAAATATTGTTATATCTGTAAATAGGTGAATGTCATTAAGTGATTCAGAAGAGTTGAAAAGAGCCCTGTTACAAGAAGCCCACAACATTGTTTTCACCATGCATCCAGAAAGCAACAAGATGTATCGAGAATTGAAATAATTTTACTGGTGGCCAAGAATGAAATAAGATATAACTGAGTATGTCTCTAAATGCTTAACATGTCAGCAAGTAAAAGCAGAGCACCAACTTCCTTCAGGATTCTGAATTCCATTCCCATTCCTCAATGAAAATGGGATAATGTTACTATAGATTTTGTCACAGGTTTACCACTACTCAGAAGAAACATGATGTTGTGTGGGTTATAGTAGATAAGTTGACAAAGGTGGCTCATTTTATACCAATCCGATCTAACTACTCGATGGGTAAACTGGTTGAGTTATATATAAATCAGATTGTTAGGTTGCATGGGGTACCAATATCAATCATTTAAGATTGGGATCCAAGATTTACTTGCAGATTTTGGAAAAGTCTATAACAAGTTTTAGGCACGAAGCTTCATCTTAGCACTGCTTTCTATCCTCAGACAGAAGAGCAATCAAAAAAGATTATACAAGTGCTGGAAGATATGTTAAGGGGCTGTATTTTAGACTTTCCCGTAAGTTGGGATAAATATGTGACCTTGATGGAATTTGCGTACAATGGCTATCAAACTAGCATTGGTATGCCACCTTATGAGGCACTTTTATGGTTGAAAATGTAGGACTCCCATTTACTAGACAGAATTGGCTGAAAACAAACTATCAGGTTCCTATATTATTAAGGATACTGAAGAAAAAATCCATCTTGTCAAGTAAAGGTTAAAAGAAGCTAGTGATAGACAGAAGTCATATGCAGACTTAAAAAGAAAAGATATTAAATATCAAGTTGGTGATGAAGTGTTCTTAAAGGTATCCCCATGGAGAAAGATGTTGTGATTTGGTAAGAAATGAAAACTCAATCCCAGATTTATAGACCCTTATAGAATTCTGGAGTGGATTGGATCGGTAGCATATAGATTGGATCTTCCAAGCGAGTTATCAAAGCTACATGATGTTTTTCATGTTTCTATGCTCCGATAGTATTGATCTGATGAGTCACATATCATGCCAGTGCAAGATATAAGTGTCAGCTTTGACTATACATATAATGAAGAGCCTAAGGCAATTTTGGTCAGGAAAATCAGACAATTGAGAAATAAAGAAATCCTCCTAGTCAAAGTATTATGGCAACATCATGATGTGCACGAAGCTACTTGAGAGCCTGAATATGTCATGCAGGCTCAATACCCATAACTATTTAATACAGGTATAAATTTTGGGGACGAAATTCTTTAAGGACGAGAGAGTTGTAATGCCCTTCATAATACCCTAGGAGAATATTTAGCTAATTAATAATATAATTAGCATTGACTGTGTATGTTAAAAATGTAAATGGATAGATAAGGACCTAATTGAAAGAGAGAAGGGTAAGTTTTGGGGCTAAAGTAGGAATTAAGGGGAGATGAGGACCTATGAGCAACTTTATCCTACAAATTGCCAAGTGTTCCAATAGAGGAAGAGAGGATGACAGAGATATTTTGAGAGGTGGCCGGCCATTCAAGGTAAATTCTTCCAGCCATCTTTAACCTCCATCAATCCTAAAATCTCTCTCTCAAAATTTCTCTCTAAAAAAGGTCTCTCTCTCCTGGTTTTTGTAAGAAAGAGAAAGAAGATCTAGTTACTAGCTTAATTGTTAGGTATTTTGCCTCTTTTTCTTTTCATGGTTTGCATAGTAGTTCATTTAAAAAGAATATGTATATGTATTTATGGTGAAATTTCTTTCTTAAAAGGTGAAAGCGGCAAGAAGAAGGGAAAAAAGGCTATACAAGGGTGAAGTTGAAGTTGTGAGCTTAAAAAGGTATGAGAACTTGCATGTTTATTAATGTATACGCTTTATTTTTGAAATGATAGATGTGTTTATTGATGCTATTATACATTCTTTGAGTTGAAATTAAGCTTGAGAATGGTTTAGAATTGAATTATATAGGTGGTGTTTAAAGACACAAAAATCTATCTTAGGATTCCATTGACCAGTATGTACTATTTTGGTTATAACTTGAGCTATAGTTATTCAAATTGATAAATTTCAGTTGGTATAGAAACTAGACACATGTATCTTAATTTTGTTAGAAGAAACCAAGAACTAATTTTCACTGTATGATAGTGAAATATTGAGTTGAATTCTAGTTGTGGTTGTTGCCTAGTCATTGGGAGCAATTTGTGGTTTTCTTTGAATATCTGGATATTTATAAGTCTGATTGAGATGATTTTAAGTGTTTTGAAAATTAGAAATACAGAACTATAACTTTGTAGAAGGCCATATTTGCTGAAAATGATGTTTAATAGGTCACAATTAGCTTAGAATTTGAGACTGGAAATCTACCGTTGGGGCATAATGGGGCTTACAGTTACTAAGTTTTAGCTAGTAACTGTAAGGTAGGCTAGTTTTTAGTCCCAAACCAAAACTGACCCTATCTCATGATTACTAGATTATTAGTAGTAATCATGACTCCTTCTCGTAACCTTAGATCACAGTTAATAGCCCATGATTAGTAACCTTGAGGTAGATGTCTTTTAGTCCAGAATCTTATGATAACCTATCTCACGGTTACTAGGCTATTGGTAGTAACAGTGACCCCTTTTCCGTAACTTGAACTCATGGTTAACATCCTATTAGTAGTAATCGTGATGTATTTAGTCTTTAGTCCAGAACCTAATAGTAACCTATGTCACGGTTACCATGAATTGGGTAATAATCGTGACCCTTATTTCACGACTTCGACCATGGTTACCAAGATTTGGTAGTAACCGTGACCCTTCCTTAAACTTCAAGACCTAGAGTTTCAAGACTCCATAAGAGGATTAAGTTCTTCCTAAAACCTGTCGAGCATCTTAAAATTAAATATATAATCATATACGACTTTAATTGTATGAATTGTAAAGAAATATGAAGGCAAGGTTATAGTAATTGATGCATATATGTATTTACTTGAATATGAATGCATGAATGCTCTATATTGACTATTCATTGGTGATTGTGGTTTATTCTGAGTTGGCTGAAAGCTATATTGTGTTAATATGAATTAATGATATATGAGATATGATTTATGTTGCCCGCACATAAAATTTAATGTTTGATAGATAGGTATGCCTATAAGGTTATAGTCACAGCTACTACAATTTGAATCATTTAAGTCCACAGCATGTCCCCATTGGGACCATAGTTTTAACCCCGATTGAGTTCACAGATTTACTACGTTCGGGTATTTATATATTTGATACCTTCAGGTATCCACAACATCCGTTATCCACGCCCATAGGATTTTAGCAGACAGTTCTCAAAATATATACCGGTATATCTAATAAGGTTAATGAATGAAATTATACTTTCATTGTACATAAATGATACAATTATTGCTGCTATAATTGATTTCGATAATATCCTTAGTAATGGTTATTGTTGGGATGAATGCTCTTTCTTTGGCATTGATATTGCATGCTTGGTGATAACCACTGTGAGTGATTATCAACATATTGTTATGTTCCCCACTAAGCTATATAGCTTAGCACGAGTGTTTATCCGTGTAGGTTTGCAGGCTAGGCCTTTTCTTCAGGAACAAAGCCAACAACTTTCGAAGTCCACATCAAATTAGGAAGAATAACTTTGATGTACAAATTGTATTTTTGTTATCTTTTTGGTTAGATCATAATGTATCTCTTATCAAAAGAATGTAATGAAAGCAACAAATTTTGTAATTAATACCTCAGAGCATGATTGTAATGTAACAGATTCAGATTTATATAACTTGTGTATAATGTATGTACATATACGTATTCTATAGATGACTCAACATGATATGATATAGAATTGCAGAAAATTATTATTATCTCCTGTATTAATTAATAATGAAATGAAAATAAGTAACAGGAACATGGATAGATTAGTGTGGTCATTACACATATAATTGCTTTTGTTTGATAATTTCATCGTTTACATAATGTAACATCTCAGCTTGGCAGCTTAAGCCAAAAATACGATTATTAAATAACAGTATAAGCTCAGTCCGGCAGCTTAAGTCGAGAGCATTTTTAGCAAATTTATCATTCATTGATTGAACTAAATCTTAGAAGTTTATTAATGTTTCGAACTGCTCTTAAATATCTGAATATCCTTTGAGATAGTGAACTTCGATAATAACAAATACGAAATACTAAGATAGTGTATCAGAGTTCAAATAAAAAAGATTTCATTAAAGAATGGTAGACTACATAATTGCAAAGGCCACAGTTAAAAATAAAAATCCTAACTACTAATCATCAGGATAAATATCTTCCATCTAAAAAAAGTCTTCACTTAGATATCTCTCTTTGATAGCCTTCATAAGCTTATCTCCATAAGCAACACATTGCTCAACAGTTAAATCCAGAGCCTTGTCCTCTAAATAGGTGCATTTCTCCTTTAGCTTAGCTCGATCTTATCGAGATCGGCCTTTTCAGCTCTAATCTTTTTAAGCTCGACATTTGATTCGATGAGCATAGCTTGGGTATCCTTATGCTCCTCATTTTCCTTTGCTAGTAGAGATTCAAGATTGGTGATCTTTTTGGCAGATCTTTGGATGCCTTCTTCTGGTCCTCCATCGCTTTTTTGGCCTTAGCCTTTGCATCCTTTACTCTTTTCCCTGAGTTTGATACTTTTTGCTTTGCAACCTTGAGTTTTTCTTTCAGTTCAATTGAAGTTTTCCTCTACTCCTTCATCAAGAGAATGAGCCAATTTATTTTACCCCATCACAGTGTTAGGGAGAATAAAACTCTATGAAAGGAATGCCAGTTTAGAATGTTAAAAAAAAATAAAAATACAAAAAAAGGAGAAAAGAGGAAGAAGCTTACATCTACTTGTTGTCAATGCATGATAAAACATAGATGATTAGTTGAAAAATTGATAAAAGGTAACATTTCTTCTGGGATGCAAGTAAGTAAAAAATAAAAATTATTGAACTCAGCATTAGATTTATTTTGCAAAAAGAATGCTCGAACTTCATCCAATAACTTGTCGAATTTCTTAGTTCTGTCAACAAAGAAGGATAAATTTTTGCCTCCCTCAATAAGAGAAGAGGAAAGACCAAGCAACAGGAAAGAAGGCCAACCTTGATCAATTAAGGGAGATGGATTGGCAGACATAAAAGGGGGAAAAGCATCTAAGATGATAATGGCACTAGAAGGACTATTGTTGGCAGGAGAAGTAGGTGCCGTACTTGTTGGAATAGGTGGGGAAAGAGTAGGAGCCCAATTGATAGGAACAAGGGCTCGAGACTAGTTTGTTGGAATCGAACTCTTATTGACCTTAGTCTTCTTCGGCTTTTCCTTCATATGATCTCTAATGGACTGCTTGAAACCCCTCTTTATAGCTACAAAATATAGACATAATAAGGAAATATCAGATTTATAACTTAAAAATAAAAGTAGTTACCTTATTTCTTTCTTTGCTTGACTTTGTCAAATTTAGGGTCCAGCTGCTCATAGATATCTATCTTTTCTTGGGAAAACTCCCTTTATTGAGCAAAGGATTCTTCTTTTTGTTGGGTAAGTAACAAAACATCATCATTCTTATTTACGAATCAACCCTAATTATGTCAAAATGGAAAGCCCTGACTGTTTTTTATGATAAAGAATCGATCTTTCCAGCCCTTTAAGCTATCAGGTTTACCAAAAAAGATGCCATAACTAGCTTGAGCTTGGATATAGTTATAGTCTTCGGACATAACCCAAAGTCCAACCATATGGGTAGTTTTAAATAATCTAAAATTTAAGTTGATGCCTTATTCCAATGTCCACAATTGGAGGGTGAAAAGAGTTAACCAAGCATTAGGATAAACCTAGTAGATTGTGAGGTTGTAGAAATTTAGGAAGTCTAGCTCAAAGCGGGAAAGAGGAAGTGTCACCCCAGCTTGGAAGTCAGCTTCATAGACCACCATCTTCTTCTTATCTTTAAAATTGGCATTAGCACGGAGATGTTTGCCTGAAGCTCGGAAAGTGTATTGGTCGGGAATACACAGGGAAGTATGGAGATTAATAAGGTCTTTGATCTTAATTATTGATATGATAGACTTCACCTAAGTATTTTCTTTAGGAGCTTAATTTTTAGGAATGGAGGTTTTTCGGATAGAAGCTCGAATACACATCTCTTGGGTGCTATCATGTATGGATTATTGAGTTAAAGTGCTCGTTGAGGGCATCTTAAGTAAGTTATCTATCCGAAATTATCTAGAACCCTCTGATTCATTCATTTTTATAATGGTAATAAAAAAGAAATGAATGAGAAAAGAACGAAGATAAAGATCCAAGTTACCAACCTGGAAGAATGAAGGCGGTATGCAGAGGATGAAGCGATAAAGAAGATGAAAACTTGAAAGGAGGTTGGAGGGAAAAAGAAAAGCGCAAAAGTAAAAATGGAGCAGCAAAGGTGAAAATAAGGATTGATGAGAGGTATTTTTAGGGAGAATAAGCCGTTGGATGGTCGAAAAATGGATGGTAAAGATGTTCTTGGAGTACGGGACATTTAAGTACATCAGCTATTACGAGAAATTCAAGGAAGGGTAATTATGGCATTTACTGCCAGCACAAGGATCGAAAGGGCATTATCTCACGATTACTGCCAGCATGAAGGCCGAAGCGTTGCTTCATTTCTAACGGGTAATCCGGTTGTGAAGTTTTAAGCTAGTGTTCAGCTTTTCAAGATATAAATATCTCATACCTCGAAGAGACTTATGATAATCGGATTGGGCTTCAGGTCTAGGCCCAAAGTCTGGATTCTCAGACACTCGGGTCAACTAATATTCATAGGGAAGCATCCAATGATGTCATTTTGAAAAAAGTCCTGGTAGGATAGGTTTCGCTTCTTTCCTTCCTATTATGGTTGGACTTCCTGTATAGACAATACTTCTTCCTCAATAAAGACTCCTATAGTAGTAAGGATTCCAGATCAGAGTAACAAACTTACTCTTATAAATAGACACATTCAACATGTATGTTCTCTCTTAGCCAAATTTTACTAAAAATACTTATTATTCCTTTTCTGACTTGACTGTCGAAACGTCCCTGTAATATCCTGGTTTTGATTTACCCGAATAATAATCGAAATCGACCCAATTTTGTCCAAATTTCGTAATAAATGAATATAAAATAATGAGTGAAAAAAAGTTACAAGTTAATTTATTATTGATTTTGGGCTTAATTATTAAAGTATATAAGTTAGCGGGCTTAAATAAAATTTTACGGGACCAAAATTGAAACTTTGCCAAAACTACTCAATTTTGGCCTTTATTTTCTTTTTTTTCCTTAGCTATTCTAGAAGGCACATCCACCATTTCCTTTCTTCTTTCTTTTTTCTTTTTCTTCCTTTCTTTCTCTTCCTTTCTTTCTCTTCTTTATCTCGATCGTATTTTTACCTTTGCCGTTGTCGCTCTCCATTAGCCCCTGTACTGCCATTGTCGCCTCCACCTGAGCAACTATCGACGCCATTGCCCCTCTCCCTCTCATGCGACAGTGGTTGCGATTCTTTGGCTATCCTCTCTTGCTCGATTTTTTCCCTCAAATTTGCCCCCCTATTTGTTACTTCTCTTCTCTTAATCCCTAGGTAAGCCTTATTTCCCCTTTAATGGTTGTTTTATGATGAAAAATTAAAGAAAGAGTGAGGAGATTTAGATCTAGGGATTTTGGTAAAATTGGGGGTTTAATATTTATTTGAATTAATTAAGAATTTCTGAAAGTTGTTTAATTTTACATAATTAGTTAAAAATTTATGTTGGATTATGGATTTGTATAGAGAAAGAAGGTGAAGCAAGTGTGAAAGGGAAAGAAAGAGAAGAAAAATTATGATTTGGAGTTGTTAAAGCTGGAAATTTAAAAAATTGTTGATAAAAATAGGTAAGTGTTCAAGCAAATTTATTTTCCATATAAATATGCTTTATGTATGTTGAGATTTGAGTTGAAGTTGATTTTATTATAGTTAAGGTTAAAAATATTAAGGTGTAAATTACATAGGAATTATGTTTATAATTAAATGTGGATTTAAAGACCAATAGGTATACTTTATAGTTAATATAAATTGAGTAAGACCTTGCAATAGTCAACATAATTATATTGAAGTAGGATTATTAGTGAAAGAAATGAAAATGATAGTAAATGCATTATACGTTGGTCATTGAGCTGGAAGGATGTCTCAATAAGTTATAATTTAAAGGAGTGTTTAAATTAGTAACGATAAAAGTATATTTAATGTGAAAATTAGACATGAATATAGTTAAATAATGAATTAGTAATATTTAAAAATAATACAAGTTAAAGTAATGAAATTTGGAAATTTATCACATTTTGTCCTTAGTAAAATTAGATAGGAATTGGAGAAATAGGATAAGGTTGGCATGCCAATTAAGGATGTTTAGCAGTATTGCATCTTGATGTGGTTACCAAATTGAATGGCTCCGAAAGCTCTTCCGATGGATATGGTTAACTTGAGTCGTGGGCTGAACATATGTATGTATATAAATATATGTATATAAATGTGTGTGTGTGTATAAAGTAATATAAAAAACCTTAAACGTCAATGATGAGAAAATTAGATTAAATGGACCGAATGGTTCCGAAAATTCGATTTTGTATTTGATTTTCGTTTATCCAATTCATCATACAATTTCGCTGGATTTTACTTAGGGTAAATACAAAGCTTAATTATTAAGAAATTATTTAAGTAAATTGAAATTCTTAAGTTGAAAATAATTAGCTAGTTACTATTGGTTTATAATATTAATTAAACTTTAATTTAGAAGAGTATAAATAAATATAGAGTTATACATTTTAAAATGTTTTACAATAAATTTATGATTGTTTTGCCTAGAAATAAATGAAAAATGCTTATAGTTAAAAATTTATGTAGTTTCAAGTATGTTTTATGCAAATATTTCATATGCTTGGAAAAATAGAATTGCTTGAACACCACTAAGGTATATGCTTAGCGCGTAATTTTATTTCCGTGCGTAGACTTGAAGAAGTTTGATAGCTGATCTACTTTAAAATTTGAGTCACAACACTGAACTTGAAGAATTTTGAGGTGAATGCGCCTTATTCTTTTTGTTATTATCTTTATGTTTTCTATATATATATATATATATATATATATATATATATATATATATATATATATATATATATAGCTTTGGCAATTCTTATTGGAATTAAAATTTTAAAATGGCCCGTCTTTTATATTTTATATTAACTATTTATATACATTTTTAGATGAACTTCCATACTAAGTATTATACAACTAGATTAAGAAAAAAGATCTAATGATTGACCTCTTGTAAAGGCAATGAGATAACACATAATTTAACACAAAGCCATTATTGGAAATTTAGAATTAGATTGAGGGAAGTAGCTTAGTGTTATTTTCCTTTTTAAACAAATAATTCTTGATCAATAAAACAGTTAAGACTTATAATTGGTCGCAAAATATTTAACAACATACTCGTATAATTGGCTATATATGCAACTTCTTACAAATTAAGTAATAATTAATATTTTCAAACAAGGATTAAAAGAATAAACACCCAATCAAACAAAGACAAACAGACAAAGCTAATAATCCAACACCAAACACTTCATTCTTCTGTACTAAAATTACAATAACAACCTCAAACACAAAGTCTTTACACCACTCACTTAGGGGGCATGTGTGAAAAACCCATGCGGAAATTCATGGAGAGTGAGAGCGACACTCTATGGGAGAGAGTGAGGGAGACAGTTATAGAAAGATCCCCAGTTGGATAGTTAGAGTAAACTCAGGTGTCTGCATTTTTTTTCTATTAGTTACTTATAATATATTTGTGTGTACCCAAAAAGCATGGAAGCAAGGAGAGAATCTAGAAATTGTGAAAACAATTGTCCCGTATCTTTCACATCCTCGAAAACCCATAAATTTAATTCAATTAAAAATTTATTAAAAAAAAAGAAAATTAAAAGTGAAAGAGAAAAGAAATCATTGAACCAAAGCTGTAGGTGAAGTAAAGCAAAAGCATATTAGAATAATAGGAGACCACAAGTTGACAAATTTGAAGTCATTGTTTCTTTGAGAAGAGACTTTGTGTTAGAGAGAAAGATCTATCTCTTATCTGGGATTGTGGGGGATCTCTCTCTTTCTCTTTCTCTATCTAATTCATATATCAGATACATAGATACTGGCCCAGCAGATCTGAGTTTTTCTACATGTTCTTTTGTCTACTGATGATTCATTATTCTAAATCATCACTTCTCAGTCTTACCCGCCATGGGTTTTTGGTTGTTGGGTTCTTCCTGAATTTGCTCTTTGCTTCTTCCTTTGGGAATTTTCATGGTTGTTGGAGATTTATGATGGAGGATGCTTTGAGGTTTTTATCTCCAATTTTATCTCTGTCATGGTTGATTGAATTTCGAATTTATAATATATGGGTTTCTTTTTTTTTTTTTAATTTTTTTTGGTTATGTCTGAATTACGCTTTTTGATTCGATATTAGTGTGTGATTTGACTTGGATAATTGGTCTTATGCTTCTTTTCCTTTGTACAAAGCAAACATTGATGGAGTCTTCTTTTTGTTTACGCTGATGGGTTTATGTGAGATAGGGGTCTGATGAATTCCTTTTTATCTGTTGTTTTATTTTGAAAATCTCATGGATGATCTTATGGTAAATTTGCTCATCAGAATTCCACCTTAATTATGACATATGGCATGTTCATTGTCTTTCACATTGCATATCTGAATTGGGGCATTTCGATCTTTTATTTATTTCTCCTCTAGTAGCACACATGATGTCGACTATTATGAGTTATGGTGACTCATTTGTATTCTGGCTTTCGGTGCTGCTTTGTTTTTCAACTCCTAGAGGAGCTACCAAACTCACTTCAGCTCCTGCAATTCAATGCTGCTAAATCAGTTAGCTGGTTATGTTTGTGTTTTCGTTTTCCTAAAACTTTATAGCTCTTGCCTTTAAGTTGGTTTTCGCTAAGGAGTCGCTGGTTAGTTTATGTTAGCTTTAATGCTGATTGACAAAAGCAGAGATGAAGTAGTTGGTTTTGGTATTCTTACGATGGCCTGTCAATTATTTGCCTTTTGTTGACATCTTTAGGTGCTTATTCTTCTTTTGCATTTTATTGAACTGATATGTCATCATGTTGATTAATTTAGAGATTTCCCGAGTTATTTACAGGAATGGGCACTAAAGTGCAACATAAGATGTATCTATCAGGATATTATCCTATGAGGGACTTAAATGATGGTACTGGCAGTGGTAATTGGCCGTCTCATCACGAAAACAAAACCTTTGGGCAGTACTATGGTATATTTTCGGCAAGGCCAGCAATAGATGGATATGTAGGACATGACAAAGAACAACTGAGGCAAACCATACTGAAGCATGAAATGGTATTCAGGCAACAGGTATAGTGGTTTTTTTGAACTTTCATAATGATTCAAAAGTTAGATTTTAATACATTTTGGACCAAGATAATAGTGTGATGTAAAGGCCTTTTTGTTATAAAAGCTTTGAACTTGAGCACAGTGTAGCTTAATGATGTTATATTCATTTGCATGTGACTTGGTCATGCAGCTCCATGAACTGCACCGTCTTTACAAGATACAAGCAGACATGATGAATGAAGTGAGAAGCAAGGAGCCGGACAAGTACCTCAAGCCCAACAGGATATCACCATCGAGTTTCTTTTCCTTTCCATATGTAGAAGACAAAAACAGGTGGCGGGATTGTAATTTGCCTTTGGTGGATCCTAGTAATCAGATACCATCTGCTTCAGGTGCTGACAGCATCCAATCACACTTTACTTCCATGAATTTGAAGATTATGGAACCAGGATGTGGTACTGTCCTCAACAAATCGAGGTCTAAGGAGTATGAATCTCTTGAATCCAAATGTAAGAAGCTTCAGAGAAGATTGTTTGACCTTGAACTTCCAGCTGAAGAATGTATAAATGATGAAGAGGAAGGGCGAGGGGCATCTGGAGGGTCGGGGGTGGAAAGTTGCCCTCCGAATAGAAATTGCGAGAAAACTGAGAATTTATCCCCTCAAAGTGGTGCGTGCTCAATTTGCAATGGAGATGCTTCAAGTTCCAATATGAATTTGAAGAGGAACCTGGGATTTACTGATCTGAATGAACCAGTCCAGGTTGAGGAAGCATCTGGTACGGCTTCTGTTGATATTTTAGGTAACATTACCTGCTCTAGAGAGAATATGCAAAGGAGGGATCTTTCTTCAAGTTCATGTTCAGGCTTTTTGGTTAAAGACACTTCCCAAAGCCCCGCTAAGGAAAAGGATGTTGTTAGCCTAAGTAATCTGCATTTAGAAAATGTAAAGAGACAAAATGGATGGTTGCCGTCTGCTCTTAACCGAGGTGAGGACATGCCAATCAATATTCGCTTTCTTTATCCTATCCACATTTGTTAATGGAGTTCATTTTCTTCTGTGTGCACATTTGTGTCAGTTGCAAATGGAGTTTACTTCCTTTTGCCTTTCTACATCAGTTACGGATTTATATCTGTGTTCATAGTTGTTGCTGGTTGTACAGGAGTATTTGTCCTGTGTCTTCTTAATGAAATGAGCATATTTATTTTTCACTTGCATATTTAAATTACAACAGTACTAGAACTTGAAATTGGTGCCTGGCTGCAAAAAAGGGGATGACCTAATCATTTTGTTCCTGGAAAAGCACGAGTACCAGAGTTGTTGTAAGAAGATAGCGATCATTCAGTGCACAGAAATGCTTTGAAATTTCAAAGAACTCTTCATGTCTCTGTGGTTTTTTTTTTCATTTTAGTTCTATAATTTTTAAATAAGAAAAGGAAAAGAGTGCTGGTCACTTATATATGTGTGTGTAGACAACATATGTGTATAAGCTAATTATGTAAAGAACATGTCAAGTTCTTCTGTTCTTCATTTTTCTGTAAAACCTGCTTATGGCTTTCTTTTTCTTATAGCAATTTGAATATTGATTTAGATCCTTTGTCAGGCAAAACCGTGAACGGCAGAAATTCTCAGAATGGAGGTTTGCACTGTGAATTTTTGTCTGCAAAATGTCAATCTTTGCAACTTGGAGGTCAGAAAGTCCATGAGCCTGACCAGAACAGAAGAGAGCAACAACTAAGGAAGAAAATTTTTGGTGTGGAAATCTGTGAAAGGAATCATGATGCATCTCTTATAGCTTCAGATAAATGTAAGCCACAGCCACCTGTTCCTCAATCTAATGTTGCCAATTCTGAATCTTCTTCCATTTCATCTTGGAAAACAAGTCCAGATAGCTGGAGACAGAATTTGGCATCTGCGCAGGGAAATTCTAGCTTCAATACCTGTCCTAAATCAGATAACAGATCAGGCACATTGATGCATGGCCATGAACTTGCATGGAGATCCATTCCAAGTTTGAAAGCTGAAACATCCCATCAAAGTGGCCTTTGCCTTGTTTCTCAGTCGGAATCAAAGGAATTACAGATTTGCCATGGCTCATTAGTAAGATTTGGCTGCCCAAATGGGATCAGTGATAGTAATTCTGCTTCGGAACATGTTCCACAATATAATCCTGCATCTAATTTTAGGAGCTCTGGCTGGTCAGAGAGTTCAAAGTCTGTAAATGAAGCAAATGCTATTTTTCCAAAAGCTAGCCAGAAGGAAGCAATTTCTGATTCAAAACAAACTTTTGTTGATGATCCAAACAAGGAAGAAAGTGTAAAAGGAGGGTTATCTTGGCTTAGAGAAATTTCGCTTCGCAATGGAAAAAATTCCAACATACTGGATGGTTCTCGTGAGGTAAAATCGGATTTCTTGCAAAACCATTCCTTGCAGTATGCGATGAAAGCTGAAATAACAAATGGAGCATCTCAAGGCTTGATTCAGGAGTCTTTGTTGATGAAAAGTTCCCATGCCCATGATACCGAGGACAGGAATACAGATGGAGCTTACTGCTCAAGCAACAGGAAGATTCTTGGGGTTCCTATTACTGAAAATCAAATGCCCAAGGATTTGTCTTCTTCAAGTTATATGTCGAGGCCTAGTTTGTCTGAAGTTAATGGTTTGAATTCTGTTAAAGCTGGGTTACTTCTTACTGATCTAAACCAAGATCCTGTTTCACCTGAATATGGGGAGGTACAGCATTTGAACAATCTGGTTGCCAAAGAGGGATCGGTTGATTGTACAGCTAAGCCGAGAGACTGCATTGATTTGAATGTTATCGTGACCGAAGAAGAGGCTCAACCAGACTACTTCTCCTCAACACCGAAGGTGAAGATTGTACTTGATATAGATTTGGAGGCACCTGTAGTTCTTGACACAGATGCAGATATTGCTTCTGGAGGTGAATTCATAGAGAGTAAAGTGAAAGAAACATTTGATTTGTCAAGAGATGATTTAGGAGAAGGCTTTATGAGAATTGCTGCTGAGGCCCTAATTGCCATCTCATCTTCTGTAATGCACGAGAGTCAAGATGATGCCACTCGTCCCCATATGGAAGCTTCATTGCCTGATTCCCTTAAGTGGTTTGCCGAGATAATAACTTCTTGCGATGTTGATATTGAGAATGATGTTCCATCCGTTTCAGTCAGTAAGGATAGTACAGACAGAGAAGATTCTGTTCAAAATGGGATTGATTATTTTGAGTATATGACCTTAAATTTGACAGAAACCAAGTTAGAAGAGTACCATTATGAGCCTCAAGTTATAGAAAATGCAAAAGAAGAAGTCACATTGCCAAGACGGCCTCGCAGGGGTCAGGCAAGGAGAGGAAGGCAAAGGAAGGACTTTCAAAGAGACATACTTCCTGGTCTTGCCTCTCTGTCAAGGAGTGATGTGACTGAGGATATGCAAACCATTGAAGGGCTTGTAAGAGCAACTGGCGGCATTTGGCAGTCAAATTTCATGCAGAGAAACAGTCCTAGGGGCAAAGGAAGGGGCAGAAAACGTTCAATGGCTTCGGCTACCTCACCTACTGTATCTACAGTTAGCCCCCTGCAGCCCCAGCCTCAAGCTCAGCAAACTAAATGTGGGGAACTGGGATTTGAGGAGACCAAACTAACTGGATGGGGAAAGAGGACTCGGCGACCACCAAGGCAGAGATGTCTGATTAATCATCCTCCTTTACCTTTGCAATAAGTATGCTCAAATGGGTAAAGGATGGCTTGGCCTGTCAAATTCTTCAAGCCAGGATGATTCACATTGTACATGCTTCTTTTCTGGATCTTTGATTTGATATTTTCAATTTTCAGCATCCAAGGTGAGCTTGTTTTTCTCTCATCACGAAATAAGTGATATTGATCCTTTTTCGACGACATTAAAACTGATATTCTCTTCTTGTTAAATATAGTTTTGTTGTAGTTTAGTGTGTAATATAATTGAATTACATGGTTTGGAAGTTAGGGGAGCTTGCATTCCCCAAGTTCAAGAGTTAATCTGTATGTTATTTTTTTCGGCTTGCAGAGAAATGATACATTTATCTATTTTGCCAGTGACCCTTTATGTTCAGAAGTTCAACTCATAGCTTGCAGGTAGCCAACTAGGTATTGTTGATATTGATGACTCAAACTTCAACAGTAAGATTTTACTATGTTTAACCTTTTCTTTCCCAATAAAATCACACTTTTGATAATTGTCCGTTGATTCTATAGTTTGAATAGATTTTGTAAATTTGAGTAATAAATAGGGACCTATGTTGACAATGATACTTTTCTTTTTCTTGCTTAATTTTCAACTTAAATTTACTATTAATTTGGAATTAAATGCTCACCAAATAATCTTACAAAATCCACAGATTGTCTTAAGCAAATAATGCTCCACTGACAATGATGGTACCATTTTCACCTTCCATTTTCTGATCTGCACGTCACCTAATCTAAACAACATAATACCTTTCACCCTCTAGTATAATGGGGCTCAAGTTCACCAAACCTTTTTTTGGCCCATGAGCCCAATAACCTCTTCCCAAAGCCCTCGGCCGACATTATTCATCCTAACTACACTTGGGCTACAAGCTGCTAAAGTCCAATAACCAGCACTTATTTCTTCTCTTAATTGCTCTTTCTCCCATCCACAATACCCATCAAAGAACCTAAAATCCCCAATTCCAACTACATTTCTCTTCACCATTTCAGCTGCACAGCCAGCACTTTCTTTAGTCCCATAGTATAATCCCTTCATTACTTCTTCAAAAACCCCACTTTTACTCACCCTATAACTATCATACCCTCTTTTTGGGCTCACTAAAAATAACCCTTCATCATGTGGCCCACCAAAGAACAATGGCCTTTCAGATAACACTCCTGAATCATCTATCACTGTTGATCTCATCTCCTTGATGGACATTAGAGACGGCCTATTGAGTATGATGCCATATGGGCCTGCAGGCCCAACTGATAATAGAAGGATCACCGTACGTTCGAAAATATGGACCCCATGAAGCTTTTCTGTGGCAATTAGTAGACAGCCCTTTTCAGGCTCATGGATAGCATGGGCCCATTTATCACCAACTGTGACTTGTAGAGGATGATCCAATTCCACTACAGTATCAGGATCGAGTGTTGATGAAGGCTCATTAAGCCTTAATGCATGTTGATTAGCAACTAATCTTGCCCTAAATGACCGCCAATCAGTCTCAAGGTAAGGCTGGCTGTCATCACCAGCGGGTGACGAAGACGACAAGTGGCAGCCTATGGTTAAAAAACAAAAATAAGTGAAAATTTTATAAGCAACAATACAGTTTTCTCTAAATTAAACAAAAGGAACTTACATGTAATTGAAGAAGAAAGGCCAATTCTTTTGGAGTGAAACTGATTAGGATTTCTCTTAGGAGAGGAGAACAGTCTAGCTTTAAATGCTATGGATTTTGTGAAGGAATTTGAAGAGAGAAAGCAAGTTTCCATGGTTTTTTTTTTTTTCCTTTTGGAGTGGAAGAAGTGAATGTTGAGAGATTGGATAAGTAAAATGAGGATGGCTGGCACAAATATATGCCTAGAGTGAGGATTAATAGGCACCACAAAGTGATGCCCACTCCCCTCCAAGTTGGAAGTCTAAAAGGTATGGGCAGGGCACCAAGTGGATATGACTTCCACATGTCATTGTTGTAGGTAGCAAATCAATATGTAAATATTTTATAAATTATACATGTGCAATGAACTTGTTGTTTTTTGGATTGAATTGGTCATATTTGAATGATGTGTCATGCTTGCAGCCAGTTATTCCTTGAATTTAGCTTAAGCACTAACTTTGTGGATGGAACAATTCTAAAAGTTTGAGACTCAAACTTTGGATATGGACAAAGCTATGCCTTTATTCTATGTGGCACTGTTTCATTGGTTATTTGATGAAAGAATTGGGTAGCTTTTGGATTTATGTGGACCTTTAGGATAAACACTGTCATTATCTTTGTTATTCTAACATTTCTTTCCAAGAATTATAGCCTGGTATGCATTTTATAATGAAACTTGCAAGTCTATGGATAGAAATATTTATTTATTTTAGTGTTTCTTTAAATAAAATAAGCAACGGTTTGCAATGGAATCAGTAACATGATTGCTTGATTCAGAGTTGGCAGTTTAAATCTTCTTTTAATCTCTAATTTTTTCTTGGAAAGCTGTCTAATTATGTTTAATTTGAAGATTACAAGAGTTGTCTTGAAACATTGATAGCATCTTGAAGATTTTGAAACTGCACTTACATTTAATTCACCTAGCTCAGAAGCCAGCATTAATAATATTATGCACAAAAGTAAAATAAAAGAGAAATTTGCAGCAATTCATCATTCTGTTTGCTCAGATTTGCAGCTCTCCATTCTTTGATGGCTTAGCAGCTCATATGACTGGATCAAAGTATTGCTGATCTTCGGTTAAGGCTCTTTCTGATGGCTACTTCTGATGGCTACCGCATTCTAAATCAACGTACATATACTTCAATCAAATGCCATGCAATGATGGTGCTAACTGACCTGCCCTAAATCGGGAATGTTTAGCTAACACACTGGAAAAGAAACAAAACTTTCACGCAGCATTGACTATACATCACATTTTCGTCAGAATTCCCAGAAACAAACTGCCTGCATCACCTTTTTTGCACTCCAATCACACGTGGACCATCAGCTGCTAATTTCCAGAAAACCAGCATCGGTATTCTTTTTCCCACCCATGACATTCATTGGAGGGTAATAATCTCCTATCCTTGTTTCTACTGCAAAACCAACACTCTGCTTTGACCCGTGGTACTCCCGCTTTGTTACTTCTACAACCATTTATGCTCTTAACCACATTATCAATGTCACTGCATCTTTTTTAGGGCTCAATTAACTCCAATCTAATGGCAAACCAAAGACCAATGGGCTACCCAAGATAAGCAGTAGTTTGCATTACAATGTTCCTTTTTACTTCTAACTCTAATATGAGGTAAGAAAGTTTTTTCACAAAAAAAAAGGTAAGAAAGTTAAAACAATTGATGCTTCTAACCTTCCATTGCCGCTTGGTGGTTATGAAAATAGAGACTACGCAAGGATTTTGAAAGGTTGCAGACCTTTGTATGCGTTGGAGTCAGATTTGCGGTAACCAATCCAAGTAAGCAACTGAAAACCATGACTTCGAATCTGACTATGTAGATGAGTACAAACTGATCTATTACGAAGTCCATTGAGATGTCCCAGCTAAGTGTAGAAGTGTAAACAATCAAACATACCATCCATTTCCATAATCAGTATATATTTTTAACTAAATCCAGCAAATGCAAGGCCAAGTTTTAATCTATTCTTTCTAGTGCTGCCTGCTTTTCCGCCCAAGCATAAATTCCAAACTTCTATTGGTCTGTCTGTGGGACATGGCCAATTTGCTTCAAGTCCTGACACAAGGTGTCAATCATTTCATAAATTTTTTCTGATTTAGGGTGTGATTTGTTGAACACAGTGAATTCATGGACCTCATTATCCAATTCAATGGAACTAGCCCCTGATGGTTTTTTAACTCCAGCACTCTTCATTTGTAACCTCACATTAGCAACACCGTGCCAATCACCGGCAGCAGCAAAAATATTCGACAACATTGAGTAGTTACCTGGATCTGATGGTTCAAGCTTAACTAGGGGATTTAGTACCTTCTCTGCAAGTGCCACATTGTTATGCATTCTGCATGCCCCCAAAAGGGTACCCCAAATAATAGCATTTGGTTCCATTGGCATGCTGTGCACAAGCATAAAAGCTTCCTTAAGACGCCTTCCTCGACCCAAAAGATCAATCATGCAGCCATAATGCTCTATGTGGGGAGTAATCCCATAATCCCTTTGCATAGTATTAAAGTAACGAATACCTTCATCAACAAAGCCTCCATGAGTACAAGCACATAAAACACCTATGAAAGTAACTTTATCAGGCTTAAAGCCCTCTTCCTGCATTCTAGCAAAAAGCTGGAGTGCTTTTTCACCATGTCCATGCATAGCAAGTCCTTGGAGCATGCAATTCCAAGAGACTATATCCTTCTTAGACATCCCATTGAACACACTCAATGCCTTGTCTACCCTTCCACACTTCGCATACATATCAACCAATGCATTAGATACATTAACGCTAAACTTAAACCTAAGCCTCTCAATTGAGGCATGAACTCTTTTCCC
Source organism: Excoecaria agallocha (assembly GCA_037975025.1). Classification (NCBI taxonomy): domain Eukaryota; kingdom Viridiplantae; phylum Streptophyta; class Magnoliopsida; order Malpighiales; family Euphorbiaceae; genus Excoecaria; species Excoecaria agallocha. The sequence continues at coordinate 44,359,992 of CM075811.1, forward strand.
CAAACCAAGCAAACCAGACTCTGCACAAGCAGCCAATGTGCTGATAAGAGTTCCATCATCAGGTCTTAGTCCAGTTGCTTCCATCTGATCATACAATGTTACTGCCTCCTTTACAAGCCCTTTCTCAGCAAAACCAGATATAATTGTAGTCCAAGTAACCAAATTCTTGACAGGCATTCGGTCAAACAACATCCGAGCCATTTCCATATCCCCGGTTTTACAATACCCTGAAACCATTGTTGACCACGAGACAACATTCCTCTCTGGGATTTTCTCAAATAACTCGAATGCTTCATCCATCTGTCCTGCCTTTACATATGCATCCAGAATAGTATTCCAACTAACTGTATCTGTCACAGGCATTTCATCAAACATCTTTCGAGCTCCACTCAAATCCCCAGCTTTCGACAACCCACCTATCATAGAATTCCAAGAAACAATATCCTTTTCCTTCATCACCCTGAACAACTTCATTGCAGAATTAACACCAACCGATCCACATTTAGAGTAACTATCAATCAGGGAATTGGGCACAAACAAATCTCCAAAAAGACCATATTTTTCCACATGGCTATGAATCACTTGCACAATTGGCAACCAATCCTGCCCGTTACAGGCCTTCAAAAGAAAAGGGTAAGTGAAATTGTCGGCAAAGTGGCCATTTTTCTGCATATCAAAGAAAGTAGAAAAGGCCAACGAAGATTGGAAATTTTGCACATGAGCTCTTATCATAGTATTATACAAATGAACATTAGGGTCTTGAACTTGATTAAAAACATTGACAGCTAAATTCATTTCGTGACAAAGAGAGAGAGCCGACATTAACTTAGGAACCACATAAATATCGTGATGGAGATTGCGTTTGATTATTTGAGCGTGAACTTCTTTTATGTGGTTTAGGTTCGTGAATTTGTGGAGATCTTGAAGCTTTTGCTCAAAGACCCTTCTTGTCGAGACCCATGTGGGGGCTCTTATTGGTCCTGTCACTAGCGCCGTTTTAGCCATGGGTGCGAGCTTGCATTGTTGGAGAAAGGCATTTGGCGAAACTTTTTTAAGGATAATAAAGCCAGGATTTCAAACGTGCGGCGCCAATTTTTTTTTTTTAATTAAAAAAATCAATTATAGAGTATTTTTTAATATTTGTATAGGGATGATCACGGGGCGGGAAATTTCCATTCCCGGTGGGGACCCGCCCCGAATAGGGCGAAGAATTCCCGAAAAATTTCTCCGTGGAGATGGAAATGGGGGAAAAATATTCCCCGACTTAGAATTCGGGGCGGGGACGGGGATTGTGATCCCCGCCCCGAAATTTTCCCTCATCCGAAATTTAATTATATTTATATAATTTAGTTTTAAATTATATTTAATTTTAGTTTTATCAATTATTAAAATTTATATTAGTTTGATTTGTAATTGAATTTATATTTTTAATTATTAAATATTATATTTTTGTTATAATTAAATTTTTTTAAAAAATAAAAATATTTTTTATGCGGGAACGGAGATCCTCGTGGGGATGGGGATCTTCGTGGGGACAGGGACGGGGGAAATTTTTCCCCCGAAATACTTTCGATCCCCGCCCCGCCCTTGCGAGGGGCAGTAGGTGGGGAGGCACTTCTCGCCCCTGTCCCGCCCTGCCCTGCAATCATCCTTATATTTGTATCAAATTTCAAAAAGGTACAAAATTTACTAATCATCTTAAATATTAGAACTCCGTTAATTTATCCGTTAGTTGATTGAAGTATAAATTATTATTATTATTATTATTATTATAAATTTAATTGATTGAAGTATGAAAAAATTATTATTATTATATTTTATTATCTGAAAAATATTATTAAACTCCATATTTTCTTGATAAATTTTCCCTTCTGCTCTTACAAAACTCACACAATTCTTTGTTATATTCCCCAAATTGGCCACCTCTCTTGCTTTTTCTTATATTTGGTCCTCTCTCTTCTCTTTTCGCTCTGATTCGCTCCCAGATAAAATCCAATCCTTTTCTAATTCTATCATCTTCTCTGCTCTCAAATCTTTTACTTCTTTAACACCATTAACCTTTTATTTGGATGAGAGTAAATTGAATACAGAAAGTGAATTAAATTTTCATAAATGTATTTGATAGTTATGCCTTTATATATAACGTGATGATGTATTTACAGAGAGAGGAATAATTTGATAATTTCAGCAAATTATTTTCATTATCTATGTATTTATCCCGCTTTTAACGGAGAGTTAATTGAAAATTTTGATTTTTATTGAGTTCTGCTCTTAATTTTATGATTTTACAATCTAAATACGATCTTCGCTATCCTAACCAAATCTCTCGCTTACCTCCAACAATCGAGAAACAGCGGTTTCATCTTTAGCCAAAGACACATCTCTATTCCCGTTTAGGACATTATCAGCAAATTCCCATTCAAGTCTGCCCGGTAAAGTGGATGTTCAAGCACCGAATCAGCTAACTTTGCCAGTGCACGGTGTCGCCGGCGCGGAGGCTTTTGGTCAACCACTTTAGGTAGGTAGATGGGAGTGATCCAAGCATCTTGCCTTTATACTTGCCAAAATCTATTAGTTTATCTGTTGGAGGGATTATTTGTTGTTTGGGAGTGGACAGATGTGGGTTTCTGGATTTAAAGGAGCACGACACGTTAGTTAAAAATAAAGGAGTGAGCGAAAGCCATGAAAAATTGATGGAAAAAATTTAGACATTATCTCTGGTTTTATATTTTATTATATAAAAAATATTTGATATTCATAAAACTTATATTATTATATGAAAAAATTTGTTAAAAAAATAATACATATAGTCAATAAAGATTATTTATTTTATTTTATTTTATTTTTTCATTATTTTTATATTAAAATTTATAATTAAAAATTTATAATTAAATTTTTAAGAAATATAAATAAAGATAATATTAAATAATTTAATTTATTTATAAATTATAATTGAAAATTAATTAGAAATTTTAATTAATTCAAATAAAAAATATGATAAAAAAATTTTATATTTTTAGCGACATAATAGCGACGGAAATTTCCGTCGCTAATTCGCTGGAAAAGCCTACATCAGCTTAGTTGGCATCCAAATATTTTGTAGCAACGACAATTTCCGTCGCTAAAATCATCTTATTCTATTTAAACTAATTAATAAATTGAAGGAATTCCAATATTGAAAGGAATTTGTAAATTTGATGCTCTTATTGGAAAGTTTTGAATTTTGATGCAAATATGAAAAAGCATCCTACAGTTGGAATTTTTTTTAATTAATTCTTTCTTTTTTATATATATTAAATATGACTTTACAAGTAAAAACAAAAAAAATTCTTATTATTATGTTAGTTAAAAACTAGTTCGAAAATGGGAATCGTGTAAAGTTGTAATGGTTGTTAATTTAGTTATTGATTAGAATTCTAGTTTCTGTCACCTAAAGGTGAGAAAAAAAAATTGAAAATATGTTATCTGTAAAACTGATATGAAATCGAATTGATTTTTCTAGTTAACCAATCTTATAGATTCGTTTATAATTTATAATTTTTATATTTTTAATTTTTTATTATTATTTTAATTTTTAGGTACCGATTAATCGTTATCAAGGATTAACTGATATTGATATTTATATTTATATTTTTATACCTTAATTTTTTTCTATTTCTCTCTAAAAATTACATAAAATAATATTTTAAAATATATCTAAATTATATTTTAATTTTTTATATTTTCCTATAAAATTTATATAATATTTTAAAGTGAATTTATATTATGTCATTTTCTTTAATTATATAGTAATATTTATATATAGTAACCGATTAATTTTTATATATATTATTTTTTTATTATATATTGATATTCATATTTTATTTAATAATATTTAATTATATTTTAAAGTTTATGTTTTAACATTTTATATTATTTAAAATTTTATATGACTTAAAATCAAGTATGCTAATTTTCAATAAATATCAAATTTATTTTATAATATTATCTATTAATTTGTTAAACATAAATTTTGAATAGTAAATTATGTTTATTTTGTGATTTTTTGAATTATTTTGCGCATTTAAAATTGAATTGAAATTTATCTAATATTTTTATAATTTTATAATATAAATTGTAATGGTTAACTAAAAAATATTGATTAGTCAAATTGAAAAAATTCAAGTCAATAGACTAATTAACCGAATGTAATATATTGATTAATGGTTAGTACTGTTAAAATATCTATATTCATGAACTGATTAATTTTTTTGCACCTGATGCTTGCCCCTACTTTCACCACCCAAAAATTTATTATATATAAAAAAAATGAGTTGGCAAATTGTGACATGAGATGAACCTGTAATGTGACTCAAATTCAATTTGACCCATTTATAATTTAATCCCTAAAACTATCTTACTTAATTCAATTTGTCATGTCATATATATAATTCAATTTGTTTTTTACCAGAGCAGGATCGGTTAAGTTATTTATAATTTTTTAATTTTTTACATAATGTAAAAATAAAAATAACTTATAGTTTTTATTAATTTTTTTATAAAATATTTAGAATTTAAAAAATAAAAAAATTGATATCAATTGTTTGCTTATTGTTTATTTGGCAAGGGCACTTTCGGATCATATGATTCCATTTTATCCAATTCTATGGTTTTCTAAAACATAAATTTTTGATATATTTATAACTCAATATCCTTGTAATCTAATCTATTATAATTTCAATTTAATTACATATATTATTTTTTAGGTATTTCTCTCCTCTCATTTTCCAATTCTAGTGATTTCCAACCTTTGAAGCTAGAACAAGGGATGCTGGCCTCATAGATGGCTCAGATAAGCACAAACGATTACATTGGTCTACTTACGTTTTGCCTTCGGTGAAAATCATCTTCCAAAATTCTGGGAAAAACTGGAAATAATAAAATAAGCAAGAAATGCATTAAACTCCAGGTAAATTGGTCAGTGTTTCTTGAAATCTGGAAGGGACTAAACCCTGAACTTTGAGGTTTTTCTTTTTTTGACAAATAAATTGCTGCCATTTGACTAAATAACTTCTTGAAGAAACATTCTTTGATTGATAATGCCTGACAAATTCAATCATCCCAAGCCAGATCTTGTGACCTCATATGCGAGGAAACATGCTGCATTTGCAGGAACACTTCGGGCAATGGCAGGGCCAAAACCTTTGAACAAGCCTTTAACACCTTCTGAGGTTAGTATCTTTCTGAAAGCATCAATTGAACCACTGAACTTGGGATTTTTGTAATCATCTACCTGAAGTACACTCTTGACCACATCTGTAGGATATACCATTGCCCAAAATGATGCTCCGGCCAATCCTCCAGCCAAAATCAAAGATCCCCTTCCCAACTTAGAAGTATCTTGGCCTCCTGCCAAGGATTGCTTCAGTAATTCATACACACCAAACATAGCAGCATTTCCAGGGACTTCGCGTCCCAAAGTTGGGACCAAGCCCTTGAAGAGACCCCTCATACCACCTTCTGATTTCAGAACATGCCTGGCTACATCCATTGGCCCTCCATACTTCACTGCCACGGCTGCTGAGCCCGAGCTTGAGCCTGCAAGCGCACTTTGTGCTTGCAACCTATTTCAATATTAAAAAGCAAAAACTTAATAGATAGATCAAGGATTTAAAACTATCTTCTTCCAAAAGGACAAAGAGGTGCAAATTGAATTTTCCGGGAAATGAATACAAATCAAAATAATCCCACTTTGATACTGTGCAAGTCAGACACAAACAAATTGTTTAAGTACAGTAGATCAGACATTTCAGAATTCGTTTCCTCTATAAGCCAAGGCTTTATTACTTGGGAGATCAGACATAGGGTCAAGGGGAGAAACGGAACAAAAATGAAGAGAATGAAATAGAAACATTCTAAAAAGGTGAAAGAAATGTGAGCGTTGTCACAGCACTGACCTGCACTTGATCAACTCAGTAGGGCAAGCAAGAAAAGAAACAGCCACTCCAGCTCCAGCCCCGCACAAAACCTGCTGGCTAACTGTAAGTGGAGCACCAGGCTGAGATCTCAACAACCCCTCCATCTGTCCTCTCACTGTGAAAAGAACAGCATTCAAAGCTGCCACAGTGGCAAGTGGGGCCCCCATACCTTTGTATAAACCTCTTGGGCCTTCTGCATTCAAAGTCTGCCTGACAGCATCCATTGCACCGGCATACTTGGGAGGCTGACCAGGCAGAGGAGCAGGCTGGCTCTGGAGCTTTACCTTGATTGTATCAAACGGGTGGCCAGAGATCAACTGTGCTGCTCCCCCAACAGTCCCGGCAGTTAAGTCCTTTGCTACGTCTCCCATCAGAAAGATGGCCTGGAATTGTGAATTAAGTTACTCAAGTGCTAGGTTTGAAAGAAGCAATTAGTTTTCTGATGTCGGTACTTCAGATGTTTACTTTTCCGATTAAATTCAAAAAATTTAGAAAATCATTAAATCTAGCACGACTAATATATGAAGAAGCTGCGTTTTAGAACAAGAGGTTAATGCGTAAGTCTTGAAAGTTAAGGTAGGCATCATTATGGGAGCATCAAGACAATAAATTCTGTACTCAATAAACAATATCATGCTGACACATAAATATACTAGCATTCTTTCACCAATTTGGATGCCTCCATTAAACCACAAATCATGCTCCATTTCATTGCCTACTACATTGAATTGGCTCTATTTTTATATCACTAGTTAACAAATGGCCTGCTATATGTACTCTATATGACCTAAATTGCATCTTCTGCTTCTTGCAGCACTATTTTATCTGCATCTTGGAATTATATGATTACAAGACTCAGGCAAACTACATCCAGAGAAACCAAGAAGTCTGACCCAGAGATCCTTTCCCTTCCCACAGTGCATAAAGCAAAACAACAAGCCAGTCAGCAGATACATTTTACTATTTTCCAGTTGCTTGTCAGGCATCATTTACATTCCAAAATTGTGTGTGGGTACTTCATGAGACAGAAATTTAAATCACATCAGTTTCATTTCAACAATATTGATTTGATCTAGATAGCTAAAACATTACGCAGTATATACCTCAAACTCATCACACAAATGAAATGAAAAAAGGATAATCAGCAGTTTAAACTCGGCCAGTATATGCACAAACAAACTCATTGGCCAGATCAAACATAGCTAACAACCGGGACCAACTCTTTTAGTTTTTTGAAATACCAATAACAAGTGCTCTGACAAAAAGAACAAACTTCATCCTGAGAAACCTCATCCAAAAAAGCAGATTAAGAACATTAAGTAAAAAGAACTTGATTTTTCAGACAGATTGATGCATCAAATCTCATAGACTCATTTTAACTTATTAAGCTTGGTTAGACAGTCCAAGAAGCACAAGTGTACTTTGATTTAGATCAATTAGACTTGAAAAACTAATAATATGATCGGCATTATGGATGTAACAGATGTCTCATTGGAAATTCGGTGTATGGAATAAGAATCACGTATTTTAACCACATTAGTAACAAGATTTTTAAAATCATAGGAGCTACACAATTACAAATGACAAGAACAGCCAAAGAAAAATGGTTCTGATATGTTGCAATTGTTAGCAATCAATAGATGATATTGTGTTAGGCCCCCAATTATGAAGACGTATAGTAGGCACAAGGGCAGAATGGGGAATAAGGGTACAGCTGGCAATTAGGAATTCTGTTAAAGTTAGTTAGTCTTTTGGTTTAACATAAAAAGGGCATGAGGAGGGGTGAGTATTGAGGTAGGAAATGATTTGTATTGAGTAAAGAAGAGAAGAGGGGCTCTCAAAATCCTCCTCTGATGTTATTCCGTTTTGATATAAATAATACTAACATAACCAGTCTTCATGATTATTTCACTACTATTCTCTATTCTATTGTTCAATTGTACTGCTCTTCTGCTGTGTGTTGTGGTGTTGTTGCAGGGACTTAACATCTGGTTGCAGGGACTTAACATCTGGTATCAGAGCTCCGATCCTTGCATGGAAACTAGGTACCAGAAGATGAAGAACAGGGTAGAAGCATTGGAAGGAGCAGTGGGATCTCTACAAGCAGATCTTCAATAGGTAATTAGCCGTTTAGACCGTTTAGAGCGTTTGGATGTGAAAACTCTGAACAGCTCTATGGAACGCCTGCCACTGATCGAAAACAAGATTCAGCAACTTCCATTAATTGAAGAAGGCGTGCGCTCCATTCTTCGCAAGCTGAACCTGGATGCATGGAGAAGGGACCTTTAACTCGGGGACAATCGCAAGATGTTTCTCAAGTGGAATCCGCTTTTGATAAGGTTGGGCAAAACAAAGGAGTGCTCGGATTGGGGGTCGAGATCGGAGAAACATTTAACCCTGTGTCGGTTTGGCCCAGATTTGAGGGGTTACCACGGAAGATGGAACTCCCTGTTTTCGACGGCCACAATCCTGATGGATGGCTATTGCGGGCTGAAAGATACTTTGATCTGAATGGGCTCACCTCCGAAGATAAGCTCCGGTCAGTGGTCATCTGTTTGGAAGGGGAGGCTTTATCTTGGTATTACTATGAAAATGGTCGTCGGACTTTTCATGGATGGGAGGGATTCAAGAAATTGTTGCTTGAACGATTCAGGAGCACTCAGACGGGAAACTTGATGGAGCAACTGCTGTCCCTATGGCAGACGACGACAGTGGGCGAGTATCGCAAGCAATTTGAACCTTTGTCTGGGTTGTTTCCTGACCTTCCTGAAACGGTTATGGAAAACACCTTCATCAATGGACTACAGGACGACATCAAGACTGAGCTCAGACTTTGGGAGCCTAGTGGTTTGGGCCGGATCATGAAAGTAGCCCAAATGATAGAAGATAAGAATGAAGCTGTCAAGTTGCGGGCCCAGTCCACCACTAGCAGCCTCACCAACAAGTCTCGTTCATTCTCAGGTACACCGCTGAACACTAAAACTTTTGGCCACAACCCCCTCACTAAATCCATCTCAGTATCTCCAAGGGCATTATCACCTTCCTCCTCATCTTCTACTCCCATTTCTTTTTCGGTTCCTTCTGCAACACTGACGTCTCAACCTCCGCCGAGATTCCGGAAGCTTACCAATGCTGAGATGAGGCAAAAACGAGAAAGGGGACTTTGCTTTTGTTGTGATGGCAAATTTGGGTCCGGTCACCGATGTCCAAATAAAGAGCTACAAATCCTGTGGGTGGATGATCATGAGCAAGATGGAGTGGAGGATCAATTGGAACCTGGGGCGGGGGATCCTAGTGATCTGGGCGAGCTAGACACCTTGGAATTGTCTCTCTCTTCTTTGGTTGGTCTAACAGCTCCTCACACTATGAAACTACACAACACTGTCAAAAACAAAGAAGTGGTTGTCCTTATTGATTCCGGCACCTCCCATAACTTCATCTCCTCTTCTTTGGTTACTGAGCTGCATATACCGGTCACCACCACTCGACAATTTGGTGTCACCTTGGGTACAAGGAAGCAAATTAGCTCAGAGGGACTGTGCCGGCAAGTCTGCCTGCAACTACCGAAACTGGAGGTCATAGCTGATTTCTTTCCCCTACAACTTGGCAGCACTGATTTAATTCTGGGCTATCAGTGGTTGCCCTCCATCGAATCCTCTCACATGCATTGGGCATATTTATCCATGGAGTTCGAGGTGGGCAATCAGCGTGTGAAGTTAAAAGGGGACCCCGACTTGTGCAGAACGCAGGTGTCGCTGCATGCCATGGAACGACTCATCAGACATGAGGGCCAAGGCATTCTGTTAGAAGGTTGCCAAGTTAGCTTGAACGCCCTACACCATGAAGATATTTTTCCACAGGATGAATTGGGTCACTCTGCTGAATTGTTCAATGAATTTCGGGATGTCTTCAATATGCCAGTCGGACCCCCTCCGCCACGCAAACAAGCCCATGCCATCACCCTTCAAGAGGGCACTTCTCCTATCTCAGTCAGACCATACCGCTATCCTCACTTTCAAAACGCTGAGATCGAAAGGTTGGTAGGGGAGATGTTATATGCTGGGATTATACAGCCAAGTCTCAGCCCGTTTTCCAGTCCTGTATTGCTAGTTAAGAAAAAAGACGGCAGTTGGCGTTTCTGTGTGGATTATCGGGCATTGAATCGAAAAACTGTCCCTGATAAATTTTTCATTCCGGTCATTGAAGAATTACTTCATGAACTCTTTGGGCCAGTGGTTTTCTCCAAGATAGATCTCAAGACAGGGTACTTCCAGATAAGGGTTCGTCCAGAGGACATCCCCAAAACAGCCTTCCACACTCATCAGGGCCACTACGAATTTCGGGTGATGCCATTCGGTTTAATCAATGCTCCCTCAATCTTTCAGTCACTGATGAATAAGGTATTCCAACCCTATCTCAGACAATTTTTTTTGATTTTTTTTATGATATACTCGTGTATAGTAAGAACATTGAAGAACATGAAGTGCACTTGAGGGCAGTTTTTACATCCCTGCACTCCTACTAGCTATTTGCTAACCGGAAAAAATGTGTGTTCTTCCAAACTCGGGTGGAATACTTGGGACACATAATTGACTCCACCGGGGTCTTTGCTGATTCGGGAAAAGTTCAAGCTATGGTTGAGTGGCCTACGCCCACTTCCTTGCAGTCACTTCGCAGCTTCCTGGGGCTTACATGGTATTATAGGCATTTTGTGAAGGACTACAGCCGGATTGCATGGCCCCTTACCCAACAGCTTCGAAAGGATGCTTTCGACTGGGATCCAGCAACCCAACAAGCCTTCCAACAACTTAAACAGGCCATGACAGACCTTCTTGTTCTGGCATTGCCTAATTTTTTCCAGCCCTTTGTTATTGAAACTGATGCATCGGGGTTTGGATTGGGAGCAGTATTAATGCAGCAGGGTTGGCCCATTGCCTTCTTCAGTCAAAAATTGTCCTCATCTGCTCAAGCTACTTCGGTCTATAAGCAGGAATTGATGGCCATTGTATTTGCCATCAAGAAATGGCGACCTTACCTTTTAGGACACTGTTTTATGGTCCAGAATGACCAGAAAAGCCTTAAATACCTACTGGAACATAGGATCGTGGAGGGAGATTATGCTAGGTGGCTTCGCAAATTGCTAGGCTAGAACTTTGAGATATAGTATAAGCCCAAAGCTACCAACTCTGCTGCTGATGCCCTATCCCGCCTTCCTTCCTCGACTACCCTCTCTTCCCTCACAACTCCCATCCTTTTGGATTTCAAGGATGTTCCAGCACAGGTAGCGGCTGACCCCTTCCTCTCCAACATCCTCAAGGCAATCCAGTGTCAACCACAGGCCCATCCTCACTTTCGGGTTGTGGGCAGCCTTCTTCGCTACAAAGGGAGACTTGCCTTACCTGTTGATTCATCTTACATCCCTGTATTGTTACAAGAATTTCATTGTAGCCCCATTAGTGGCCATGCGGGTATGAGCCGCACCTACCAGCGACTTGCTACAGAATTTTATTGGAAGGGTATGAAAAGGCAGGTTCAAGATTTTGTAGCTACCTGTGATGCATGCCAACGCAGTAAAACTGAAGCCATGGCTCCTGGGGGCTTATTGCAGCCCCTACCTCTTCCTAATAAGATTTGGGACGACCTCACCATGGATTTCATTGAAGGCCTTCCCAAATCCAGCGGGTATGCTTCCATATTGGTGGTTGTGGATCGCCTGACCAAATATACACATTTCATTGCCTTGAAACACCCATTCTCAGCCCCTGTTGTTGCCCGATTGTTTTTACAAGTAGTGATCCGCCTCCATGGCATACCCAAGAGTATTATCTCTGATTGGGACAAAATATTTATGAGTTATTTCTAGCATGAGTTATTCCGGCTCCAAGGGTCCGAATTACGGCGCAGCATTGCCTTCCACCCCTAGACGGATGGACAGTCCGAAGTGGTGAACAAGACACTTGAAACATACCTGCGTTGTTTTACCATGGACCATCCATCCAAGTGGTTCTCCTGGTTAGCTTGGACAGAATATCATTACAACACAGCCATCCACTCATCGTTGGGGCTTTCCCCTTTCCAAGCCCTCTATGGGCGCCCTCCTCCCCCTTTAGTCCGCCATGAATGGGGATCTGCTGCTAATCATGAAGTTGAGCAGTACTTAGTTAACAGCGATGTTGTTTTAGATCAATTGAAGCACCAGCTACATGCAGTCCAGCAGAAAATGCGCTCTTATGCTTATGCCAAGCGCAATCTTGTTCAATTTGATGTGGGAGATTTGGTCTATTTAAAGCTCCAACCATACAAGCAAATTTCCCCGGCATCCCGCAAAAATGAGAAGCTGTCTCCTCGCTTTTATGGGCCTTTTCCGGTTGAGAAACGTATTGGACCAGTAGCTTATGCTCTCACACTCCTTGCCCATGCCCGCATCCATAACATCTTCCATGTCTCCCAGCTCAAGAAGGCCCTTGGTTCGCATCTCCTTGCACCTACCATCCCCACTTCTCTCACCCATGACATGGAACTCTTGGTCGAACCATTGGAGGTTTGTGGTGTAAGGCCATTCCCCACTGCTGGCCACGGTCAACCTGAGGTCTTGATTAGCTGAAAGGATCTGCCCTCTTTCGAAGATTCTTGGGAACCTTTTGACACGAGTGCCTCTCAGTTTCCAGCCTTCAACCTTGCGGACAAGGTTGCTCTTTGGGCCGCGGGTACTGTTAGGCCCCCAATTATGAAGACATATGGTAGGCACAAGGGCAGAATGGGGAATAAGGGTACAGCTGGCAATTAGGAATTCTGTTAAAGTTAGTTAGTCTTTTGGTTTAACATAAAAAGGGCATGAGGGTTGGGTATTGAGGTAGGAAATGATTTGTATTGAGTAAAGGAGAGAAGAGGGGCTCTCAAAATCCTCCTCTGCTGTTATTCCGTTTTGATATGAATAATACAACATAACCAGTCTTCCTGGTTATTTCACTACTATTCTCTATTCTATTTTTCCATTGTACTGCTCTTCTGCTGTGTGTTGTGGTGTTGTTGCAGGGACTTAACATATTGCTGATTTAAAAATTAAAATTGAAATCAAAAAATTCTTCACAAGTTTGGTTTACAGCAACTTCTAGCCCGTGGCATTGATTGTCCTAAGAGGCTGAGAATAACACATAACAAACTTTACAAATGCACAACTCCCTAATGAAGACGTACAGGTGCAAAAGAAGGAACTTTTGAAGTTCAAGCCAATCAATTCCAGGTGAATATTGAGAAAGTTAAAAAGTGTAAAACAACCCATTAAGCAAATCCAGTCTTTTATATTAAACGATTTGAAAAAGAAAAAGAAGATCTTACTCAAAGCTGAGCTGTTATGAGATTCAGAAGACAGCAAAACAAATCCAATCTAATAACTTTAGCCTCACTTCCAGATGTTCAAATCTGTAGGAAAGCAACTCCAAATAAGAGAGATCCAAAATCAGCTTTGAAACAACATTTGGAAATTAAAAATATTGGATTTTTAGCGGGGAGATATGGTATGAAAAGCTGCTCACCCCAAAAGTGCAAAAAGGAGATAGGTTTGGTGAGGAGCTGAGGCGGAGAGGGAGCTTTAGAAATTTAAAGGATGTAAGAATCCTGAAACCGATGAATGAAAAAGGAAGGAATCTTGGAGAGCAATGATATTAAAATCGGATCGAATAGAGAACCGATAAGGTTAAGGGTTCATGATTCGATCAGTTTAACCGAATTCAATTGAATTTTTTTTTATTTTTAAAATATTATAATTATTATAATTTTTTGAATACTATTGTATAAAAATTAAAAAAAAATATTCATCAAATTTTAAATATATGTCACAAATATTCTAATAATAAGTTATAAAAATAATTTTAATTTTATTATTACAAATGATTAATTATGGATTATTGAATATCATATGCTAGAAACATAAAAATACAATCATATTATGAAAATAATTTCATGTTTAGATGGAGTACTAATAAAGTGAACACAAAAAATATTAACCTTGCATATATGTGTATAATTATATTTAATTATAATAAATTCAAATAAATAATAAGTATATTAAATTATTAAGTGACATTTTTAGAATTTAAAATACAAAATTTTCAATAAATAAATAATAAAAATTTAATATATATATATATGTATATTTTAAATTTTTATTATTTATTTATTTAAAAAAAATTAGTATTTTAAATTTTAAAGATATTATTTAATAATTTAATATATTATTACAATAATTTAAATAGATAATAAGTATATTAAATTATTAAATAACATAATTAGAATTTAAAAATTAATTTTTTCAAATAAATAAATAAATAAATATATATATATATATATATATATATATATATATATATATATATATATATATATATATATATGGGTGGGTGGGTGAAAAAATTCAAAAAAATTGATTTTTTACATTTTTAGCAAAAAATTCCGGTTCGCCGATTTTCTGGTTCAACTTGGTTTTTTTCGATTCAATCCGATTTTTTATCAATTCGATTTTCAGTAATTAAATCAATCAATTAATTTATCGGTTCGCAATTAAACCGATTCAATCGAACGGTTCGATCCGATTTTAATAACTATGCAAGAGAGCCGTTGCGTGTCAAACAAAAACCGGCCACCACACCACTCTAAAATTGATCAGCACCAATCCAGCGTGGATGCCAAAGAGACAGAGTTATGTGGCCATTTCATGGCTGTTGTGTGGGTTCCAATAATGCCAGGATAAAAGTTTGGGTTTTTTTTTTTAAGCAAGAGTTAGGTTTTCTTTTTTTTTTTTTTCTTTTTTTGAAAAAGAAGAGAATTTAATTAACTGAGGTTGGCAAACAAAGGTGATGCGGAACCCCAGCCTATATGCCAAACTAGAATGCCAACATACCATGAATATTGAACATAAATAAGATAATAAACCCCCAATCTAAAGAACCCCCAAACAAGATTGATTGGAAACGCTTATGATAGATTGATTTAGAAAACAAGAAGAAGAAGAATCAAGCATACATTAATCATGCAAATAGCCTAAGTCTAATTCTTCATGCAATAGCAAGAATCAATAATAAATTAACTCTCACAAATTCGGCCAAGCCAAAGAAAATTCTCATTAATCAAAATTCAAGTGTCTTACAAATGAAGAATTCAGCCCTTTATATAGGCTAGGCAGCCACCCCACCCTAGATGAATTAAAATCAAACACTAACTCTAAGAGATAAATAATGAAATAAATAACAAAGATAATTCCTAACCTTTATCTACATGTATTTGGCCATAATATGGACTAAGTACATGAAGAAATAAAGATAAATACAATCTGAAAAATAATCCTAAAAGCTGGTGATAAATATGCATGATTATCCTAAGAAAATGAAGGAATGAATGTAGACTTAATCTTGGCTAAAAGTGGATTTCGGCCAGCCCTTTAAAGATATGGTCAAGCTATTATTTCTCCCTCAAACTCTACTTAATAATATCCCAAAATAATAAGTATTTATCAAGGAAAATTCATTCCTAAAATTTAGGACCCTAAGTTCACCAATGTAGGCCTAAACCTAAATCTGATCCAAACCCATTAAAATTCAATTTTCCCATGTAAAATTCGGCCCCCTTAGGTATTCTAAGCCTCAAATAGTTATTTTGGCCCAACTCTTTAGAAGAGATAAGCCCAACTTTAGCCTACCACTTAAACTACCCAAAACAGTAAAATAAGCCCAAAATAAAACAAACCTATTCTAATAAAGCCCAATTCATTTTCCTAGGTTCTAGGCTGCCCAAATATACTTTATTAAATGTTACATAAAGAATAGAAACTAAATAAAGTAGCTTGAAGGCCCATTGCACCATTCGGCCTAAACTTGTCTTCATAGTCCAATTTAGCTTCTTTCTCTTCTTGAACTTGCATCTTCTCCACATAAGGTCTCATGAATGCTTGTAGGACTTCTTTAAGCTTCTTTAACCTTGCTCTTATTATTGGTCCTTGAGAAAGTGCTAGTTCATCTCTCTTGTTTTCGGTGTGCTTGGTCGTGCTCATATCATCCCCTCCCTCTTCGGAAAAGATTCGTCCTCGAATCTTCGTCTTGTTCAAGTTGGGAATTGAAACTTGAGGAATAAATTCATCTTCATAAATGATCTTTGGGATAGGTGGAAATAATATGAACGCTTCTTCAGCAAAAAACTCATCATGTTCCTGCAATTTGACAAAGAAACTAGGCAAAACATGGTTAGTCATTGTTACATCTTTGTGAATGTGATTATTTTTTCCTTCGTTTCCCATGTGCATTTCCTCCACCTTAAGCAATAGAGGAGCAATTGTAACTTGTTTATCTTCCATCTTAACTAAACAAACTTCTTCATTCTCATTCAAACAATCAACAACATCTTTTCTTTCAATTATTTCCTCATCACTCACAACATCACTATCAAAGAAAACTATATCAATAGTGTCCCCTTCAGCTTCACAATTTTTTTCTTCTAGGATAACTTCCTCTTCCTTTCTCTTTTCTTTGCTATGTTCCAATCTACTTAGTTGTTTGAACCATTGTTTAAATTGTAATTCTATATCATTAAGGTCTTGCCTTAACAACTTCACACTTTCCTTTATCCCATTCATTCTTGTTTTTCTCTCAACTTATAAATTGATATCTCACAATTGCACTTCAGAAACAACTCAAACAAATATGCACAATTAAGTAATTTGATTGAAGGAATGATGAAAAAACCTAACAAGAACAGCAAAGATACTAATTCTAGAGGCAAATTGACCTATTTGAACAAAAATCAGAAATTAGTACACAAGAAGAAGATTTCGTGCACTATAATATATATAGATGTTCAACAATGTGCAATATGTCAAACTAGTGTAATTGGAACCAAAAATAGCTTAGACACACAAATTAGAAACTTAGAATGAAGAAAATGGACAAGACGGATGCACTTAAATGTGATGTTTAACTAAACCTAATGATTAGTTTAAACAGATTTGATGTAAGACTCAAAAAAAAAATCAAAGAAAGCATGCAATAAACACAACCCAAATCCAAAATTAGGAGTACTAACCTGGTCTTCAAGAAATCAAACCAATTGTGAAAGTTCTAACTCCAATCTTGCTTGATTGATCAAAACCTCTAAGTGGTGTAGGGCACTTTGTAAATCAAAATTATATCCAAACCAAGTTCAACCACTCAAAGATTGCAAATTATATGTTTATATATTCAATGGCAAATTCGGATTCAACAAGAACACAAGATTCATCAATTGATCAAATATGAACTTAAAAATATAGTAAATCCGAATTGATAACAAGGCTGTTTCTAATTGATTTTTTTTTCTTTTTTTTTTTGTAACTTTAATCAAACTAATGATCAAATACTTAAAGATAGGTACTTAACAAAATAGAGCAAGAACCAAATAAGGAACTAGATGCAAGATCCTATTCGGCTAAAATGGAAAATTAAAGTTTAAAAGCAAAAATTAAAGGATAGTTAAGAATTTACCCCTTAGCCTATGCTCTGATACCAATTGATGCGGAACCCCAGCCTATATGCCAAACTAGAATGCCAACATACCATGAATATTGAACATAAATAAGATAATAAACCCCCAATCTAAAGAACCCCCAAACAAGATTGATTGAAAACGCTTATGATAGATTGATTTAGAAAACAAGAAGAAGAAGAATCAAGCATACATTAATCATGCAAATAGCCTAAGTCTAATTCTTCATGCAATAGCAAGAATCAATAATAAATTAACTCTCACAAATTCGGCTAAGCCAAAGAAAATTCTCATTAATCAAAATTCAAGTGTCTTACAAATGAAGAATTCAGCCCTTTATATAGGCTAGGCAGCCACCCCACCCTAGATGAATTAAAATCAAACGCTAACTCTAAGAGATAAATAATGAAATAAATAACAAAGATAATTCCTAACCTTTATCTACATGTATTTGGCCATAATATGGACTAAGTACATGAAGAAATAAAGATAAATACAATCTGAAAAATAATCCTAAAAGCTGGTGATAAATATGCATGATTATCCTAAGAAAATGAAGGAATGAATGTAGACTTAATCTTGGCTAAAAGTGGATTTCGGCCAGCCCTTTAAAGATATGGTCAAGCTATTATTTCTCCCTCAAACTCTACTTAATAATATCCCAAAATAATAAGTATTTATCAAGGAAAATTCATTCCTAAAATTTAGGACCCTAAGTTCACCAATGTAGGCCTAAACCTAAATCTGACCCAAACCCATTAAAATTTAATTTTTCCATGTAAAATTCGGCCCCCTTAGGTATTCTAAGCCTCAAATAGTTATTTTGGCCCAACTCTTTAGAAGAGATAAGCCCAACTTTAGCCTACCACTTAAACTACCCAAAACAGTAAAATAAGCCCAAAATAAAACAAACCTATTCTAATAAAGCCCAATTCATTTTCCTAGGTTCTAGGCTGCCCAAATATACTTTATTAAATGTTACATAAAGAATAGAAACTAAATAAAGTAGCTTGAAGGCCCATTGCACCATTCGGCCTAAACTTGTCTTCATAGTCCAATTTAGCTTCTTTCTCTTCTTGAACTTGCATCTTCTCCACATAAGGTCTCATGAATGCTTGTAGGACTTCTTTAAGCTTCTTTAACCTTGCTCTTATTATTGGTCCTTGAGAAAGTGCTAGTTCATCTCTCTTGTTTTCGGTGTGCTTGGTCGTGCTCATATCAAAAGGTGAAATCACAAAGTTTGATGGATAATTAGAGATGCTCACGGGACGAGACGGGATCGGGAATTGTATCCTCACTCACTGTCCTGCCTTCGATTCTATAATGAACAGAAAATCCTCCCGTTTTCGCTCCGCTAGGATCCCCGTCCCTTGAAAAATTAATTTTTTTAATTTTAAAATATAATATTTTATAAATAATTAAAGTTAAAATATAATATTTAATAAATAAAAAATTTAAATCAATTATAATTTAAATTAATATAAATTTTAATCATTCATAAATTTAAAATTAAGTATAATTTAAAACTTAATAATTATAAAAATAAGTTATATTTTAATTTTTATTTTAATTATTTATAAAATATTATATTTTAAAATTAAAAAAATATTTTTTATGGGGCAGAGATCTCCTCGAGACGGATACCCCATTTCTCGTCCCCATTTCAAAATATATATCGGGAATTTTTTTTCTCCGTCCCCGTTCCTGCTGGAGGAAATTCGGGGGTTCCCATCAGGATTGGAAATTTTCCGTCCTGTGAGCATCCCTATGGATAATCCATCTAAACATTAAGATCAGACATAGAACTGGATGCTCTAGCAAGTTTATGAGCAACACAGTTTGCTGATCTTTTGACAAAAGCAAAATTAATATTTGTTGAAGGATAACATAAACTAAGACAATCTTCAACTAAAAGGCCCAAAACCGTATCCGATTTAGTCTTCCACTTGAGCCCATTAACTACAATTTGAGAATCATACTCTACTATAACTCTCTCATGACTTGTAGACTTTACCCAACTGAGAACTTCCCTTATAGCAAGGCCTTCAGCCAGAATCGGCAAATAACCTCTACTTAAAGGCCCGCCACTAGCAGCCACAAAAGCCCCAGCTTCATCCCTTAACACAAAGCCCACTCCTGATTTTTGAGACTCAGGGAACAACGCAGCATCAACATTAAGCTTCATCTAGCCTCTTGGAGGCTTCTCCCAACCATCACTGGATCTAGACACCTGCACCCCCTGTAACATGAAATCCCCCAGCCGGAAGCCCTTGTTGATTCAGCTTAGCTCCAGTATAGCTCTGTAACAGACCTTGATCTTCAGCAATAATATCACGAGCAATACTGTACTTTCCTTCCCAAATCAATTTATTCCGATGCTTTCATAAATTTCAACGTATCATAACAGCATCCATGCATTTATCCACAGATAAATTTGTAAAAATGAATTGAAGCCACCCTGCAAAACTGGTGAAAGTCCCACGGATAAACCTAGTCGTTGAGTGAGTCCAAAAAACCCTCACGCATTGACAATCCAGCGAAGCATAAAGGATTGTTTCAGCATTTAACCCACATAAAGGACAACTTGGATCTATACACACCTTTCTAGAATAAAGGGCTGACTTCACAGGAAGACAATTCTTCTAATGAATCTTCCTGTCCTCTGCTGACCTCGAACCCCACCAAAATGCGTTTAGCATTTTCTCAATGGCATCACATAATGTTACAGGTAAAAGAAAGATGCTCATCATATAATTAAGAATTGATTGAGCAAAACACTTTATTAACACCTCTTTTCCTGCTTGAGAAAGTAAGGTTCTATTCCAACCCCTCAACCTTTTACTGATTTTATCTCTAATAAACCCGAACACTCTTGTTTTACTCTTCCCTATACACAATGACATGCCCAGATAAAACTCATTCTCAGAACCCAGACGAACCTTAAGAGTATTTCGAATCTGATCTCTAACCATTTGAGGAGTATTTGAGTTGAACATAATGAAAGATTTGTTAAAATTGATGCTTTGGCCAGAAACTTTTTCATACAAACTAAAGATTCTACTCATGGATAAAGCTTCTTCTTGCTCTACTTTGAAAAAGAAGTAACTATCATCCGCGGAAAAAAGATGAGAAACAGCAGGAGCTCCTTTTGCTATTCTGACCCCATGGACTTTTCCTTGCGATTCCACCTTGCTCAGCAGGCTGTTCAAACCTTGTGCGCAAATAATAAATAAATAGAGTGAAAGCGGACATCCTTGATGCAATCCCCTGCTTGGAATAATTGGCTACGACTTGAACTTTCCATGCGCTACATGAAATCTGATAGTTGATACACACATCATAACTAGATTGATACATCCTATATGAAAACCTATTTTCTTCAAAACTTCGTCTAAATACATCCATTTGACCCTATCGTAAGCCTTGCTCATATCAACTTTAAGAATCGCAAAATATTTCCTCCCTTGCAAAGGCTGTGAATAATTTCATTGGCTACCATTATATTATCTGTAATCATTCTTTCTGTTACAAATGCACTTTGATTCTTAAAGATCACTGATGACAGCATACTCTTCAATCTATTTGCTAACACTTTAGCAACAATTTTATATAAATAATGGCTTCAATTTTATGTTTCTTCGAAATCAAAACTATTGCAGTATCATTTAGATTGCTCAGCAAAGTAGCAGTGTTAATGATCTGAATGCTGTTCAAACCCTAAACTCCATTATCAAGAACAGAGAAAATAAAATGAACAATACCTCTTATTGCTTCATTCTCACGAAAAGAAAACAGAGTATGAGTATTTATACAAAACACCAGCTAAAAGAAAGTAAAGTTAACTAAAACGAAACTAACTAAAACACAAAAAAACACGTGATACTCAATAAAAAACAAAACGGTGAGTATTGAGAAAGTGGCAAAATATCAAAATGGTGTGTATTTCTTCAGCCCCCCTCAAGTTGGAGAGTGGTAGAAATCAACCAATCCCAACTTGTGACAGAGCTTAAGAAATAAAGGTGAATTCAAAGCCTTGGTGAAAATATCAGCAATCTGCAAGGAAGAAGCCAAATAAGACGTGTCAATGAAACCAAGCTTGAGCTGATCACGAACAACATGACAGTCAATGTCAATGTGTTTAGTGCGTTCATGGAAAACGGGATTGGCAGCAATGTGAAGGGCTGCTTTATTATCACACTTCAAAGAAATGGAAAGATGTAGAGGAAGACTAAGATCACGAAACAAATAACTGAGCCACTGAAGTTCACAAACAGTCATGGCCATACTACGATACTCAGCCTCAGCAGAAGATCTAGAAATCGTAGGTTGCTTCTTGCTTTTCCAAGAAATCAAGGAAGAACCAAGATAGATACAAAACCCAGTAATAGATCGTCGAGTGTCTGAACAGGCACCCCAATCAGCATCACAATAGGCGGTCAAAACAAAAGAACTAGTAGCAAAGAAGAACAATCCTAACGAAGGTGCATTCTTCAAATATTTGAGGAGATGAAGAGCACACCGCCAGTGTAAAGCTCGAGGAGCATGGATGAACTGGCTAAGCTGATGAACAACAAATGTAATGTCTGGCCTTGTGAAACTCAAATACAACAACTTGCCAATCATCCGACTGTAGGGCTAGGCATCAGGTAAAAGATCACTAGAAGCAGGAGTAGAGGTTAATTTGACTCCTTTTTGAAACGGAGTAGAAACGGGTTTAGCGCCTAGCACTCCAGCTTCTGCAACTAAATCAAGGACATACTTGTGTTGATTCACATATAAACCTGCCACAGAACGTGCAATCTCCAAGCTAAGAAAATATTTTGCAAAATCAAGATCTTTGATGGTAAATTGATCATCTTGAAATTGTTTGACTTGCGAAATCACTGTAGGAGAACTCCCAGTGAGCAACATATCATCTACATAAATGAGAAATGCTAGGAAAACATCATCATTTTTTAGAACAAACAAACAACTATCAGCAGAAGATTGCTGAAAACCATAAGCACAAAGTTGACGGGTAAGTTCAACATTCCACTATCTTGAAGCCTGTTTCAAGCCATAAAGTGACTTCTTCAAGCGATAAACTTGATGAGACAATGACTTTGAATAACCAGCAGGAGGGTGCATATATACTTCTTCATCAAGATGACCATGGAGAAACATCATTAAAGCCATGTAAAAGAGCAGAGGGATATGGTCGCCCCCTTCGCTTTTCATCTGTTCTTGAGAGATTATTAAAATCTCCAACACAACACCACTGTAAAGAAGACTTACAAGATAAATCCCGTAGCATATTCCAAGTGTGAACACGTTAGCTTCTGCTAGAATGCCCATAGATACCAGTTAGCCTCCAACTGCCTTCTTCTTAAGAAATAATTTCCAAATCAATGCAATTACGAGAATAACCAATAAGTCTCACAGGTTTATCATATTTCCATAAAAAAGCTATACCACCGAGAATAGCCAATAAGTCTCACAGGTTTATCATATTTCCATAAAAAAGCCCACAGCAATTCCAACTCAGGCAATTCATGACGTTCGATGGGCTTGATCGACAGGTCCCACCAAGTTCAGGTTTTGGATTTCATAGCTTGAGCAATGGGCTGGATTTGGTTGTGGCCCAGCTAAGTTAATGGATTGCACAGTTGAAAGCCCAATCTCTTTCTTTTAGCATCTGAGATAACCACTCCCTCAATTTTATCTTCCAGGATCTCCGCCACCTCCGACCCATTCTCTGTGCCCCCTTCCCTGATCACAAACCCCTGATTACTCTTTTTTTTTTTGTTTTTTAAATATGAAATCCCTTGATTTTCGGAAACCTTAATAATAGCCACATGTTTCCCTTTCATTTTCTCTTCCCGCTATATTCGGATTCTGATCTTGGTCCACCGCCATATCCTCCGCCTCGCCTGCTTGTAGATTTCGATCAACTTTTCTTAGCCATGGTTCACCTATTTGCAAAAAGGATCTTCTACTCACCGTTTTCAGACTTATATCGAATTTTTCGACCACTGCAGTTGTAACACCCTCTGTACTATTAACAAAACCATACTGTTCTATTAATATTTTTATTACTATTACATCGTTATTTAATTAAATAAAAATTTGACAATATAACGGCTTAATTTTTCGCATTTTCCAAACCTATAAAACTCAAATAATACTTTCAATTTCAATCTTTCAACTCTCATAATTTCAATCAATAACATAACACTTCTATATTCTCAACCATCATGTAATATCATCAATCATTGACTATATTTATCAACTCACAAGATATTTAATTTATATATTACACTATAAAATTTCTCATAAGTCGATACAGTACTCATAAATAAATACATAACAAAAGCTTCAAAATATAATTCTTTAGGGTACATGCCACATAAATTTTTCACTGCTTGTCCTGTGATACCTGTATTTACGCGCAGTCATAAAAACTACACGCTAAGCAATATGGTCGCTTAGTGATGAATACATTTGCATAAAATTTCACTTAATTTATCTTACTCACTTAAATTAATTAATTCACTATTATTTTTATTAAACTCCCACAACTAAATAAATTTCTAATTTATTTTTTATACCAAATTACTCATTAAATTGTTTCAAAAAATTTCTCTCTTATTTAATTTCGTTAATTTCTCAGTTCGGATGAAAATTATCATTATGTCCCTATAGTTGATTTTTTTTTCACATTTTGATCTAATTTTGACTTTAAGTTGACTTTTTCTATTTTAATCACTTTTAACTTAAATTTTTTTTAACCCATAAAATATTCTTTTACTCCCATTTGACCTTAATTTCACAAATTACCTTTTAGTCCCTAAAAATTTTCTTCAAGTGGAAAATTACAATTTAATCCTTATAATTTCATCTTATTTACAATTTGGCCTTTTTAGTCACATTGACTATTTTATCCATTTTAACTATATTTCCACTTATAATTGATCAATTTGACCTTTATTAATCGCATAATTATAATTTTACCCTTATTAAACATATATACCTCATTTTTCATCTTAAATCATTTTTAATTCAAATTCTCAACATTTCCAAAATCAAAATTCTCATTTTTACATAATTTCATGCAAAATTACCATTTTACTCCTAGTTATTGACAACAGAAAAACCATAAACCGGATAAGCAGATAAGAAAATCCAGTAAGTGAAAGCGGCCATTCCACTTGGGGATATGCGGTTACTCCCAATATATCAGTAATGAGCCGGCTAATAGAATAATTAATAACTTTCCATAACAGTATCAGAAAATGACAGAACAGTAATAGAACACCGCAGTGTAAGCGCCTTTATGGCTAGCCATATTATCCTAGAATCCTGAATTACCCACAGAAACTAAGGGCATAATTATTCTTCACAATTTCATACTCCACATTATCTTTACGCAATTATATGCATTGATTTCATGGCACTAACTTCACTATGATTTAATTTCTACTCCATTACATTTATTAGTTATACATTACATATACTTGCACTTAGTATTACATGAAAACCATTAAATCATGTTATTACATACACATTGGCCATTTGGCCACTTGAAGATCTCACACTTACACATTCTTTTCTTCTCACATGTTGTGTTATACACACTTCAACATTCATTTTAGGCATTAATATAACATAATTGACTTACTTTACCTTAAAATTCTTACACATCATAAATTTTTATCATTATGTTTACTATACATATTTATGTTCATTTATGATTTTTCATTTCCATCAAGCCTAATAGCTTCTTTACACCTTGTATAGTCTAACTACAACTAAATAGTTTAATTAACATTGAATTACATCACAATTATTCAAAGAACACCATTCGACCACTACTAGGGTTCCCTTTTTTACTTTTATTTCTTCACTAAATTAAGTTTATACTAGCTTATTTCATCATAATATCAAGTTATATCAAATTATTTCATCAATTCACACTAGTTCATATATTTACATAATGAAACATTTAAGGGAAATTCATTGAAATTAAATGTAAATTGTATCCATTAACCTTATTTTGGCTTGTTTATCACTTATTCTTCCTTTTCTTTTCCTTTCCCTCTTTGAATTTGGCCTTCATCAATGTAATTCATCAATTAAAGCAATTTAAGCACACTACTATGATCCTCTAACCTTACTCTACATGCTAATATAATATCTCTCTTAAATTTTGACTCAAACTCAAAATTACAAAAGAATGCCTTAAGGTTTTTACCTTAATTCTTAGATTTTTTGGCCTTTTCTTGATGCAAACCCGTTCCTATGTGAAAGAGCATGAAAATCTGAGTATGGGATTTGAGTTTATTAAAGTAATATTTTAGTTATAAAAATATTTATATTTAGTAGTAGTATTTTAGTTATAATAGAATTTGATTTTAATTAGTGATTTATTTTCTATTTAGGAGGATTTCTATTTCCTAGTTAGAAAAAAAATCTTATTTTGTAGGTTAATTATAAATTAAGGTCCAGACTATAGGATATCTTACGATGTTGGATCCTATCTTTAAAATCTTACAATGTCAGTTCCCAATTTCAACTCCTCTTTTAATTGAGAAACTTTATTGCTATTCCGTCGCTATTCTGTCACTATTGAAAGGAGAATGATAGAATAGCGATTGAGTGCCTCAATTGAAAGGATATTCGAAGTTGGAAGTTGACATTGTAAGATTTTGAAGATAGGATCTAATATTATAAGATATCATATAGTTGAGGCTCTTTTTCATAATTAACCCTATTTATGGATTCCTAGTTAAATTATAATTCCTATTTTATTAGATGTTCCTAATATTGTAGTCTTTATTTAAATAGACAAATTTAAACAATAAAACAAGTCAGAATTTTTTAGTACGGAAGTACAAGAGATCAGATCGAAGTTCTCTCTAACGAGATCTAAAGTTTCAGTCTGTCTTTGACGAGCTGAAAGGTTTCAGTCCCCTTATAACTAGCCGAATTATCATATTAGTTATCTAGTATTTCGATCCACAATTTGGGACTACAAAAATATGATTAATGTTTGATCCCATAATGCTAGTATCAAAGAAATTTCAAATTGCATGACATTCATCATCTTTAATTAAATTTCAGTAAGTATGATAAATCCATCAGGAACTAAAACTTTTGAAGAATGAATTGATTTCACAACCGCAAAAATCTCCTCATTTGCAGCCCTTAAAATCAATTTGTTATTGATTTTAGTTGAGATAAAAGATAGATGGCAAATATTGTAAAAAACTAGCCGAAGTGCCTGGAAATGTTTTGAAAATCTTACTGAAGAACCCTTGAAATTTCATATTGTTTTGATTTTCAATGTAAGATTTTGTGCTAAAGAGTTTACATAGGATTATCCAAATAAACAATAGACATAATAGTAACATATTCATAATTAGTGATAAATTATTTTATTCTTTACATCTTTCAACTTTTCAACTTCAATTCATATATATATATGTGTGTGTGTGTGAATTGATTAATTGTTAGTCACCATTTAACCGTAAACTAACGGTTAACTAGTACCGAAATTATGAAATCGAAAACTAAAAATCGAACCTAAATCTAAAATAATAGTAAATTGATTGGTTAACCGAAATTGCCGATTTTTTGAGTACTTACCAAAATTAATAATATGTAAAAACTGTATCGATTAAACTAGTTAGATTTCAAATCGCTTTTTCAATTAACCATTTTTTCGATTTTTTGGTCTATCGAAAAAAATATCGGTTTGGACTTTAATTTTCTTTTTTTTTTTATTTCTATATAACAACTTACATTTGATAATTTTTCACGCAAATCTCATTTAAATTTTTTAAATTAATTTCTATCTTTTTTTAATTAAAAAATAAATTCAAATTAGTTTTACTTAATAATTTTAGGGCGTCTTTGGTAACGTTTTTTATTTTTTAAAATTCATAAACCGTTTTTAATTTTTGTTATTTATTTTTCAAAAACTGTTTCTATTTTTTTTCAATAAAATGTTCTAATATTCATTAATACATATTAGACATATATATAACCTAATTATTAATATTGAATAATAAATATTTAATAAAATTCAAAACTTAAAATCTATTACATTAAAAAAATCATTATAATAAGAAAAATACACCTCTCAAAGTGCCAAATTTAATATCAACTCATGAAGCTTAAAGACAGATACATTAAACATAATCAGTGCATTACAAGTTGTGGATACATTAAATCTTACATGAATAAACCGCAAATGCAAGCACATGAGGTTGAGCCAGAATCTGAAAAAATGCAGGAAAGTAGGAATAAAAGAAAAAGACCTGCATTGATTAAAATACGAGAGTCAATTCCTACGATAATTTCTATGATAAAGGCTCCAAAGAAATACAACAATGCCAATTCCTTTAACCAATCCCACTGTAATTCTAAAACGTAGCAAGAAGAACAGTATAATCCATGTCTTTATCTCATGCTCTGTCTTTTATCCAAAGTTCCAAACCAATAATATCAGTATTAGCCAAAGGGTATAGGTTCACAACTTAGCAAATAAAAAAGTATAAGAACATAGTGAAAAGGAATTCACCTAACCCAGTAATCTAATGGAAGCAAGAAAAAAGAAAACAAGTGGCATATAACATCATAACAAATTTTTCCAAATGTTTAGCCACGAAGTTCAATAGATTTTATTGCATAACAAAATGTAGGATAATAGCCTCAAGTATACCTCCAACACAAATCAATTATTGCTTTATGTTATCATCAAATATGTTGGAATAAGCATAAGGATGGCAGGAATGAATGAGACCAAAAGGAAAACGATGAATTACTGACAGCAGAGGCATGAAGCAATATATACTAGGATGGTATTATTATTGACAGCAGAGTCATGAAGCAATATATATTAAGATGCAACTAATTACTCATTCAAAATGGTTGAAATAAAAATAACTATTTTGTTGGATGTCCTGTAGAATTATGAATACAGCTGCATATGCATGCATAAGAATATATAATTATAAGTTTGTATCAGGACAAAGCTCCAGCTCAAGCCTGGGTTTAAAATATGCTAGCGATGAGCAGGACTTGAGTTTTTAAATAAGCTAGACTTGTTAGCATGTCCAATTAAAAAGCATTCCAAAAGCCCAACTGGATACTTGAGTACACAAATAAAAAACAAAAACAAAAACCAAAAATCAAAAATGGCTTAGAAAAGGATCTAAATTAAGCAAGTAGAGTTTGTGATACTGGAAATTCCAGGATCATGTTCCTGATGCATACAGAAGCAATTCCCACAAAAACAAGATCCTTCAAACCACACTTTAAAACATTTAATAACATCTAGAAGGGGGCCAGTCAATGAATGAAAAGAGAACAACACCATACAAATGAATCAAACTGATAACCCTCCCCCTTGGACAAGAGCTAATTCTAATACACAGAAGAAAACAAGTGAACAAACTAAACAGAACAACAGCAAATGAACGGAGCAAACTAGAACATCTTAAGGAAATAAACAATTGAACGCCAACAGGACACCAATTCTCCAATACAGATAATCACAACAATTCAAATTCCTTACCCACTCCCAGTCTAAAGAACACCAATTACAAACAGAGGCCTCCTTTCACCAGCATGAATCATCATTTGAACCGGGGATAAATAAAATAAACCCTTGCTTGCAGCCAAGATAAGTTCATTCGATCTAACAAAAACCAATAAGCTATAATTATTTCAGGCAACAAACACCAGCAAATTTTGTACACGAACTTCATTTCTCTTAAAAGAATTAGTAACCAGCACAACCCATTTTTGTTTCGAAAAGAAAGAGCAAAACGAAGCAGGGAGGTGATTGATTACCTTGAGAACTAACAAAATGAGCATAGGCAGCTCAAGAATTGGCTGAAACAAAGAAAAGGGTAGCAGGTTTTCTGCGGCAGACGGCAGCGGCCCTCAAAATGAGCATATCCATTTTTCATTTTATTTTAGCCTTTGAACTGATTTACGGATACATACTTATTCCAATTGATGGACTTCACGAGTTTGGTATATAGCAGTATTTACAGGACATTTTTCTAAACAATTTTCACGGCATGACTCCAATTCATCATTTTAAACATTAATTAAAATAATTTTTTCTTAGTATATTTTATTAATTAATGTCAATTAATATTAATATATATCATTTATATATAATATAAACTAATATACATTAATTTTTTTTTATAGTGTATAAACTTTTATTGAAGATTAAAAAGAGAGATAATAATCGGAGTGAATGGTCTTATATTTTTTAGAAAAAAACTCCAATAAAGTGGCAATTATGTGATAGATATTAGCTGAAAATTTTAGGTGACTAAGAACAATGAATTATGTTTTTATAATGTATGTCCAGTGCACTTAAAAAGAAGTGATAGTTTACAGATAAATCTACGAAAACCTATATAAATTAAGCTGAAATTTTATTTTCAGTTCTAATGCAAAACGAAAATTTCTTAATAAAATGAAATATCTTTTTTATTTAACTGTAGCTTGAGTTTTTTTTACAGTTATTTAAAAAAAAAAAAGAGGAGTTTGAATAATTTAAGAATATTTTTTCATCTTTTGGATCTATGGAAACAGACAAAAATTATTTTATGCCTTTGAATAATTACATTTTTTTAAAGCAAATAAAAATCAAAATCAAAAATAAAATACAATGATAGTGATTGCCCAACAAGAAGGAAGAGATGCGCAAGAAGCAACTTCTTACATAGACGTGACGGTAGGGATGAGTATGGACTGATTAATTAATTTATTAATAATTTTTTTAAATCAGTTTACTATTATCGGTTAATCACTATATCGATTTCGGTTTTTAACTCGATTTTTCGGATCGATTTATCGGTTAACCATTAAAAAATTTTAATATATAAATTTAATAAATTATACAATTTATAATATTATTTTTAATTGTTAAAAATGCTTTAAAAATAAAAAACTAATTAAATATAATATCCATTAAAATAATCAAAATAAAAATAAAATTTCCATAATTAATTATAAAAATTAAAAATAGTCAATATAAAACTAACAACAGAACGCTAATTATGTACATAATTTTAATATTTATTTACTAAAAATATATATTTTACAAAATTATATATCATAATATTTATAAATTACACAAAAATTAAAAAATATAAGTGTAAAATTTAAAATATAATCAATAAAATATATATATATATTCGATTTTGGTTTCGGATTGGTTAACCATCGATTTTTAAAATAAAAACTATAACCCTAAAATTTCAGTTCGATTAACCTAAAAATCGATTTAATTTCGAATCGATTTTTCGATTAATCTAAATTTCGGTTAATCATGTTCGTCCCTACGTGACGAAAACAACAAGTGGTGGAGGCAGAGTCTGATTCTCACTCCCCTCGCTATTGCCACCTAATCCCAATTTCTCACCTACCCACCCTCACCAAACCCCCGCTTATATTATTCCTCATTTTCTTCGCTCCCCTATTCCCATTTTCAATTTTCTTATTTTATTCTAAGCTCTCTTTCGCACTCTCCGATGGAGGCAAATCTTTTGAGAGCTTCCTGCTCTGCGTTACTTTTTCCTCATTCATCGAATTTCCTGACCAAAAGTAGCTATTTTTTGCCTCAAACCACGAACAATTGTTACAGGCTAGGGTGTTCAAAACTCCATCCTACCCGAACAACATGAATAATTCGATCCGAATAAAGAATTCGGATAGAATTATTAGTGTTGTTAGGGTCGAGTAGGGTTGGAGATTTGGGGGTTGTTTGGGATCGGGTCGGGTTAAACCCTCATTAATCCGAACAACCCGAAAAATAAATATTTTCCTCCAAAACACACCGTTTTATGAAAATGAGTCAAGTTTGGGTCGGATTGATCCGATCCAAATCTCATTTTAAAAAATTAAAATAAAAGAAAAAAAAATTAAAAGTAAATTCGGGTTGTTCGAATTATTCGGGTGGAGCCCGAAATTTTGAGAATTATTCGGATAGGAACCCGAATTATTTGTAGGATAGAGTATGATTGAAATATATAATATTGTTTGGGTCGGATCGGGTTGACCCGAATCCGTCCAATAAACACCCCTGTTACGGGCTGGTCCCCCTCTTGTCACGCTTGACACAAAGACGCAATTTTTCAACACAGGCATCTATCTCTTCCATTGGGTATAAGCATTTCTTTCTTTTTGACTTAAAATTTTTAATTTCTTGCAATTTGGTTTCTAATGCTTCGTGGGTTTCTTTTATTGTTTTCCTTCTCCCAACTTTTCTTGTTTGAGATTGTTCATCCGATGCACGTATTTATATTTGTAAAATGTCTTACATCTTATCGTGTGGAATTTTGTCATATCGGTTGGAAATTGAATTATACTACATATGCTTGGACAAGCATACTCGTGGGCTACAAGATCTTTTCGACTCTAGGCTAATTTAGAATAAGATTTATGCACATGATCGGACAAGTTTGATTTTGGAATTGAAAGTCCTGTAGTTTTACCACTTTCACATTAAATATTCGTATGAACCAATCGGTAAATACTTTATTGATAATCAGGGGTACAGCTAGGAAGAATCGGATTCAGCGAGCTCAAAAAATAAAAAAATAAAATTTTTTAATGTCATCAATTTTAAATGGAGTCATTTAAAAATTTAAATTTTAGCAGATTCAAAAAAAATATATTGACAGATTAATTTTTTAATGAAATTAATTGTTGATTTGGTCATTTAAAAATTTTAAAGTATGTTTACTTGCAGAAAATAGTTTTATATTTTCTATTTTCTATTTTCTTAAAAAGTTGGAGTATTTATTTTTTATAGAAAATTTGGAATTTGTTAAGATGTTAAATGAACACTTATTTGATGGTATTTTGCTTAATATTTTGTGCTCTTTTAAGTCGGTTTAAGGTACTTTTCATTTGTTTGTTTATTTTTCTGACTGTAGGAGTGGATTTTGAGAAAGTTGTATTTTTGGGGCTTATTGTTGATGATTTGGAGAAGCAAAGACTTTTTGAGGTAGAATTGAAGCAACGGAGCTGATAAGTTGGAAATTCTGGAGGAAGTCTTGCCCAAGGGAAATGCTCAATTGCCCAAGGCAGGAAGTAGCCTTGCCCAGTTCTCTTGCCCAAGTTGCCCAAGGGAAGTTGACAGTGGATAGCATTTTTTTCAAGATAAATTCATACGAATTTAACCTAACCGCCACTAAAACCCTAGCTGGTATTTAGGAGTTTTAAGACTTTATTTTAGGAGTAAAAAGGGGAGTGATTTGAGGGATTTAAAACCCCTTTAGGAATTAACTTTTAAATTTCCTAGTTGGTTAGATTTATTTCTTGTTTTTGGTTTGTTTTATTTAAGAGGAGTTCTTCTTAGAGGAGAGGTCTTCTGCGTTTTTTGGACGAAAATACTGTAGCAGGGGATTCTTTCTCATCTTCTACTTTTTATTTTGTGAGATTTCTATGGCCATGAGTGGCTAGAATATTGTTTTCAGTTAAAGATTAATTCAAAACCAGGATTTATTTCACTGTGAGATTGTTGTGCTTACTTCTTGTTATATAATTTCATTTGATGTTCATGTTGTTTACTATAGCTTAGAGAAATTTCTTCTCAATTGTTATTTGTTGCATGTTCAATGAGGCGCCATTGTTCATTTAATTAAATAACATATTGCTAATTGGAGATATCAAATCCGTAATTGTTTGGTGAATTCAATAACAAGTAGCAATCAATTTAGCTTCCTTGCAAGGGTTGTTAGGTTGAATAAATGCATGATTTGGTCTAAATTAATCCCGCTTGTGGATTGGTTGGCTTAGATCGGGTCTTTCTATTTCTTAATGCTGTCAATAGATTAAATTCTTGCGCTTGTTAAGGATTGTCTATTGGTTAGGAATTAATTACAGTCTTACTTGATTAATTCATTAATACGGAAAGATTAGGTTGAGAGCGCGATGCCGACAGCTATAACTGGCCCATTATTTGATTTTCTTAGAATTATTTATTGATCTATGATCGGTTGAATAAATCATGTGTTGCGAATATCTTTAACTGGAATTACCACCCATTGAATTTTTCTCTTAATTAATTTCTGATTCGTTTATTTTATTTCATCATTTTACTTTCAATTTATTAAATCCCCCCATTTATTTTTATTGTTAAAAATCTGATTGTTTTATATTACTTCAGTGCTAGTCTCTGTGAATTCGACCCTTTCTTGCCCTATTTGCAATTTATTTGTTGGGAAAAAGTTAGGTTTTTATTTTTGGTGGTTTCGACACCCATCAAATATGTGTTCATCTGTCAACAAATGAAAAATTATTTTCTTGTAAACAGAAAATGAAAAAATAGGAAAACATGTTCATTTATTAAAAATAGAAAATGCTTTCTAATTTGAAAAAATTAAATTATATATATATATATATATACACTCTAATTTTTAAAATTGAAATAATATGTATACATAATTAAATTATAAATTTATTAAAATAATTTAATTACATTTAATATTTATAAATTAACGAACGTTGAATTAAAAATAATATGAATGTAAACTAAAAAAATGCAATCAATTTCTAATTTTTATTATTATTATAATCGTTCCACAATTGATCAACAATTGCCTCTCTAACTATTCTCATTTGCATTTATTTGGACAAATCAATAGTAATACCCTCTTGTTGCACTCCAACGGTGACTTTTTCAGGCATTATTAAATCTTCTCTACCATATAATATAAACAGTTAATCGGCACTATCTTTCATTCTGATGAAATTGTGCAATGTGCAACATGCAATGGAAATAAGTTTTTGTCGACGTAAAGGATAGTTTGGTATTGATTTTAAAATTGAAAATCTAGCTTTTAACACTCCAAATGCCCTTTATATCACATTACGTAAGTATGAATGCCTCTGATTAAATAACTCATTTTTTTTTGTAATTCTTCCTTGCCCACAAAATTCATTTAAATGATATATTTTACCACATTATGGAGCCAAAAATCCTAGTATATTGGGATAACCAGCATCCACGACGGAATAATAATCCACAAATTAATATTTATATTATTCAAATGATAATAACATAAATTAATGTTAAGAGATAAATGATAATAAAAACTCTTACCACCACTTGGAAGAGGAAAATTATTTTCTTGTCTTGTCAATGCATCAAGAAATACTCTAGAATCGTTTGTTGTCCCTTCCCATCCAGTGTACACAAATGTAAATAACATATCGTGAGAACATACTGCCATAATATTTTGAGTCACAAGTGTTGCCTTTCTACCACGAAAGGTCTTTTGTTTAGAAGCCGGTGACCAAACTGCCATATGGATACCATCTATTGCACCTACGCATTTCTTAACCAGACAAAACAAGAATATTTACCTTAAAGTTAATATTGTATATATATGTAGTGTTATTATATGTTATGAAATAATAAAATAATAATATAACATCTTATCTCAAAATATGGATACCATCTGGGATTATTTTGAATTTCTGGCTGCATAGAAAATCTATTTACATGTTTAATCAAGTGAGTACCTAAAGTAGCCAATGTTCTAATTACCGTTTTACACTATTTATGAACAGTAGCAAGTGAATGTCGATACCGTTCTACTATAATCCTTTGACGAAGATTATGACATAAAACTGACAAACTCATCGCCAGTCCTTCTTCTACACTAATATCCCTTTTATCTTTTAATAAACCCATCAATTTTAATTTTTCACATAAATTTATAAACACATGTGGTGTCATACGAAATCCTTCATAACACCTAGTTAGATTTCCTACAAGAACTTTAAGAATATAATTTTTTTCACTAAGTATTGAAGTTTTGCAAGGAACCCTTCCTATAAAATTTCGAGATATAAAAAATCTAACTAAAAGTAAATTTAAAATATCTTCATCCTCATCACTACTAGAACTATTACTATTCGTTAAATACACTAATACTTGATTTTGATGCAAATTTTAAACCATAAATCGTGCATCAATTTAAAAAAATTATAAAATTTAAGGAAAAAATAAAATAAACAAATAAAAAATGAAAACAAACAACTTATATATATTTATTCAAAAAATTTAGATAACAAAATTTAGCTTAATAAGTTAAGCCATAAGATATAATATAATTAAAAAAATATTGAATGTTCATTTACATAAACTTTCAATCTAATCTCTTCTTCTATTGTTACATATTAAGACAAAAAATTTTCTCCATTCTAGATTGACAAACTTTTTCAGTACTTTGTTATAAGTAGCACTAGAAATATCTTCCATTTCTTCCAAGATATTCATACATGCCTCTATAGAATATGGATCAGTTTGAACACTTGTAACTTGATTGCTTTCGAATTTATATCTTTTGGCTTTTGCTAATTTCTTTTCAGCTTTAGCACTTAAACAAGTTGCCCACATTTCCAAACATGAATCCAATTTTTCAAATTTGATTTCTTTCTTAGCTCTATTAGAACCAAGACTGTAATCGGTAGAACCTCGCTTATCTTTTGAACTAGAAGCACCATTTTTTTGTCCATCTGATCCATGATGAATGCCCCTTTGAAGAAATTTTTCTTCAATTTGACGCTCATTATCCGAATCATAAGGTTCTTGTGTGGAAGCATGGTGCAGATGCCCAATAGCAATAGATTTACTGAAAATTTAATCCAATAGATCATAATGCTTGCATCCATTTTTCTTAAATGATTTGAAATTCTTGTGCTTTTATAATTTAATTGAAAAAAATTAAATATTGATATTTGTAATATGTACCTTAATGTAAAAAAGTAATAATTACAAAATTAAATTAATAATTTTTTTTAAATTGAGTGGGGTCAATTTACAAGGTGGCTACGCTTGTTTATAATTGGTTGATGTGCTCATAGTAATGCCAATTTTGAGAGTAACATGTTTGGTATGTAGCTATCGTTGTATTTATTTCCTTTAATATATGAGCAGGAATTTTTGTGATGATATGATCATTAGTTTCGTGGCAATATTTGCTCACAAAGTTGAGATTCTTATTTGATTTTAGTACTTTTGAAGTTAAGACTGTTTCTTTTTCGGAATGTATATACGTGCAGTCTGCTGAAAATGATTTTGACATGTCTGACTTATACTGGTTACGAGCCTCCAAGTTTTGAAAGTAAGCTTCCTTTATGTGTAGATTGGAAAAGAAGGAAAGGGTGGATGTGAGTGCAAATTTGACCCTTGAAAATATAAGAAATTCCTTGATTCGACAAGAGGATAGCATAATATTCAGCCTTTTAGAAAGATCCCAATACTGTTTCAATGCTGATACTTATGATCCTGATGCTTTTTCCATGGATGGCTTCCATGGTTCTTTGATTGAGTACATGCTCAGAGAAACTGAAAAACTCCACGGTCAGGTGTGTTATGCTTAAAGTTCTGAACTTCTTGGATAA
Source organism: Excoecaria agallocha (assembly GCA_037975025.1). Lineage (NCBI taxonomy): Eukaryota > Viridiplantae > Streptophyta > Magnoliopsida > Malpighiales > Euphorbiaceae > Excoecaria > Excoecaria agallocha. Next base: position 44,396,882 of record CM075811.1, read on the forward strand.
AGAATATATCATGATTATGCTGTTGTGCTGATTTGCTCAAATTGCAACTCATATTAGATTGGCAGATACAAAAGCCCTGATGAGCACCCTTTCTTTCCTGATGACTTGCCAGAGCCAGCGTTGCCTCCTCTGCAGTATCCACAGGTAAGGAATATAGTTTGACTGTGTCTTGTGGTTGCTGAAGGTTGCCATGGTCTTCATTCACGTGTCGCAATCCATGCAAGAACCTGTTTGATATAATGCTGAGCTATTTCAATCTAGAACTGAATATTGCAACATAACAAAGTCAGTCATAATTGTATGACCATGAGCAGATGAACATTTTAAATCTGACTGTCTGGCAGTGTATTAATTATTTTATTAAATGATTGCCCTGCATCCAGCATGGGAGAAAGCCAAACTTTTGTGCAGTTCTGTTTGCATGTTCAAACTTCTGCTTGTTATCTATATCACTTATTCCTTCTTGCCCTTTTTTTCCTTGTAAAACAGGTGCTGCACCCCATTGCTGATTCAATTAATATAAATAAGAAAGTGTGGGACATGTATTTCAGAGATCTCATACCTGGATTGGTCAAGGATGGAAATGATGGCAATTCTGGATCAACCGCTGTTTGTGACACAATGTGTTTGCAGGTAATTGTTTTTTACTAACTTACGCACTTTGTGACTAATTCTCTGATTTGAACAACTACTGCTGAAATATTTTGTTCTTATCACGAAGTTGGTACAAATTATTTTGTCATTTTTAGTATCTCTCAAATTTCAAATTTATGTTATACAAGGCCTTGACTCTTGTGATCCACCTGAGAGGGAATAAACATCATATGTTAAAATGTATCTGTGGCTGACATTTGTCAAATCTGATTGGTATATACAGCAGAATTTGTGAATAGTGGCTCTTGAATGGATTTAATTTTCCATTGTTTTTTTGGGAACAAATGTATCATAAATTTTTTTGCTGTGAAATAGGTATTTCCTTGTAATTCATTCTCTTCTTCCCAGTTAAAAGAGTTGATAGTCTTCGT